>JAAALK010000082.1:18469611-18854794 GCA_019279435.1 Zizania palustris | reverse complement strand
TCGAGAAACAATAAACAATGCATGGATTAGATTTGCCTGCTCTTGTGTGTGTGGCCGGCGGAGAAAAGCTTGGCGACGTCAAACCTTTGTATTGGGCGATGAAACTCCATGGTGTGCAGGCTACAGATTGGCTGGCAAAGTAGCACTCGGAGTGAGATTAATGCGGAGAGGTGGTGCAGAATCCTTGGCCGGTGAAGCAGCGCACAGAGCAAGATTAATGGCAGCGCAGGAATAGTGGAGAAGAAAGGGGATAAAATTTGAGAACTTAGATTTTGCATTTAATGAGTTGGGAAACCCTATGGGGACTGGGGCCCTATTTATAGGCAGCCCAATAAATCAGGAAAAACCCAATTTACCCTTACGGTTTTTTACAAACGCCAAAATAAACTAGAAAATACCAAAATACCCTTAGGATTTTTACAGACTCGACTAATACAGACTGTGGGCCTAAAAGGCAAAATAGTAAAATCCTAACTAAAGGTAACTTGTCCTGATATGGAGCTTTCATAGTAGCTATGGCTTCGCTTCAGGACGATCAGATCTCCGATGGACGGTCTTTGATGGTTGCATCAGTTTTACGCCGAAACCGACAAAGCGTCTGCTATCTTCGCACCAGGTACCTGGATTTTGCCGGCCCGACTCCGTAGATCCCTTAGCTCGGCAATCGCTCGCCGCCCGTTTACCTGGGTCAAACCCGGTCAACAGACCGACAGATCCCCTACCACTCCTAGCCCATGTACTCCGATTGGGCTGGCCCGACTCCATGGCCCCTCTGCCTGGAAGTCGCTCGCCGCTCGTGTACTTGAGTCACACGTGGCCCTCACATGGCAGGTCTCGTCTTCTCTTCATGTCCTCTCTCTCTTTGTCGTTGACTTCTGTTGACAATCACTTATCACTTCTAGAGCCATGAGGCCCACGATCTTCAACATGGCTCCTCACCACTATGGTCCGAAGACTTGGTGCGGAGGGTTCGACCACTGTGGTCCAAAGCCATCCTTTGACTGCCCTGGCCCCTTCGACTATCTTAGCCTTTTTGCGCGGGGCCTGTTGCTTTGGCTTTTTTCTGATGTTTGTTCAACAACATCTGATATGTCAACTTCGGCTTCTTGCGAGCCCTAGCCGAAGGAGATGCGTTGACATTTCTTTTCCACACTCCTACTCTAGGGTTCTTTGGTACGAGTGTGCGTGTCCACGATTCTCCAATAATGACCACTTTCCCTTTAGTTGACCCAGCTTCCTCTGGACGAATCAGTACTCTCTTCTCGTCGAGGTCGTTGGTGTTCACAGGAAAGGGGTATTTGTCCAGCTTTATCTTTGGACTAGGGTCTATTTTCAATCATCCTTCTTCTATGACCGATTGAACCTGTCAACGAAAAACATTATAGTCGTCAGTGTAATGGGAATGTGAATAATGCCACTTACAGTAGGGGCGTTTCCTTAGCTCGTCGGTAGGCGGAATGACTTGGCCTTTAGGTAACCTGAGAAGCTGGTTCTTCAAGAGAAAATCAAATATTTTATCGCACTTAGTTATATCAAATGAGTATTTGACTTCATTAGGCCGACTCTTGGTAGGAGATGGACGTAGTTCAGAACAAGTGACGTGTTTACTCTTAGCATTCCAAACCCATTCGATCACATACATGTCAGCCGAATCTTCTTCCTCCTCCTATTCTTCCTTGTCGGAGTGCTCCATGACGTGGACTTCAGCCCTAGGCTTGTTAAATGTTTTGATAAACTTTTTATCCTTAGCTCAGTCTTCCTGGACTAGAGCCCGCTGTAAGACTTGGCTATCTTCTCAAAAGTTTTAGTTGTCTAGCTTCTCTTTAATCTCAGAACGCAACCCGTTGAAAGCTAGATCTGCCAAATCCCTTTCTGAAATATTGAGACTAAAACATCAGTTCTTGGTATCTCTAAAGCGCTTGATATACTCAGAGACACTCTCGCTAGATTTCTGTCTAACCAACATCAAGTGTGAAAGGCTAAGTTCTGTCTCACCCGTATAAAAATAGTCATGGAACTTTTGTTCTAATTCTGCCCATGTTTGGACAGAGTTTGGCAGGAGTGCCGAAAAGCAAGTGAAAGTAGTGCCGGATAGGGAAAGAGAATAGTCTAAGCTTTAAAGCGTCCGACTCACTAGCTTCCCCACACTGTGCTAGGAACTGACTAATGTGCTCTAGTGTGGTTTTGTTAACCTCAACATCGAATTTGGTGAACTCAGGTACTCTATAGACACGAAGGTATGGTATAGGGTTGAAATGGTCGGGGTACGACTTTCGGTAATCCCTAGCCCAACCCCTAGGTACGAAGCTGGTGCACTACCTAAATAGCACGCGGATTCGCTCCTCTATGTCATCTTGGCCTACTGCTTGTGCGTGTCTCTCGTGCGGGGGTGCGACACATGGCGGTATGTCGGCGTGTCGGCTGCAGGGCTCCTCCTCATGCGGTAACTCAGGATGTATGGCGTGTTCGGGCCTACGCGCTTATGCATGTGGTGTGGGCGGCGTGGGAAAAACTGCTGCAGGCGTAGGTGGAGGTGGCGCATAGTAGCCAGTGCTAGTCTGGCCGTAAGCATGGTGACTGGTTTCGGCCATAGATGTCGAGGCCGGAGACGCAATGGCTTTGCCGGTACTACCGTCAGTTCTGCTGTAAATGTGATTTATCGTAGGTACGCTAGTAATCAGAGCTGGAGGTACGGCCTCAGTAAAGCCAAACCTTCTAAGTGTCGCCTCTACCTGAGAGCTAACTGCTGAATCTAAACGGTTGGCTAGTGAAGTGCTAACGGCTTGATCTACTGATGCGGCTATTTTTTGCTCAATTTCTAAAGAAGATAAATGAGGCGATACTAGCGTTACCTGGGTCCGAGCGAGGCCGGGGATGATGACGTCACGCTTGATGAAGCCCGTGCATGTCTTGACATAGCTCCCAAGCATGAGGTCTTGCAACGCTTTCATCTTCACCTCGATCTCTTCCCGGTCCTCTTTAGGGATGTCTTCAAGGGTTGGCGTCATGATGTTGCAGTTGTCGATATCTGCGCCTCCCATGGGATCCATCGGCGATGTGGATGTAGTATTTGTTGTAGACTTGCCTGCGGCCGATGTAGATGTACTCATCACATTGTCGTAGCCGTCCCTAGTGGAGTCGCCAAAAAGTGTGTTGACACGAAAACGTGCCCCCGCACTTGGGCCAGTTCGATGATCCAAAAGTGTGCGGATACTTAGGGATAAGCCTAAGCATAACACAACACTGATGTCGCGTTCCGACTATCCTTAATAGTGGCAAGGGGGGTGGAGTCACCAGGTAATCAGATCACAAGCAAATAATCTAATTAGCCGAAAAGAAATATATTAGATAAAGTAAACCAGCAAGCTGAATGGAGCCTAACTGATTTGGAGTGTACTGTGTGAAGGGGTTCACCGAAGGGTGCCTTCGACATCTGGTGTGAAGGGTCTCGCTGAAGGTAGTCTTCGGTGTTCGGATTGATCTGACCGAAGGCAGGCTCTGAACAGATCTCGACGCAAAATCACCTCCGAAAAGTGGGGTTCGGTGCGAAGTCTCTGACACGACAAAATATCCCAAACACAATGCACTAGCATGACTTTGTCTGGAGAGAAGGGCAAGTGTGGCGAGGCCTGATGTGATGAAGCCTGCTGTGGAGCGTGCTGGCGTGCGGGACTTGGTCAAACCGACAACAGCGTGATGTCCCGGCACGGGTAGTCAAAGTAGGGTTCTGCCGAAGCGTGTTCTGGTAGCCTCCAAAACTAGCTTCCTGGCTCCGGACACCTCTGGTGAAGGGGCTCCGAGCGTGAAAACCTGTAACAGAACAGAGATCAAGTGCCAATTTGGCCTAGGGATTGAATCTGCTAAGTGTTGTAGTAGGGAAACGAAGGTAGCAATCTGTTACGTAGATTAACGGATACTTCACAGGTGAAGCAACAAGGCGATAGCAATATGTTACGTAGATGAACGGGTACATCACGAGCGAAGTAACAAGGCTTACCATGGTTTTGGCGTGGCCGGCGGAGGGCTTCCAAGCAAACCCACGAAGGTTGCACAAAGGTAAATAAAAAGTATAGGTACGGTTCAAAGCTAGGGCTTTGTGGTTGATTTGTGTTGGGGGGCTTAATGAACCGGCCTCAGCACTATATTTATAGGGTCTAGTATTCTAATCTCTAAGATTAACTTGGTAGGATTTGGCCTAATCAATTTTAGGGATAAAATTAGCTAGAATCAGACTCAAACTCTATCTCTGAAAATCAACCTGAAGTGGGCCTTCGGCAGGGCCTACCGAAGCCTGCTCCTTAGGCTTAAGCTTTGGTGAGGGAGGCCTCTGAAGTTCTTTGGGATGAAGGTAGCAGGGCGCTAGAAAGCTTTCGAAGCCCAAGGCTCAAAGGGCCTTCGTCCTTGTAGGGCTTCGGCCTTATCTAGGGCTTGTGTATTTTTGGCCCAAATTACCAAAATTGATATTTTGACAATCTTGACCATTAATGCCATTTTTGCTATCAACACTTACCTATGTCACCTAGATTCTAGTAGTGATGCCAAAGCTCACTAGGAGTTAGAATGAATAAGGATATTGCACCACTTTTAGTCATTAGAGGGAAAGTGACTGTTTTAAACAGTGAACATATTTTATTGGATAGAAGATAAACATTGCATAGTGCTGAACCTTGCATTTAATCTTTTGTAGATCATGGCACCTACTACTCCTTCTGTTAAGAGCGCTCCAGTTTTTAATTTGAGATCTATTTTTGAACATGAGAAATTATCTAGAACAAACTCTATGGATTGGTACCAAAATTTGAGAATTGTTCTTAAACAAGAGAAAAAGGATTACGTTCTAGAGGAACCCCACCCCGATGAGCCAGAAAAGGATGCTTCTGTAGCAGACAAGCGTGCTTGTGCGAAGCATGCTAGTGATTCTGTGGATGTTAGCTGTCTGATGCTTGCATGCATGTCCTCTGAGTTTGTGGGATCGGATTAGGTGACTAGAGGGGGCGGGGGTGGGGGGTGAATAGGTGCCTCGAAAATTTTTCACAAATAAGATGGCCTGTTCAAAACACCCAACACTCCTCTAAAAGTTGCAAATACAAAATCCAGATCAACAGTGCAACTTCAGAACACAAATCAACTTTAATTGATTTTTTGTTTAGATCGGAGTATGAACGATCGATCTACACTGTCGGTGGATGAAACTCTGAAATAGAACAACTATTTCGCCAATTGATATTCTGACAGACTCAGATCAAATACTCAGATGCCGACAGGGTTCAAAACTTTAAAAACCTGTTCAAAGTCAATTTCAGCAAGAATTTTAGGTAAAACTCATCAAAGATTCAATAACTTAAATCTGAGAACAGAATAGATGCAGTAACTCAGAACTTCCTTGAGCAAGATAGAGAAATCAAAATTCTTAATAGTATATTTGTTCTTAAGGAAGAAAAATAATGAATCACAAGAATATTTAGTGGAGATCACAAGCCTGAACACATTTAGTCATAGAAGAATACTTAGTTCCTGGTGTTTCTGGAATCAGTTTTCAGATGTAGCCAAAAACAGAATTGAATCAATTGTTGTCATGTGTAATCAAGTATGCACACACCTCAACAATCCATTATATTGATCAATCAGTTTTGTTAGCTATCAAAATGAATCTTCAAAGGTAAGTTCAGATTTGAACGAAAACTATTCAAAAGCCAAGTATGTTTCAGTAATACACTTTTGATTTCAATACACTTTGCAATTAACCACCACTGCTCATCAAATCAGTAACAACTCATCCATAAGAACATAATTACTTCAAGTGCTAGAATTCAGACAATCCATCAGTTAGCACTTTAGAATATTCTGAATTGAACTGAAAACAGTGAAGAAACTGAAGATGATTCAGAATTGAGTTTCTTTTTCACCTAAAAAAACCAGCTCAAAATTACAAAGTTATCAAGACTGTGCTGTTAATGCTCTTTGAACAGAACAAATTGATTCCTCTGTACTTAAATACTTCAGATCATAGAAACTTCAGAATAGTCTCAAGAAAAACAGATTAGCAGTGAAATCCTGATCAACCAATATCAGTTCAGTCAAATCAACAGATTTATGCTATCTAACTTTTCTGACCTTTACACTTTGAAGTGTCAACCAACAATATTTGCACTGATCAGAACAACAGACTACAGTCCTAATACATCAACCTAAATATCCAACTGAAACTGAACAGTAAACCAGCTTTAATCAAGAATTGTATAGCTATTTTCTGTTCCTCATCCAATATCTGAACAACATAATAGCAATAATCAGAGAACCATGCAAATCATCTACTCCTTCTGAAACGATATTTGCCAAACTTGATGAACAACCAAAGAAAAACATCAACAATTCAGACCAAACTGAAACCACAGAATCAGAGAGAGATACATTAGAAGCAGCACATGTGTTCTTCAAGAGCACAGACAAATCTTGTCCACTATATTGATCCAACAAAGTAATTTGTTCTTAGACTTTGTTGGATGATCATGAACAGTGACAAGACTTTGCAAAATAAACAGCAACTGAAAACAGCAAAAATCAGTTGAATCTTCCTGGCGGCGCTGAGAGTTTTCAGGAAACAAGACATGAAACTGAAGGAAGAACAGTAGCATCCAGCAAAGTAAAACGCCCCATGAAATAGCCAAGATGATGAACAGTGAAAGATGTTGGCTGAATTAATTGCAAGGTAAATTACTTACTGAATTAAGAGAGTTTCAACTTCAAAACTGAACACCTCCCAAAGTGAAAAGAAAATTCTGGTTTCATTAAATTGGGCAGCCCTAACCCTTAGGCATGGGGTCCTTTATATAGGCTCACCTACTAAAGTAATCCCCAAAATGCCATGAGGTTAAAGTTGATAGTATTTACCTAAATGCCATAGTGTATTTTCAGAATTACAATTTCTGAAAAATACACTAAAGTTTACTCTAATTTATTACAACATTAATCCTATTCTTTTAATATATTTTCAGAATTTGACAATCCCGAAAAATACTAAAAGATTACACTTAATCTAAATTACTAAACAAAAATAAACTCATATTTATTGGAATTAAAAACATTTTGAGATGAGACAGTTTTTAGCAAAAACTGACAAAGCCTCCTAGATCTTCGACATGTGTCGTCAGTCCGTGAACTCGACTGCCAGCAAGTCTCTCCCACTCTTGATCTCTCGAGCCGCCTTATCATTTGTACTGGCTTCCCTTTCCCTGACTGGATCAACACTCCGTCTGGCATACGCCTGAGATCACTTTCAACTTCAACTGGCATCCTCGACCATCTGGCATTAGACTCCCTGTCTGACCCTGATCACTCGCCATCGACAGTTGACAAGCATCTCAACCCTCCAAACACGAGACAAGCAAAACACACACACCTCCATGCAACCCATACACAGACAACCAACAATCACCATAGCCAACTTCGCCAATCACTCATCATAATATTGGAACCACAGTGAGAACCTCACTTGGTTTCTCAATCTTCCCCTTGATGAGTGCATCGACAATTCCAAGATAAAAGGAAGTAAAAACAAATTCAGCACACAAGTGACCATGAAAGCTCTAGATAGAGCAAAAAGAAGCATGTCACTTGATAAAAGTTGATGAAAGACCTAAAAAGCAATCAAGCGAGCTAAGAGCGAACACAAAATCACATTAACTCTCCCCCTTTGGCAATGCAGACATCAAGATAGCAACATGAGATGTGAGGATAAAGTGTAAATGCAATGCTTCTAGAATATGATTAAGTCCAATTACAGTACAAACAAGCATTGTGCCTCAAATGTTGTCCTAACAAACTATATGACAATCTCAGATGTATACAATATAAGTAACAGCAAGAGCAAGAATTTTCAATTTTTAGTAATAAAAGCATCACTACTCAAATTAGCATACTAGACATGGCAAGGTAAGAGATGCAAAAGCTAGTTAAATACTAACCAGATAAGCATATCCCACTACAAGAAGGTTCAGCAAACTTGATATGCAAAGAATTTAAACTTTTTATTTTTCATTTATGTGCCAGGGGTTATTTGAAAGTCAACCTTATTCTAACCGACCAAGCTAAGCCTAGGTTGAAACCATCAGAAGCTTAAAGCATTGGTCTTGGTATACACTTCAATGTCCTAGTTCATACCAAAGTACTATGGTAAGCAGTCTAGAAAAAAGTTGTGCGACAATGAAAACCCACCCGGATCTTTTCAATTTTAGCACAAGATAGCAATAATATTAAATATTTTTCATTTCATTTTCATTTTTCATCATTTTTTTTTAATTTTCAGCATAATATGATCAAGTTGCGTATTAGCATCCAAGTGAAAAGGACTTAGCTACTAGGTATGTAAAGGATAGCAAATGAACTCTAACCTATTCATACTAGTTTCCAAACTAAGTAGTGACCATTTTCAAGTTTTCACAAACAAAAGCCATGCTCAAGACAGGTATTAGGTGCATTCAATCCAAGCATAGTCAACAGTAGTACAAGACAGTATTATAAAGGCATAATAAAACATGTACATGTAAAAGCAATAAGGATGACAAATGCCAAGCTCTACCCTCAAAAATGCAAAACGTGAATGTTGGGGGAATTAGTTTTCCATTGAACAAGGGCCAAATGACATCAGCCTCCGAAGGCCTCGGGCTCGGAGCATGTCAGCTAGCGGAGCCTGAAGGTGAGCTCTAGCCAGTGCTTGCCCCCAGAGCCCTTCGGAGCTCTTCAGTGCCAAGCCTCCGGGACCCCTCCGGTCCCCTTTGGAGCCCTCTCCGGAGCCTTTTGGAGCCCACTCCAAGAGCAGGTTTGGGGCCCACTTCAGAACCCTCTTCGGGGTATGCTTTGGATTGCCATTCGGAGCCTCATCAACCGCCTCCACCTGAAGGACTCCGACAAGTACTCCGGAATAGAAGAAATATCCAAGCATCGCTACAGTGTAAAGCCATACCGGGGCCCCTTGCCCCTGGTATGATGTATACCTACTCCAGAAGTGATGTTTATCTACTACATCTGTAAAGTCAAATGTAGAGTACTCTAGCCTTTTTCCTTTCTTTCCCATATAAATCCTATGGCTTGTAGAGGGCAATTTGGTCTTTTTCTTTGGCCTGCGTGCCTATAAAAGCAGTGCCATGCCCTTGTAATAGACAAGTTCAGTAGAGGTAGAACTATGCCAAATCCAGTACAAACTGGACGTAGGGCTATTATCCCTCTAGGGAGGCCTGAACCAGTATAAATTCTCTCTCCCTCTGTGAGAACCCTTCGAGGTTCACTTTGCACACCATATACCATATAAAAACCTGTTGTAGCTAACACAATTGCAACAACAGTTGGCGCCATCTGTGGGGAACTTAGTACTAAAAGCTAAGTTCTCTGCCACTACCTATATCTTGAAGTACGCTTGAGAGGGGAGCTTCAGAGTCCCATGACTCTGTGCACCCTTCAGTAAGGGGCTTCGAGTGCAGCTCGAAGGCCTTTCTCGCCTTCCACCACGCCTTGTGCCTCAGAGTGCACCCTTTGGCAAGGGGCTCCAGGCGCTCACCGGAGGCCTCAGAAGCCCTAGGAGCTACGAGGCAAGCTCTCAACCAAGTAAAGCCACATTCTCCGGACTAGATCAAGCTTCAAAAGGTATGTACACAAACCGAAGACTTGCTTCGTCTTATACCAAATCGAAGCCTTGCTTCGCCTTTTTAATTCTGAAGCCCTGCTTCACTTTATTTAATGTCGAAGCCCTGCTTCACTTTATTTAATGGCGAAGCCCTGCTTCGTTTTCTGATTACCAAAGCCTTTCCCTTGATTTAAAAAAACCGAAGCTTTACGGTGCCCTTATTGAACCCCGAAGTCAAGGCGTCGTTCTCTAAAGAACCGAAGTACCACTTCGCATCAGTAAGGACCTGTTGACACGAAAACGTGCCTCGCACTTGGGTCAGTTCGATGATCCAAAAGTGCACGGATACTTAGGAACAAGCCTAAGCGTGACGTAGCACCGACGTCACGTTCCGACTACCCTTAGTCGTGATAACAGGAGTGGAGTCGCCAGGCAATCAGATCACACAAAATAATCCAATTAGCCGAAAGAAATATATTAAACAGGATAAAATCAGCAAACCGGTCGAAGCCTGTCTGCTTCGGAGTATGGTGCGAAGGGGTCGCCGAAGTATACCTTCGGCGTTCGGACTGATCCGGCCAAAGATGAACCCCGAACAGATCTGGACGCGATGATCACCTCCGAACAGCGGGGTTCGGCATGAGTTCTCCGATACGGCAAATTACAGAATAATGACGCGAGGGCCGCGCATGGGCGTTACTTCGTTTGGAGCGGAGTGCGATCGTGGCAAAGCCTGTTGTGATGAAGTGTGCTGGTGAAGCCTGTAGTCTCGCCGAAGGGTGTCCTGACGACCTCCAAAACCGATCTCTTAGCTCCGGACACCTCCGACAAAGTAGCTCCAAACATGGGAACCTGCAACAAAGAGGGTTCGAAGTACCAATTTGGTGTGAGGACCGAATTCTGCTAAGTATTGCACTAGTAGCGAAGGTAGCAATCTGTTACGCAGATTAGTGGATACTTCACAGGCGAAGTAACAAGGCGATAGCAATCTATTACGTAGATTAACGGATATTCACAAGCGAAGTAACAAGGGTTACCACTGTTCCGAAGTGGCCGGCGGAGGGCTTCCAGGCAAACCCACGAAGAGGTACAGAAAAGTAAAGGTAAATAAATGCGATCAAAGCTAGGGCTTTGTATTTGATTTGTGTTCGGGGGGCCTCTAAGCTGGCCTCGCCTCTCTATTTATAGGGGCCAAACTTCAGATCTAATCTGCTATAATTCAGCTTGGATAGAGATAAAAACTTAGCCAGAATCCCATCCAACTCTATCTCTGCCGAAGTGGGCTTCGGCCAGGTCCGTCGAGGCCTGCTCCTCGGGCCGAAGCTTCGGTGGCATGGGCCTCCGAAGGCTTCCTGGCTGAAGGCTGTGGGCTGGCCAGAGGCTTTCGGAGCCCACAACCCAATGGACCTTCGGCCCTATAGGGCTTCGGACTGTCCCTGGACATGTGTATTTTTGGCCCAAATTACCAAAATTGATATTTTGACAATCTCGGCCATTAATGCCATTTTTTGCTATCAACAGGACCAAAGCACTGCTTCGATCTATTTAAAACCGGAGCACTCCTCCGAAGGCTACACAACGCCTCCGGTCTTCGCACTGCCGGTCCGATGCGTCCAGGGATTCCGGGTTCTGTACTCGAAGCATCCAAGGGTCGAAGGTGACCTAGAGTCAAAGGTGGCTCAAAATATTACAGGTTCGGTGAATCCACACCACCCATTCCATTCTCATTACTGAATCAAGCTCAGAATCCTTGCTTCGCTATCTGAACACGCTTCAAAGCCTTGCTTCGTGTGTCGATACCTAATCCAGGATTTAAGCATGACGAGGCCATGCCTCGCCAAAAATTTAAATGTGCTCCGGAGTCCCACTCGCACATATTTATTATCTAAAACAAAGCATGCCAAAGCCATGCTTCGCTTAATTTGAGTACGCTGAAGCCTTGCTTCGCTTCAAATTAATTTGAGTACGCTGAAGCCTTGCTTCGCTTAATTTGGGCTGGCCAGAGGCTTTCGGAGCTCACAACCCAATGGACCTTCGGCCCTATAGGGCTTCGGCCTGACCCCGGACATGTGTATTTTTGGCCAAACTTACCAAAAAATATATTTTGACAATCTCAGCCATTAATGCCATTAATGCCTTTTAGTGAACTGAGTGAACTAAAAGCAGAACGAGCTGAAAACGATACCGTCCATATCAGCTTTTCGACACCCTTTATGCTGTTTGCCACACACTTGGGAAATACCTTTTCAAGTACCTACCATTCAAAGCTCTTCAAAACCGCTCTCCCTGCAGAGATTCCAACACGTATGCATTGTCGGGAGCGATTTCGGCTATCTTAAAAGGACCTTCCCAACTAGGTGACCATTTATCAAATTTGGGACTCTTCGTGCCTAAGGGTAAAATCATCTTCCACACCAAATCTCCTACTTGAAATGATTTTGGTTTTACCTTCTTATTGTAGGCTTTAGCTACTCTCTTCTTGTCTACTTCTATGGCTTTTAAAGCCCTTAGTCTCCTATCGGTCACTTCCGCTAGATTATCCTTTAGAAGAGTTTCATACTCGTTGACCGATACACCATCATGCTTTAACACTCTTAAGGAGCCAAGATTTACCTCTACAGGCAGAACGACTTCTTGTCCATATACCAATTCATATGGAATGATTTTAGTAGCACCGTGCCTTGCAATTCTACAGGCCCATAGCGCCTCGGAAAGCACCTCATGCCACCTTTTAGGAAACTCTTCAATTTTCTTCTTAATGAGCTTAATCACGGTTTTATTACTAGACTCGGTCTGACCATTAGCCTGAGCATAGTAAGGTGAAGAGTTTATCAACTTAATGCCATAATATTTGGCGAAGTCCCTCACTTCTCTAGAAACAAATGAACTACCTTGATCCGTAGTAAGAGTTTGAGGAATGCCAAACCTATGTATGATGTGCTTCAAGATAAAATCTCGTACCTCATTGTGAGTCATGTTCTTGAGAGGCACGGCCTCGGTCCACTTAGTGAAGTAATCCGTCGCCATCAACACGAACCAATGCCCTTTTGAGGAAGGAGGGTCAATCTGGCCGATGAAGTCTAAACCCCAACCTCGAAACGGCCATGGCTTGATGATAGGATTGAGCAATGAGGCAGGAGCCAACTGAATATTGCCAAACTTCTGACATGCTTCACACCCTCTATAGTACTTGAAACAATCTTCAGTCATAGTCGGCCAATAAAAACCCGCTCTTTTGAGCATCCAACTCATTTTCTAGGCCGACTATTGAGTGCCGCAAAGTCCTTCATGGACTTCTCCCATAGCCATCTGGGATTGTTCGTGGTCTAAACACTTCAATAGTACTCCATCAATGGTTCGGCGGTACTATGTGTCATCTATCAACACGAACTTGAATGCTTGTCGCTGAACCTTCCGATCAACCCTTTGGCTAGGGTCTCTCAAATACTGGACGATTGGGATTCTCCAATCACCCTTATAGGTTTCAGAGGGTCTTGCTGGCTCACCTTCTGAAAAAATCTCTAAATTAGTGACCTCGGGGTGCCCCCCAAGCCGTTCCTACTTCTGCCGAAGCCTGGCTAGGGTGGCCATTCGAAGTGTGCTGGTTCGAAGCCCTCCAGAGGGTTCGGACTCCTGGGAACCCTCACCGTGTGGGGGGCTTCAGCCTATGGCCTCCGGCGTGCCAGGTCCCTTAGTTGGCAAAGTACTCTGGTCCAGGGACCTCAACACGTAGTGACCTTCGGCCAGAGGGGTCCGACTCGGAGGGTGCGCTTGCTCACTTTCACTAGCTTCGACAGTGAGACCAAGCATTGTCTTCTCCAGTACAAAAATTTTTCCTCTCTTGAGTTGGTAACCAGATGCTTGCTGAGCCAAATCATTTGCAATCGAACTGGCCTCTCTTGACACATGCGATATTCTGAAGTCATCAAAAACAACAACTATGTCCAGACATTTATCCAAGTAACTATTCAGCAAGCCGTTAAAGCATTGAGCATTTTTAGACACTTGTTGCACTACTAACAAAGAATCACCGTATGCATGGACATGTCTAGCGCCTACAGATTCTAGTAATTCAAGCCCTAGCAATAAAACTTCGTATTCAGCTTGGTTATTAGTGGAAGGAAATTTCAGATAGGCCGAAGTTTCAAAGTGCATCCCATTAGGTGATATGAGAACCACGCCAATACCTTGGCCACTCTTGCAAGCGGAACCATCAAAATAGAGTTTCCATGGCACTACCTCAACTAGAGCAACATTATCACTCCAGCTGACATCTATGTGGTGATCAACTATAAAGTTGGCTACGATTTGGCCTTTCATAGCTCTCAGGGGTTCGTAGGCCAAATCATATTCGATCAACGCATAAGCCCATTTTCCGATTCTTCCACTTAGAATTGGCTTCTGTAACATGTGCTTTATAACATCGGTTTGGCAAACCACAACACATGTAGTGGGGAGAAGATAATGGCATAATTTGGTGCATGCGTAGTAAAGTGATAAACACAAACGTTCCAAAAACGTGTACCTGGTTTCAGCATCCAGCAGGCGGTGGCTCAAGAACGTGATGATGCACTCTTTTCCTTCCACCTCCTAGGTTAGCACGACCCCAATCACGCTATCTTCAGCAGCGATGTATAGCCAAAACGGAATCCCGGCTTTGGGTGATCTCACCACAGGCGGTGATGACAAGAACTCCTTGATTTTCTCAAAGGCACTTTGCTGGCTTGCCCCCCAAGTGAACTCGGCTTTGTTTCTTAGCCGGAGTATGGGGACAAAGGCATCAATCTTGCCGGACAAGTTGGATATAAAGCGACGCAAATAGTTCATCTTGCCTAGCAACTTCTGTACATCCCTTTTGCATGTCGGCGCTGCAATGTTTCTAATCTTCTCAAGCCTCTTAGGATCAATTTCTATGCCTCTCTCGTGAATCATGAAACCTAAGAACTTACCCGCCGACACGCCAAAAGCACACTTGAGTGGGTTCATTTTCAAACCATACTGTCACATTCTATCAAAAGCAACCTTCAAATCGGCTAAATGGTTTCCCATAGCATCCGATTTGACTACAACATCATCGCTGTAAACTTCTAACATAACCCCTAGCAAGTCATGAAAGATTAAGTTCATAGCGCGCTGATACGTGGCACCAGCATTCCTCAAACCAAAAGTCATGACGACCCACTCGAACAAGTCGACAAAACCAGGGCATCGAAAGGCAGTCTTGTAGACGTCCTCTTCGACCATAAAGATTTGATTATAACTAGCATTGCCATCAAGAAAACTCAGTACCTTGTGTCCTGAAGCATCGTTGATTAGCATGTCGGCTATCGGCATTGGATACTTGTCCTTTGGAGTGGCTCTGTTCAGATCCCTGAAATCGATACATACCAGTATCTTGTCGCTCCCTTTCTTCTCTATAGGCACAATGTTAGCAACCCACTTCGCGTACCTGCATGGCCTAATAAATTCAGCCTTGAGTAGTCGCTCTACTTCTTATTTAACTCAGTCATAGACGGCTGAGTTAAAGCGGCGAGGGGGTTGCTTATAAGGCCTAAATCTGGACTTGATAGGTAGCCGATGCTCTATGAGCTCGCGGCTTAGTTCTGTCATCTCGTTATACTCCCATGTGAAACAATCGACATACGACCGAAGTAACTTTATTACCTCGGCCTTTTCATCAGGTTGTAAATGTTGGTTTACAAAAGTCAGCCTCGGGATGCTACCATCACCTATGTCAACCTCCTCCAAGGGATCGGCCGACGCAAAACCTTGTCCTAATTTCTCTACTTCGCTAAAGTCCCCGGTGGCCTCGGCAATACCATCTTTACTAGACCGATATTGCTCCACATGAGACTTTAGCCAATCTAGATTACTCTTGCTAGACATGACTATTAATACAAAAACAGCCGTGCTACTCCAGCTGGCTTTACAGACACTGGTACAAAATGTCCTTCGTATACGCTAACAAAATCGTAATCCGAAAGATCTCTACCTGACAGACACTCTACATTGTTATGGATGGCGTCAACCGATACATCGGCCAATGCTACTTGGGCCGAAGTATCCGCTGGAATGACCTCTACCTCATCACCGTCCCACTGTATCAGGCACTGGTGTAGGGTAGAAGGAATGCAGCAATTCGCGTGAATCCAGTCACGCCCGAGTAGTACGCTATAGTTACCTTGTACGTCAACGACGAAAAATGCGGTTGGCAATGTCTTGTTGCCCACCGTCAACTCCATGGAGAGTACGCCCTTGGCTTTGGAGCTCTTGCCGTTGAAACCGTTGAGCATCAAGTTGGTCTTCTTTAGGTCATCCTCGTCCCTGCCAAGTTTCTTTAATAACGAGTAAGGCATTAAGTTAATAGTGGCGACGCCGTCGATGAGCATTCAGGAAATTGGCTTTCCATCGATGTGACCTCTAACGTAGAGAGGCTTCAGATGGCGAGCCGATTCCTCAGGCTTCTCGAAGATGGCGTTGCGCAGGCCGAGGTTCAATTGAGTGACCTCGGCCTCATCCTGTGGCAGGGTGAACTCGGCGGGCAGCGTGACGATGTTGATGTCCATCCCCTAGGCCACGGGCCCCTCGAAGATGGGCGAGTAGTCATCGTCGAGCATGTCTTCGTCGTCGTCGCTCGGACTAGGAGCCAGGTTGATTATCTACACTGGCTTCTCCCTCCATACCTATTTTGTAGCTAGCCAAGGGCGGATTTCTTCGAAGATAACATCACTCTCATCCTCAGCTTCCTTCTCGCGCATCTCTTGTGCCCGTAGTCATTGTAGGTGTCTTTTCTGTCATTTGGACATGCCTAGAGGTGCCCAAGATGGCTGCAACTTGGTGCCAGGTGCTACTATTCGGCTTCTTTCAACTCTGGCCGAAGTGATATTGCGCCCTTCAGCCTTGTGCACCCTGTGTTCGGAGGGGCCTTCGCTGTGAACCCTGGTAGTCAGATCGGCTTTGCCTGGCCGATCGAACCCAGCTTCGGTGCGAGCTCCGACCGAAGTATGGGAGTCACCTCTGTCAGACTCTGGTTATGAAGACTTCGGGATTGGGACCTCCTGAGACCCCACCCTAATCGTGATAGCTTCGGACTCCCTGACTTCGGCCTCCGCGTGCCCGCACCCTTCGGCTTCGCTCTACATGGTCCAATTCGGAGGCACCACGGACAGTCTGTGAACGATGCCCCCTCCGCTGTGTCTATTTGTCCCTACCATCCATAATACTCTGAAGGAAAACAAGGCATAGTGTTAGGTTGTGGAGGGTACCCCGACCCAGATACGTACGGAGCCCACAGGGTTCCCGCCCAGTTGTACGACAGAGGCATCGGTGGCTCTAGTGGCCTCGCCCACTGTGAACCAAACCCATTGCCCAGAGGGGGTTCGACAGAGTCGACGGCGTCTAAAACCATACCAGCGAAGGGCCCCACCACGCCGGAGGTACGTTCGGCCAGTGCGGGTCGAAGCCTCCCGTTGGAGAGCTCATCCAAAACGGTGCGGAGTTCAGCCATTGGGGGCTGAAGTCGCTATATAGGGGGTTCGGCCATTGAGGCTCGAATCCACCGCATGGGGGGTTCGGCCACTGAGGCTCGAAGCCACCGAGCGGGGCGCCAGGCCACTGTGGCCCGAAACCGTTGTGCGGAGGGCTCAGCTGCTGCGGTCTGAAGTCGCCCTCCGAAAGTCTTGGACCCTTCAGCTGTCTGAGTTTCTTAGTGCGGGGCCTGCTTCCCTGTCCCTTCTTCGATGCTTGTCCAACAACATGTTGTATGTTACCTTCGGCCTCTTGTGAGCCTTAGCCGAAGGGGTGCTAATTTTCTGTTTCCACACTCCTACCTCGGGGTTCTTCGGTATGAGCGTGCGAGTACACGGATCTCCAACAATTACATCCTTCCCCTTAGCCGACTCGGCCTGTTTTGGCCGAATCAACACCTTCTTTTCGCCAAGGTCGACGGCGTTGACGGGAAAAGGATCTTTATCCAGCTTCATCTTTGGATTATGGTCTATCTTCAATCGTCCTTCCTCTATGGCCGATTGGATCTGCCATCGAAAAACCTTGCAGTCATTAGTATTATGTGAGTGTGAATCATTCCACTTACAGTATGGATGCTTCTTTAACTCATCGGTAGGTGGAATGACTTGACCTTTAGGCAACATGAGAAGCTGGCTTTTTAAGAGAAAATCAAATATTTTATCACATTTGGTTATATTGAATGAGTACTTGACCTCACTAGGTCGATTCTTTGTGGGAGATGGCCGTAACTCGAAGCAGGTGACAGGTTTATTCTTGGCGTTCCAAACCCATTCGGCCGCGTACATGTCGGCCAAATCCTCCTCTTCTGATTCCTCCTCATCAGAGCGTTCCATGATGTGGATTTCAGCCCTAGGCTTGTTAAACATCTTAATAAACTTTTTATCTTTGGTTCGGCCTTCCTGGGCCAGAGCCTGCTGTAAAACTTGGCTAACTTCTAAAAAGTTTTGGTTATCTAACCTCTCTTTAATCTCGGAATGCAACCCATTAAAAGCTAGTTCCGCCAAGTCCCTTTCCGAAATATTAAGGCTAAAACATCAGTTTCTATTATCCCTAAACGCTTGATGTACTCAGAGGTGTTCTCGTTAGATTTTTGCTTAACCGATGTTAAATGTGAAAGCCTAAGTTTTGTTTCACCTGTGTAGAAGTAATCATGGAATTTCCGCTCTAAATCGTCCCACATCTGAATGGAGTTCGGCGGGAGCACCGAAAACCAAGTGAAAGCGGTGCCGGATAACGAGAGAGAAAATAACCTAACTTTTAGGGCATCTATCCCGCTAACTTCTCCACATTGTGCCAAAAATTGACTAACGTGCTCTAGTGTAGTTTTGCTACCCTCGCCATCGAACTTAGTGAATTCAGGGATTCTATAGCCGCAGGGGTAGGGTATTATATCAAGATGGTCGGGGTATGGCTTACGGTAAGCCCTAACCCATCCCTTGGGCACAAAGCCGGCTCACTCCCTAAATAGTGTGCGGACCCACTCCTCTATATCATCTTGGCATGTTGCCTGCACGCGCCTCTCATGCCGGGGCACGACACGTGGTGGGATATCGGCGTGCCGGCCATGGGCCTCCTCCCTGCGTGCTATCTGCATGACATGCTCGTGTCTGGGTGCCTGCGCATGTGGTGCGGGCAGCGTGGGTACCGGCGCAGGTGGTGGTGCATGGTACGCAGTGCTAGTTTGACCGTACATGTAATGATTAGTCTCGGCCATAAGTGTTGAGGCCAGAGACATGGTTGTGCCAGTGCTATCGTTAGTTCTGCCGTACAGGTGGTTTGCCGGAGGTGCACTAGCAATAGGAACCGGGGGTACGGCCTCAGTAAAGACGAACCTCCTAAGAGTTGCCTCTACTTGGGAGCTGACTGCCGAATCTAAATGGTTGGCTAGTGAAGCGCTAACGCCTTGATCTATTGAGGCGGCTATTTCTTGCTCAATCTCTAAAGAAGATAAACGAGGTGATATAGGTGTTACTTGGACCTGAGCGAGGTCAGGGGTGATGCTGTCACGCTTGTTGAAGCCTGCGCGTGTCTTAACGTAGCCCCCAAGCATCATGTCTTGGAGTGCCTTTAACTTTGCCTCGATCTCTGCTCGGTCTTCTGTGGGGATATCTTCAAGTGTATGTGTTAAGATGTTGCGGTTGTCGATATTCGCACTTCCTATTGTGTCCATCGGCGGTGTAGACGTACTTGTCATGTTGGCGTAGATAGTCCCCAGCGGAGTTACCAAAAAGTGTGTAGACACGAAAACGTGCCCCCGCACTTGGGTCAGTTCGACGATCCAAAAGTGCGTGGATACTTAGGAACAAGCCAAAGCGTGACGCAGCACCGACGTCGCGTTCCGACTACCCTTAGTCGTGATAAGGGGGGTGGAGTCGTCAGGCAATCAGATCACACAAAATAATCCAATTAGCCGAAAGAAATATATTAAACAAAATAAAATCAGCAAACTGGTCGGAGCCTGTCTGCTTCAGAGTATGGTGCAAAGGGGTCGCCGAAGTATACCTTCGGCGTCAGGTGCGAAGTATCCCGCCGAAGGGTGCCTTCGGGGTTCGGACTGATCCGGCCGAAGATGAACCCCGAACGGATCTGGACGCGATGATCACCTCCGAACAGCGGGGTTCGGCGTGAGGTCTCCGATACGACAAATTACAGAATAATGATGCGAGGGCCGCGTGCGGGTGTAACTTTGTCCAGAGCGGAGTGCGATCGTGGCGAAGCCTATTGTGACGAAGTGTGCTGGTGAAGCCTGTCGTCGAAGCCTGTAGTCTCACCGAAGGGTGTCCT
Source organism: Zizania palustris (assembly GCA_019279435.1). Lineage (NCBI taxonomy): Eukaryota > Viridiplantae > Streptophyta > Magnoliopsida > Poales > Poaceae > Zizania > Zizania palustris. Next base: position 18,834,864 of record JAAALK010000082.1, on the reverse strand, counting down.
GATGACCTCCGAAACCGATCTCTTAGCTCCGGACACCTCCGACGAAGTAGCTCCGAACGTGGGAACCTGCAACAAAGAGGGTTCAAAGTACCAATTCGGCCTGTGGACCGAATTCTGCTAAGTGTTGCACTAGTAGCGAAGGTAGCAATCTATTACGCAGATTAGCAGATACTTCACAGGCGAAGTAACAAGGCGATAGCAATCTATTACGTAGATTAACGGATATTCACAAGCGAAGTAACAAGGGTTACCACTGTTCCGAAGTGGCCGGCGGAGGGCTTCCAAGCAAACCCACGAAGAGGTACAGAAAAGTAAAGGTAAATAAATGTGATCAAAGCTAGGGCCTTGTGTTTGATTTGTGTTGGGGGGCCTCTAAGCTGGCCTCGCCTCTCTATTTATAGGGGCCAAACTTCAGATCTAATCTGCTATAATTCAGCTTGGATAGAGATAAAAACTTAGCCAGAATTGCATCCAACTCTATCTATGCCGAAGTGGGCTTTGGCCAGGCCTGTCGAGGCCTGCTCCTCGGGCCGAAGCTTCGGTGGCATGGGCCTCCAAAGGCTTCCTGGCTGAAGGCCGTGGGATGGCCAGAGGCTTTCAGAGCCCACAGCCCAATGGACCTTTGGCCCTATAGGGCTTCGGACTGACCCTAGACATGTGTATTTTTGGCCCAAATTACCAAAATTGATATTTTGACAATCTCGGCCATTAATGCCATTTTTTGCTATCAATAGGACCAAAGCACTGCTTCAATATATTTAAAACCAGAGCACTCCTCCGAAGGCTACACAGCGCCTCCGGACTCCGGGCTGCCGGCCCGATGCGTCTAGGGATTCTAGGTTCTGTACACGAAGCATCCAAGGGTCGAAGGTGACCTAGGGTCGAAGGTGACCCAGAGTCAAAGGTGGCTCGGATTCGAAGGTGGCTCACATTATTACAGGTTTGGTGAATCCACACCACCCATTCCATTCTCATTACAGAATCAAGCTCATAATCCTTGCTTCGCTATCTGAACACGCTTCGAAGCCTTGCTTCGTGTGTCGATACCTAATCCAGGATTTAAGCATGCCGAGGCCATGCCTCGCCAAAAATGTAAATGCGCTCTGGAGTTCCACTTGCTTGCACATATTTATTATCTAAAATAAAGCATGGCGAAGCCATGCTTCGCTTAATTTGAGTACGCTGAAGCCTTGCTTCGCTACAAATTAAAGCGTTTGAAGCCCAAAAGAGGCCTTCGATCGGCATGACATAAGCGTTCGAAGCCGCCAAAAGGCGCACCCCTTCGCATTTTATAATTGCGTGCACTGGCAATGACTAAGTCCCTAACTGCCATGCGCAAGGGGGGACCGAGGTATGTATGCGAAGTGTGCGATTGAAATGCGCAATACGAGCGTGATAAGCTAAATGTTCGAAGCATACAATTTATGCGAAGCATGCAAATGAAGTATGCAAATATAACAAATTCCATTCATTGAATGCTAAAAGCAAAGTATGTTACATATACACTTAGAGAACTAAAAACTACGAACAATATATATCTAAGCCTAGGAAAAAGTGAGCTCGCGGCCCTGACAGGTTCGGCCCTCGCTTGCTCTTCTTCCAGGCAGGGCCCCCTCAGCTGGACAAATCCCCATCAGAGCCTGACCACCCATGGCCTAACCATCCACGCTCCTAAGCTAGCAGATCTCGTCTGTCGCCTTGCAGGTTGGTCCAAGTCTGAGATGCATGCGGTGCCGCATCGAAGGCAAAAATGTCTAGGGATTCGTCGCCTTGTAAGGCTGTACCCAAAGGCTGCACCCCCTCGCCACTTAAGCCTACTTCGAAATAGCTTAAGTCTGGCAAAGATGAAGAACTCTGAAGGGGCTCTGTCTTCATGGTAGCTAGCAGCTCCTGGGCTACTTCGGGAATAGCTTTGCCACTAGGACCCCTCAGAAGTTTGAACCGAGGGGGGCCTTCAGACCTAGCTACTTTGAGCACCACCCAAAGTTGGCGAAGCTCTTCCGAATCCTCAAGCATTTTGAAGTCAACATCGGAAGGCTGAGCCTGGGCAGGTATAAACTACCCCTGCATTTCTATTAATAAACTGATAAGTCATTTACAGGCCTACGACTACAAATTACAAAAAGCCTAAGGAGGTCTACACCTTTGGTGGCGAATGGTTTGACATCAAAGGCTGAGCCGGCGAGGCCTGTGCCCTGGCTCGGTGAAGGCGGGAGAGCCATTGCAGATCTAGGAACGCTTCACACCCTTGGGCCTTCTAGGGTTCTTGAAGCCGGCGCCACGCTCCATGGACTACCGAAGGTGGTGAAAACAAGTGAGGGCCTCCGAAGGCCACCAGCGCGGCTGATGTTGCTTCCTCGAGGTGGTTGCACCCTGTGTCGTGAAGCATTTGCAACAACCCTTGGCTAGACACTCGCCCGTCCATCAGCGCGAAGCCCTTCATTAACACCTCCACCATTGCCGCAGTCGTTTGAAGGAACTTGAGGCGGTCCCCAATAAGGTCTTGAGGATTGATGTCCGGGGCCAGGCACTCAATCCCCAGGTGCTCGAGGACTTCAGTCAAGCTCAAGGTGGCCTTGTCGACCCCTTAGACCACGAAGTCTTCCAGAGATTAACTGGTTGTGCAAAGGTCAGAGCACTCCGCCGCAAGCTTCACCCTAGTCTCCTCCGAAGCCTGAAGTGCTTCTTGAAGCTTTTCGGTCTCCGAGGCTAAGGGTTCTCTTGCCTTGACTGCCTCAGACCACGTCGCCTATGCTGCTACTTTAGCTTGCCTTCGCCTCTGTGAGAAACCATGTTGAAGTATATGGTTTTTATATCCAGATGTGATGAGTGATTGTCAACGGAAGTCAAAGAAAGGGAGAGAGGAAGACCTGTCGAGTCTGAGGTGCATGTGACTCAGGTACACGGCAGTGAGCGACGGCCGGGCAAAGGAGCCGCGGAGTCGGACTGGCCCAATCCGGGTACATGGCTAGGAGCGGCAGATGATCCACCGGTCTGTTGACTGGGTTTGACTCAGGTACACGGGCGGCGAGCGATTGCCGGGCTGAGGAAGCCGCGGGGTCGGGTCGGCCCAATCCGGGTACCCGGTGCGAAGACGGTGGACGCTTTGTCAGTTTCGGCGTAAAACTGGCAATCTATGTTTATTTCATTTTTAGGATATTAATATTTAGTTTTTAAGTTTAGAATATTTTTATTCGAGTCAGTTAATTTTTCTAAGAATATTTTAGTAATTTTCAGAATTTATTTTAGAGTCAGTTTATTTTACCCGAGGGTAAATTAGTCTTTTCATGTATTAGGATTTGCCTATAAATAGGCCCCTATCCCCTTCGAGATAGTTAACTATTTTTAATAGATCAATCTGCAGTCCTTTCTCCACCGTGGGCATCCCATTCTTGTTCCGTCCGCCTCACAACTCAGTTTTTCTTTCTTGAAAACTGGTGTTTCTCTTCAGCGCGTGCACCTGTTACTGTTTAGGAGTTTTCACAGCCGAAGCTTTCCAGGCGATTCTGCTTCCTGCCGAGACCCGCCACGCGTGGAGTCACAGCCCTCCACGGCGGCTGACGCGGGCCCCTAGATCATGGAAGAACAGGCGCAAGGGCTTCTGCGGCCAGTTTTTTCTTCATTTGTTTTTTTGTTTCTGACGCAAAGAAAGCTGGCGAGCTCAGGGCACGGCTACAGGCCATTAGAGGCTGCATTCACGGCTAGCGCGTAGGCGCATGCCTAAGATTCCCAGGGTGTGGTTTATTTTCCTTCTGTGGCGCGCGGCGCAGAGCGACGAAATATTTTTTATTGCGAAGACTTTTCGTTGCAGACAGGCAGCAGATCAGATTAAACGCAGGTAAGTTTTCTTTAATCTAATCTCCTATTTCCTAGTAGATTAGTTAGATAGATAATCATCTATTTTTAATTAACTTGCGAATTTGATTATTAATTTCGTGGTTAACTTTCATCTGCTAAAATATAATTAGAGCTCGCATATCTTACTTAAGTTGTTTTTAATATGTTCGTATAAAAAGAAAATATTTATTTTTAGTCGCAGCAATATTTTATTCTAGATTTACATGAAATATTTTAGGTTTATTTCTGAATTAATTTCTGGATGATCCATGTTTTTATTTAGTTGATTAGTATTTTATTTTTAGACCGCAACCTGAATATTTTATTAATTTATTTAGGTATCTTGCTTACATCATTATTTTTAGTACCAATTCTATTTACTGCAGTATTTATATTTAGTTTATCTTTAATATCATTTTAATTAGGACACCAGTCATGTTTAAGCTAGACAACTTTAATTCCTGAAATCTGTTTTGCAAATATTGTTTGTCTGGTTAAGTTTATTTGGGTGGTGGGATTAAAATATAGTTTAGAAAGAATTTTTTAGGCGCCCATTCACCCCCTCTGGTCGCTACTTTCGGTCCTACAAGTGGTATCAGAGCGAGGTTAGGTTTTTCTAATATTTTAACCGATTCTAAACCTAGGTAGTGACCATGACGTCTTCTGGCAAAATCCCATCCCTAGAGGCTTTTGTCTACACTTATTGGAAGACTCGCATGCGAGCATACCTTATGAGCCAGAGCTCAGACATATGGGAAATTTTGTTCATCCTAATTTCACCGTAACGACTATTGCTGCGGATACTGCTGAAAATGTAATTACCCAGCATCAAAATAATAGTAAGGTGGTGAATATTTTATTTTCTGGTCTAGGTCCTAGTGAGTTTGAGCGTGTTAGCCATCTCACCACTGCTCGAGAGATCTGGGCTACCCTCCAGGCAAATCATGAGGGGACAGCTCAGGTTAAGGCTAGGCTTTATCAGACCTACCGGCGTGAGTATGAGAATTTCTCACAGAAGCCGGGTGAGATGGTTAAGGCGTTGTTTGGTCATTTTCAATCGATCATTAACAAGCTTCGTGTCAACAAGGCCGAGCGTGATCAGCTGGTCTCAGATCATGAACAGGCGCTTAAGGTACTCCATACCTTGGATCCTAAGATCTGGGAGATCAAGGTCTCTTCTATTGTTGAGAGCGTGTCTTATGATACCTTGACCGTCGCAGATCTTTTTAGTAAGCTCAAGGCCTCAGAGGTCGATATTCAGTTGAGATCAAATCTCACTGATTCTGGCTCCAAGACTCTGGCACTTGCGACACCGTCTGCTGATCCTAATGCCATGAGTTGTACTGCCTTTTCCTTAATGTATATCTCCGAGGAACAACTTGATTCACTAGGAGATGATGATTTGTGCTTGTTTAACAACCGGGTGCGACTTGTTTATGATAAGCGAATGTTTAAGAGACACGACACAAAACTCGGATGCTTTGAGTGTGGTGACCCAGGTCATTTTATCGCCGACTGTCCCAAGCAAAAGAATTACAAGAAGGGAACCGGTGGCAACTCCTACAACTCTGGCAAGTACGACAACTCCACAAAGGGCAAGCTCAAGACAAGATTCTTTCAAAAGGCTCTGAAGTATTACAGGCGTGAGAACAAGAAGCGAGACAAGACCTTCTTCGCCGAGATGGAGAAAAGATACTCCAAGAGATCCTCGTCTTCCTCCTCGTCTTCAAGTTCAAGTTATGAAGAGATCATGATCAGGAAGGGGAAGGAAAGGGACAATCCGGCGGGCCTCTGTTTCATGACCTTCGGGGACAAGCCGAAGAGATGCTCATGTGACAGCCGAAGACCCCCCGTGAGTTTCTGCTCAATGGCTCTTGGGGAGAAGAAAGAAAAGGACTCCTCCGACGACTCCGATGATGACGACGATGAGAAGGTATCATCCTATGAACAAGAAGTTGTTAATTTACTAGAACAAAACAGTCAGGAGTTGAAGTATAGGGAGAAACTGCTTAGAGGGGCTAAGAAGAGGATAGATGAGCTTGAGAGTGAGCTTGCCACAACAAATGGTAAGATTGAGAGTCTATCTTCTTCCCCTTGCTTGGGTGATAGTGGTGAGTGCCCTAACTGTGAGGTGTTGTTGTGTGACCTGATGACTCTTAAGTCCAGGTACACAGAGAGAGTAGATGAGAGAGACGCATTGGCCACTGAGTTTGAGAGCGCTCAGCAGGAGCTGAAAGATGCTCATGCCACTGTCGTCGCACCTTGTGTAGACTGTCCATCTCATTTAGCTAGTATAGCCGAGCTGAGAGCCAATAGTGATGAGCAGTTGAGCGAGTTAGCTGGAGTGAGAGCTGAGTTGGAGCAGACTAAGCTAGAGCTTGAGACCTTGTCGATTCCATCCACTGTTTGTGAGAGCTGTTTATCCATTAGAATGGAGTTGATTAAGCTAAAAGCTGAGAAGTCTGTCGAAGTTGATAAAGAGTGTGAAATTTGCTTGTCTCAGGTGGAGGTGTTAGCTTCTTTGAGAGAGGAGCTAGCTGATGTTCAGAATGAGAACTTTTACCTTCGTTCAATCTTGAGTTGGATCAGTGCTAAAGAGCCACAACTCGGTATGATGATCCAGCAGTTCAAGAGATAGGATGGGTTTGGGGTAGGTTACACCTATACCAAGGCTGATTTTGAGAGCGCCATTAGCTGAGCAGTGGAGTGGAGTAAGATGACTCCCGAACAGAGATATCCCAAGACTCACTTCACTGAGTCCTTTAAGGATAGTCAGCCCAAGGATGGAGTGATCCAAGAACAACCTAAAGCTCCACCTGAAAAGCAGATCTGGGTTCCAAAGCCTAAAATTCTTCAAACTTCTCTTGATTCTTTACCTGAACCCTCTCACACCAAAGATGCTACACCCAACACCACCAAGCCTAAGAACCCTAAGCCTCAACCACATACCAAGAAGCCTACCTATCTCTGTGAGTTTTGTCAGAGAGACGGGCATCTTGAGGAGTTTTGCTTCAGGAGGAAGCGGGTTGAGCGAGCAAGGAGAGCTCGAGGTGGGCAGGAGCAGTTCTACCAGCAGGGTGGTAGACAGAGAGTTCCTCGATGTACAGAGAGGATAGAGGCCAGGCCATGTCGTGTAGGTGGTGGTAGAGGAGACGGTTTTTATCGTGCTCCGGAGGGTGGTTTCCGTTTCGGCAGAGTTCCGTATCGTTCGGTATACGGTTTTGGATCTCGCGACCGTGATTTTAGGCAGAACAAAGGACCGTGCTTTGATCCGCGTTTTGGTCCAGACTCATATGATTCCTTCTACTTTCCTACATACAAGCAGATGGCTCGACACTGGTTTAACACCTTTGCCAAACCTAGCGTTGGACCATTTGTTCCCACTCATGACTTTTGATCTTGTTTTGGGAGTTGTGTATCCTTTTTTTGGATATTTTGAGTCAGCTTTTCATTGGTATCAGTTTTTACTTTCTTTTTATTTTTTTATTGAGTCTTTTTGTGTGCGTTCATATTATGCATATTCATCAATCACATTTTGAGCTTGCTTCTGTTATATGATTAATATGCTTTATTTTGTCTAACTAGTATATGCTTTTGATTACTTGTTGATGATCATGTTCTAGTTCAGTTCACATGATATATCTGATATTTGTCATATGCATGGCTTTTGTGCTTTAAAATTGAAAAATGATCACCATTGCTTCTGGTAACTAGGATGTGTAGGCTGAATGCTTTCGCTATCTTTTACATGCCTTGTAACTAGATCCTTACTTAGATGCAGATACGCAACTTGGACATCTATATGCTTTAAATATGAAAAATGTTCTATAGAAATGATAAAAAATCAAGAAAAATGAAAAATTTATGCATTTTTATGATTATTAGAAAAGATCCAGGTGGGTTTGCTTTGTCGCATTGCATTGTTCTGGATTACTTACCATAGCACTTTGGTATGAACTAGGACGGTGTAATGTATGCCAAGACCAATGTCTTAAGCTTCTGATGGTCCAGTTCTGGCCTAGGCTTGACTTGGTCGTTTAGCATAAGGTTTTACATGCAAATAACCCCTGGCAAAAAAAGGGGAAAAAGAATCAGTCTAAAAAATTTAAAAAGATGACAAATTTGCTGAAGCACTTTGATTTGGACAATGCCTATCTTGGTAGATATCAGTTAGCTTTTGCATTTCATGCTTTACTCTGCTTGTTAACTAGAAAATGTGGTGATGCTTTTGTTTTGCAAAAAATTGAAAAATGCGTGCTAATGACTTTCTTAAGATATCATCTATTGCACTGACCATGTCATGTATCTTAGACAGTATATCTTTTGCTATACCTGTTAGATGTTGTAATAGCAGTCAATCATATCTAAGAAGCATGCTTTTCACACTCCACCTGCACTCCATCTGCATTCATGGCATATTTTGAGGGAGAGCTGCATTTCAGGGGGAGTTTGTGTTTATGTCTCTTTAAAGTGCATTTAGTCTCACTTGATGAGTCCAATTGTCAACAAGGGGGAGAAATTTTGGATATATTTTTGGCTTTCTCAGGGGGAGTTTATTGTTGTTGGTAATTTTGAGATTTGCACTTGTTTTTGAGGCTTTATTTTTGGTTAACCATAATGACCGTTTTCGTGCTTTTATTTGGCTTTTGGTCATTAGGGTTAAACTTTTATTTTCCTTCTTCTATTCTCTTTTGTTTTTGTTTTCTTGTTTCCACTTGTTTTGCAGGTTCTGGAGATGAGCTGGAAAGGGTGTTGACAATGCACTCATCAAGGGAGAGATTGAGAAACCATGTTGAAGTATATGGTTTTGATATCCAGATGTGATTAGTGATTGTCAACGGAAGTCAAAGGAAGGGAGAGATGAAGACCTGCCGAGTCTGAGGCGCATGTGACTCAGGTACACGGACAGTGAGCGACGGCCGGGCAGAGGAGCCGTGGAGTCGGACTGGCCCAATTCGGGTACATGGCTAGGAGCGGCAGATGATCCACCAGTCTGTTGACTGGGTTTGACTCAAGTACACGGGCGGCGAGCGATTGCCGGGCTGGGGAAGCCACGGGGTCGGGTCGGCCCAATCTGGGTACCCGGTGCGAAGACGGTGGACGCTTTGTCAGTTTCGGCGTAAAACTGACAATCTATGTTTATTTCGTTTTTAGGATATTAATATTTAGTTTTTAAGTTTAGAATATTTTTATTCGAGTCAGTTAATTTTTCTAATAATATTTTAGTAATTTCGGAATTTATTTTAGAGTCAGTTTATTTTACCCGAGGGTAAATTAGTCTTTTCATGTATTAGGATTTGCCTATAAATAGGCCCTTATCCCCTTCGGGATAGTTGACTGTTTTTTAATAGATCAATCTGCAGTCCTTTCTCCACCGTGGGCATCCCATTCTTGTTCCGTCCGCCTCACAACTCAGTTTTTCTTTCATGAAAACTGGCGTTTCTCTTTAGCGCGTGCACCTGTTACTGTTTAGGAGTTTTCATAGCCGAAGCTTTCCTGGCGATTCTGCTTCCTGCCGAGACCCGCCACGCGTGGAGTCACAGCCCTCCACGGTGGCTGACGCGGGCCCTCGATCACGAAAGAATAGGCGCAAGGGCTTCTGCGGCCAGTTTTTTCTTCCTTTGTTTTTTGTTTCTGACGCACAGAAAGCTGGCGAGCTCAGGGCACGGCTACAGGCCATTAGAGGCTGCATTCACGGCTAGCGCGTAGGCGCATGCCTAAGATTCCTAGGGTGTGGTTTATTTTCCTTCTGTGGCGCGCGGCGCAGAGCGACGAAATATTTTTTATTGCGAAGACTTTTCGTTGCAGACAGGCAGCAGATCAGATTAAACACAGGTAAGTTTTCTTTAATCTAATCTCCTATTTCCTAGTAGATTAGTTAGATAGATAATCATCTATTTTTAATTAACTTGCGAATTTGATTATTAATTTCGTGGTTAACTTTCATCTGCTAAAATATAATTAGAGCTCGCATATCTTACTTAAGTTGTTTTTAATCTGTTCATATAAAAAGAAAATATTTATTTTTAGTCGCAGCAATATTTTATTCTAGATTTACATGAAATATTTTAGGTTTATTTCTGAATTAATTTCTGGATGATCCATGTTTTTATTTAGTTGATTAGTATTTTATTTTTAGACCGCAACCTGAATATTTTATTAATTTATTTAGGTATCTTGCTTACGTCATTATTTTTTTAGTACCAATTCTATTTACAGCAGTATTTATATTTAGTTTATCTTTAATATCATTTTAATTAGGACACCGGTCATGTTTAAGCTAGACAACTTTAATTCCTGAAATCTGTTTTGCAAATATTGTTTGTCTGGTTAAGTTTATTTGGGTGGTGGGATTAAAATATAGTTTAGAAAGAATTTTTTAGGCGCCCATTCACCCCCCTCTGGTCGCTACTTTCGGTCCTACACTCTCGCCCTCCTCCAAAGCCTGGCGCCGAAGGGTGTCCCTCTCCTCTGCCAAAAGGGTCACCCGATGATCCACGTAGGCTGTCGCCGTAGTGTTCAGTGCGAAGGCCTGGCAAGATTCAAGAAAATCTTCAGTATTGATTGAAAAAGCAAAGTGCCACTCAGAGTTCGTGTGAAGCTTCGCTCACCTGAATGAGGGCTTTGTGGGCATTTGCAAAGAGATCGAGGTGGCTAGTGTGGCTAAGTTGTGCCACCAAGTCCCCTTGCCCCACAGCAACACAACCCTCGTAAAGGGAATTGATGGCTGCCTCTGTCACGGGCCCCCTCAGAAGCAGAGGTCGGACCATCTACATCACAGGCTCCGCTAGAGCAGGCTCCACCGGAGCCGGGCTCCAGTCTACTATCTTGACTTCCTCTTCAGCTTGCTCCTAAGAGGACCCTCCACCGCGGTTGTCCCCCTCGTCCTCTTCGGACGAAGAGCTCTCAGACTCCGAGCTGCTGCTGCTGCTCCCACTACAATCAGAGGTCCCCTCAAGCTCCGCCGCGATAGGCCTCGCGTCACCACCGGTATCTGAAGAAAAATACAAGTCAATATACATGAATATAAAGAGAAGGGTGATCAAGTGTCTACCTTCGTCCAGATCCTCTTCGCTAGAAGAGATGTCCTAGAAGGAGGTAGGAGCGATGTGCGCTCCCCAGCCCCCGTGCTCGAAGGGGTCACCATCACAACCTCCAGCACCACTGCTTCAGTTGTCTCTGTAGCCTCCAGTGCCACCACTTCGGTTGTCACCACCAGAGCATCTAAGGGCTCCACATCAATGCCAAGGTTCACAGCCGCATGCTCCGCCTCGCCAGGGGGTTTGTCCACTGAAGGCTCCAAGCGAAACCTCGAGGACTCTGCAAACTTCAAGGCCTCGGGTTCCTCGTCGTCCACCATCTTTCTTTTAGAGCCGCTCGCCGAAGGTGTCAAGATGGCGAAGTCTAGGAGCACCTGTGATGAGGACATCACGTCACATGATACACACATGGAGCCTCCACCTACAATTCAGTTACTAGGACGAATCACACGCGCCCGTGTCCGTCGCTTGAACTATGAGGTTAATTCTTTCCTTAGCAACTATTTCAATATTTGTTTGGATGGGATGCTACTGAATACTAGTGATATTTTGTTGCTTAGGAACATGGGAAATGGAATAGAAGAATTGGAGTTCAAGACGGAGCCGCACGGATGTCTGAAGTCAAGATTTCGCTGGTTCGGACTACATCGACCATCCTGCACCAAAAGGGGCATAACTTCCTCATACGAAGTCCGATTGGCGCGTTCTTTGACTTTTTGGAAAGCTGAGGAGAAGACGGATCGTTTGCCGTTGGTTTCACATCATTTGGAGTCTCGAGTCGTTCTGTGTGACCGAAACCGTCCTGCGTGACAGAACTGGGCCGTGTTGGCCCATAGTGCATGTCTGTTCGCCTTCTAGTCCACAGCCCGTGTCTGTTCGCCTTCCACAGGCCGCCGCCCTATATATTCTCACGCCAGCCACTTCTAGGGTTAGGTTTTGCTTTGTTGCATCTACACTGTTGTGTTTAGATCCCGCCTCTTGCACCGGACCGATTGGCTGCTGCATTGGCGTTTGTGAAACCTCACCTTATCTTCGTTTGTGTGAGATTTGGCATTCGATTTGTATCCTTCCTGTTCTTGCTTGTGTTCTTGGGTTTGCTTGCAGGAATTAGCCTTCGTGGCGAGGTCAATCGTGTCCTGCGTGGTTGATAACCAACGGAGACAGTGGTGTAACGATTGCAAGGTTTTGATCCGCCGGACCGGAGCCTTGGATCGCCAACGTCGAGATTCTCCACCAACCCAAGTTTATCCCTTACCTAGCGGAAGATCGGGACCACTCCCCCATCAACCTGGACCCCCTCAATGCCAAGCCAGGTCCACACCCGGTTCTAGCGGTCCCAAGACCCCACTAGAGCAAGCCTTCGGGTCTGCTCATCCGGTGTCGGAGCCCCAACAACGCGCTCCACGACCATGATTGCCTTCTTCGGAGGCTGCATGTCGTGCGCAGCTTCATCAAGATTTCAAGTCAGAGCAAGTTAATTTTGCGAAGTATGAAGATGAAGAAGTTCGAAGTCTTACCAAGGTGCTCCGCAGATACCTCGTTTGGTCCCTCTGAGTCCGAGGCCTGGAATAGGTTCTCTAGCCAAGAGAGTGCGAGGGGGCTAAGACGAAGGGTGATGAACTCTTCGGCCAAGTCCCTCATGCTAATCTTCGAGGCCACCCTTCGCAGGAGCAGGATCATCGATTGAAGGGCATCGGGGCTCAACTTCGCCACACCCTTGCGTCGATAAGAAATGAGCATGTTGGTACTCAAAAGGGGGGAGTCCACGCCCACCGAAGCAAAGAACCACTCTTGGTCCTACTTCGAATACCACTTGTTGTTCATAGCCCTCACTGGAAAGTCATCTTGGAACTCCCTGCGGAGCTGAAAATTGGCGCTCCCGAAAGCTATGGCCCTCTCCACGCGATCTGCCCCCTCCCTTTGATTCAGTTGGCAGCTTGCATCGTGAAGGGCAACGAAGATGTCCATGCGCCACTCGCAGCCTTCGTCCCTCATGGCCCACTCGAAGATGGCCAGCCTCGCCACGACGTTCGGGGACAAGTGAGGGAGCTCGAAGTTATATGCCTTCAACACCTCGCTCAACATATCCACTACCGGCAGTACAAGGCCTGCCTCGAAAAAGGTTTTGAAAACAACAACCTCGTCAGACCGAGGCCTCGGGATGGTCTCCGTCTTCTCGGGCACCCGAAGCTGGATGACTTTAGAAATCTTCCCTTCGCAGATCCTCTGAACGAACTCCTCTGTGGAGGCTGAAGCCTTCAGCTCCAGTGTCTGCTCGAATTTGTCCGATGGAGACCGAAGGTCCCTTGGTCCTAGGTGCCTCACTGCAGGCTTCGCCACCGCCGCCACCGATTGGGCCTAGACGGAGCTCGAGCTCGCGCCTGGAACCAAGGCCTTCTTCGTCGCAGACTTCTTCGGCATCTCACAAGGCTTCGGCGTGAAGGGCGCTAAGAAGCTGTGAAGCAGGCTGCGCACGAGGATAGAGATGGAGAGAAGAGAGTGAAGGATGCTAGGGGCTGAAGCAGAAGACAAATGAGAGCGTCGGCGAGGCTGTGGTACACTAGGCCCCCTTTTATAGGCGGTAAGAAGTAACCACGTGCCCCTGCACCGAAGTCTCTTTTCACCGGTTACCCCGGCCTCCGTAGTCTATGACAAGTGGGCCCAGGGTGAATTTGAAGCAAACTGTCGTGCCCCCGCGCTGCAACGGCCAGATTTCTAACTGTTGCAGGGTCGCTCAGGATCCCCAAGGGAGTCCCATCAATCTAAACACACATTTATCACCTGCATAATTCGAAGCCAGCCTTTGGTCCAGGTTCCGAAGGCCTGCCTTCTCTGAATCTTCACTTGCTCCAGTTCATTTGTCTCGAGGCACACGCACCCCTTTGCTCTGAAGGGCTACGTGCGAGGGCCTACTATTGGGGGAATTAGTTTTCCCTTGAATAGGGGCCAAATGACGTCATCCTCCGAAGGCCTCGGGCCTAGAGCCTATCAGTTGGCGAAGCCTGAAGGTGAGCTCCAGCCTCCTCTGACGAAGTCAATTCCAAGAGCAGCAATGCTTGCCGCCCCGGAGCCCTCCAGAGCTCTTTAGTGCCAAGCCTCCGGGACCCCTCCGATCCCCTTCAGAGCCAAGCCTCTGGGATCCCTTCGGTCCCCTTCGGAGCCTTTTGGAGCCCACTCTGAGAGACAGTTCGGGCCCACTTCAGAACCCTCTTTGGGGTCCGCTTCGGAGTGCCATTCAGAGCCTCCTCAACCGCCTCCACCTGAAGGACTCCGGAAAGTACTCCGGACCAGAAGAAATATCCAAGCATCGCTACAGTGTAAAGCCATACTGAGGCCCCTCGCCCCTGGTATGCCATATACCTACTCTAGAAGTGATGTTTATCTACTACATCTGTAAAGTCAAATGTACAGTACTCTAGCCTTTTTCCTTTCTTGCCCCTATAAAGCCTATGGCTTGTAGAGGGAAATTTGGTCTTTTCCTTTGGCCTGCATGCCTATAAAAGAAGGGCCATGCCCTTGTAATAGACAAGTTCAGTAGAGGCAGAACTATGCCAAATCCACTGCAAACTGGACGTAGGGCTATTATCCCTCTAGGGAGGCCTGAACCAGTATAAATTCTCTGTCCCTCTGTGAGAACCCTTCGAGGTTCACTCTACACACCATATACCACATAAAAACCTTTTTTAGCTAACACAATTGCAACAATAGTGAATCATCGATAGGCTTGGTAAAAATATCTACAAGCTAGTTCTGGGTATCAACAAAGCAAAAATCGATATCACCCTTCTCATTGTGATCTCTTAAGAAATGATAACGCACGTCAATGTGTTTGGTCCTAGAATGTTGTACTGGGTTGTTTGCTAAGCTGATCGCACTCGTGTTATCACAAAACAGTGGAACACCCTTAAAATCCAACCAAAATCCCGTAAAGTAGAAACCATCCACAAAATCTTTGCGCAATAGCTTGCGGTAGCTACATATTCAGCCTCGGCTGTAGACTGTGCAACGCTAGACTATTTGTGATAAGACCAATACACAAGAGACGAACCCAGAAAATGGCAAGTCCCAGATGTACTCTTTCGATCAATACGACATCTAGCAAAATCAGCATCAGAAAAACCTCTCAAGCATAATGAAGATGATGCAAAGTACCAAATGCCAAATTCAAGAGTGTGCTTGAGATACCTTAGTATGCGCTTGATAGCTTGATGATGTGAAGCCCTTGGAGAAGCCTGATAATGAGCGGACAGACATACTACAAAGTGTATGTCTAGCCTCATAGCCGTCAAGTAGAGGAGGGAGCCGATCATGCTCCGGAACTCCTTCTGGTCCACTTCTTCTCCATCTTCATCTGGATCAAGCACAACTAAAGTACCCATTGGGGTATCAAGTGGTTTTGCATCTGTCATGTCAAAGCGTTTTAGCAGGTCTTTAATGTATTTTGTCTGATGTACAAAAGTTCCTTGTTTGCTTTGCTTGATTTGCAAACCAAGGAAGAAGGTTAGCTCGCCCATCATTGACATTTCGAATTCCCTACTCCTAGATTCAATAAACTCGGCCGCAAGAGTATGAGATGAACCACCAAAGATTATGTAATCAACATAAATCTAAACAAGTAAGAAGTCTTTGCCATGCATGAGAGTAAACAAGGTCTTATCAACAGAGCCCATTTTGTACCCGTGCTTAACCAAGAAGTTCCTATGGCGGTCGTACCAAGCCCTAGGAGCTTGCTTGAGCCCATATAAAGCTTTGTGAAGTTTAAAGACTCTATGAGGGTACTTGGGATGTTCAACTCCAGAGGGTTGCTTGACATACACATCTTCTCCTATGAAACCATTAAGGAAAACACTTTTTACATCCATTTAATAAAGTTTAAAACCACGAGACGATGCAAAATCAAGCAAAATCCTACTGGCCTCAAGTCGAGCTACCAGTGCAAATGTTTCTCTAAAATCAACCCCCTCGACTTGAGTATAACCCTGAGCCACAAGTCTAGCCTTGTTTCTCACTATAGTCCCATCCTTCCCTGTTTATTTTTGAGAATCCATTTTGTTCCAATGATATGAATGTTCTAGGGTGGATCAACAAGAATCCAAACTTGATTTCTATCAAAAATTTCAAGCTCCTCATGCATGGCGTTGATCCAACTTGCATCAGACAAAGCATGACTAACATCTAATGGCTCAAAAGTAGCGACGAATGCATAATCAACGAAATGAGCATGAGATCGGTTTACCCTTTCATTTAGCTCACCGATAATCTACTCAGGAGGATGCATTCTCTGAATTCGAAGCGGTGCTTTTCTTCATGATAGAATTTCCTCCTCAACTCTTGCCGAAGTTTGCTCCAAGCTTCTAGAAGTAGAGTCTTTGGGTCCTCTTGTAGATGTAGACGATGCTTCTAGAGATGTAGTAGAGGGAGGTTGTGGCACACTTTCATGATCTTCAACATCTGATGAATCCTCTTCCTCAAAAATTGTTTCACTCATATCATGCTCGCTCGCAAGTTCAAAGGCAGGACTAACACATGGAGATGTTTCATCAAACAATACATCACAAGATTCAACTACGGTGTTAGTTTCAAGATTGAAGACACGATAAGATTGACCATGCAAGGAATAGCCCAGAAAGATTCCATCAGACGCACATGACTCAAACTTGTCCAAGTTACCTCGCTTTAGGATGAAGCACCGGCATCCAAATACTCTTAAGTGAGTGACCTTGTGTTTTCTCCCAAAGAGAAGTTCATAAGATGTCAAATTCAATAAGGAGCACAAAAAGATCCTATTGGAGATATAGCATGCTGTACTCATGGCTTCAGCCCAAAATTTTCTAGAAGTCCTATACTCATTGAGCATCATCCTAGCCATCTCCACAAGTGTGTGATTTTTCTCTCAACAACACCATTTTGTTGAGGGACCCTTGAAGCAGAAAACTGATGCTCAATCCCATGTTCAAGGCAAAAATTTGCAAAACAACTATTCTTGAACTCGGTGCTGTTGTCACTTCAAATGGCTTTCATTGCATCGAGGAGTTCATTGAATAGCCTCAATGCTAAACTTTGAAAGTGTATAAACACTTCATCCTAGCTTACAAGGAAGAAAATCCAAGAGTAACGAGAGTAGTCGTCAACAACAAGAACGTACCATTTACCGCCTAAAGAGTTAACCTGGCATGGACCTATAGTGTCCATATGAAGAAGCTTTCCGGGTCGCTCAGTCATCATGATGTTTATGGGTGAATGAGAGGTGGCAACCATTTTTCCAGGATGTCAAGGAGCACAAATGATGTTCTTCTCAAATTTAAGCTTGGGAAATCCTCGGATAAGTCCTAGGGCACTCAAGCGAGCAAGTAGATCAAAGCTCATGTGCCCTAGTATCCTATGCCACATCCAAAGCTCAGAAGAAGGTTCAGCTAAGAGGCAATGAGAAGAACCAAATGATTCAGAGAAATCAACTCCAAACACTCTCCCAAATCTCAAAATTTTGCAAATAAAAGCGCTAGAAGAAACAAGCACATGAGAGGCATCACGACCAAAGTGTACCTCAAAACCCTCATCAAGCATTTGAGAGACAGAAAGCAAGTTATACCCAAGTCCTCAACCAAAGCAACATTTGAGAGGGTGAAGTTTTCATTGATTCTAATCATACCTTGGCCTTTCACTCTACTTCTACAATTGTTTCCAAAAGTGATGTGTTCTCGTTGCTTGGTCAAGGTGAAGCTGGAGAACCATGATGACACATGAATAACCAGAATCAATAATCCAATTGTTCTCTAGACTTCCATGTCTTCCCTACACAAAGCCAGAAGATCTCGAGTACTCAGTGCTGGGGTTAGTAACAAAACATTTAGGTATCCAGCACTAAACAACTCGAGAGTCAGGCAAAATAGAAGACTGTGTAGGAAGAAAATCATGATAAAAGCCAGGTCTTCTTACAAAGTGTTGACGTCTCCTAAAATGACTTGGACCAAAACCTCTAACACATGGTCTAACATCATATGAATCATGATGTAAACCACGATGGGTATAGTCACTCATATAATCATGAGGAGCCTCATAATCAGAATAACAACGATAACCATACTCATGCAAATCCAAAAATGCATAATACAAATCATGAAAGTTCATAGCATGAGCACAACGTTCATACTTGATATGACGATAGCAAAACCCAATCAAATGACCTACACGATGACAATAAGAGCAATGATAAACTTTCTTGTGAGTAGGTGCATAAATTTCAGGTGCAAACCTCACAATTTTTCTGGGTTTTTTCTTGGATTCTGTCTTCGGTGATGAAATGATTATTTTTGTAGGTTGGGTAGGATTCTTGGCTTTTTGAGTAGTGTCTAACTGGGCTCTCTCTTTCTCAAGGGTAGCAGGTGGAGTGAACATAGTTTTACTTGGGGTATTTGGTGTAGTTCTCTCATAACCCAACCCTAGAGCTAACCTTGCCCTTTCAACACACCTTTTTGTTTTATCCAAAAGCAAATCCATTTTACCCTTCCCTTCGGTACACTTATCCACCATGGAAAGAAGATAATCATTCTCACACTTAAGTTTTTCAACTTGCTCTCTAGCGAAGTTGAGTTGGTACTTAAGGATGATGCAAGTGGAACATGTCGGCCGCACATCCTTAGAACACTCAGCACTCTCCAATCTAGCCTTAATTTCACCAATATGCTTATCTCTCAAATTAATGCTTTCAACAAGGAAGGATCAATTCAAGCATTCATTGATGACACAAGGACTAGACTCCACCTCCAAAAGTTGTTTCTGAACAATTTCAAGTTTTTCAAGATTTTGAGCATGAATCAGACGCAACTAAGCAAGTTCATTCATAGTAACAAGACAAGACTCACATTCAGCATTTTTCAGACTTAGACTTCAACAAGACAAGTTCAGTCGAAAGAGATTCAATTTTGAATTTTAGTTCCTTTCGTTCTTTAGCAACAAGTTTAGGTAGTCTATCTTATAAAATGATTGCATCATGTAATTCATCGTTTTGAATAAGAAGCTGGTCATAATATTGACTAACCTCAGAAGACTCTAGCTCATCGTTGCTATGCTTGTCACTGGCCATGAAGAAAAGGTCGTTGAAGTCTTTTGTCTTATTCTTCTTTTATTCATTCTTGGATGGCTCTTCTTCATCGAAGCTTGGCTCCTCACTTGAGGTGTTGTCGATGTCGCTAAGAGCGACCACAAAAGCTTTAGCTACTCTTTTTTCCACTTTTCCACGCTTGCCTTTGAAGAAGGTTTTTTTGTCTATTTTCTAGTGTTTGTGTTCATGTTCATTCTTTGCTTTTAGTTTTGGGAAATTATCTTTGATATGATTAAGATCTCCGCACTCAAAACATCCTCGAGAGCCTCCTCTCCTTTGATCCCTTCTATCATTATAGAATCTAGTGAACTTTTTGACAATGAGAGCAAGCTCCTCATCATCCAATATGTCCACTTGTTCTTTAGTGATAGAGACCAAAGAAGACAAGGAAAAACCTCTAGAAAAAGCACAAACTCTAGAAAGATTACCTCCAGATGAGGTGCCACTGCTAGAACCAGAAACTAGTGCCATGAATTGTGGCAAAGAGTTCCTAATTCCAGAACGAGATGCCTTGGCGATCTCGGTGGACTTAAGCTTACTGAAAAGCTCATCGCAAGTCAAGGAGTCAAAGCTCATCGGCTCTTCAATACTAGAGATCTTCACTTCCCATATGCTACGATCAAGAGCACAAAGAAGTTTGATCGCCCTGTCATGATCTGAGTAAGCTAAAGTCCCAATGGAGCGCAAGTTGCTCACAATTCCATCAAATCGAGCAAACATGGCATCTACAGATTCACCAGGGTCTTTCACAAACATTTGGTATTCTTGGTTATATGTGCTTTGCCTCCTAGTCTTAGGCCCTGTTTGGGGGAGCTGCAGATTCTCAGAATCAGCTAGTCCGAGTATCTAGCTAACTGGTTGGAGTAGCTAGCTGTTGGGTGGGTGGGTTTTATTCAGTGACATAGTGGGTAAATAAAAATCTGCAGAATCTAGAGAAGCTGGGATTAGCCAGCTTATCAGCTACTAGGCTTGAAAATCTGGGCTACCCAAGATGCTGTTTAGGGGAGCTTCTAGATACTAGAAGTATCTAGCCAGCCAGAAGCTCCCCCAAACAGGGCCTTAATCTGAGAAGTGTCCTCATGAAAAGTTTTCAAAATAGTCCAAATTTCTCATGCAGTTCGTAGGTGTTGGACCCTGTCAAACTCATTGTGACTCAGACTGATGAACAATATGTTTCTTGCTTTGCTATTACAATCGTACTGTAACTTCTCAATCTCTGAAGTATGAGTTTCACGGATCACATATTGGGAATCAACAATGTCCCAAATAGCACTTCCTTGGCTTAGTAGATAAGATTCCATGCGCACCTTCCAATAGGCGTAGTCTCGACCATCAAACATCGGAATCATAGAGTTCTTAATCATGTCGCCACAAGGATCATAAACCGGTTAAGGTCAACTTGTGATCTAACTGGCTCTGATACTAATTGTGGGATCGGATTAGCCTTGACAAATTTTCACAAATAACATGGCTTGTTCAGAACACCCAACACTTCTCTAAAAGTTGTAAATACAAAATCCAGATCAATGGTGCAACTTTAGAACACAAATCAACTTTAATTGAAATTTTTGTTTAGATCGGAGTATGAACGATCGATCTACACTATTAGTGGATGAAACTTCGAAACAGAACATCTATTTCGCCAATTGATATTCCGATAGACTCAGATCGGAGACTCAGATGCTGACAGGGTTCAAAACTTTAGAAACATGTTCAAAGTCAATTTCAGTAAGAATTTTAGGTAAAACTCATGAAAGATTCAATCACTTAAATCTGAGAACAGAATAGATGCAGTAACTCCGAACTTCCTTGAGCAAGATAGATAAATCAGAATTCTTAACAGTATACTTGTTCTTAAGGAAGAAAAATAATGAATCACAAGAATATTTAGTGGAGATCACAAGCCTGAACACATTCAGTCATAGAAGAATACTTAGTTCCTGGTGTTTCTGGAATCAATTTTCAGATGTAGCCAAAAACAGAATTGAATCAATTGTTGTCATGTGTAATCAAGTATGCACACACCTCAACAATCCAATATCTTGATCAATCAGTTTTGTTAGCTATCAAAATGAATCTTCAAAGGTAAGTTCAGATTTGAACGAAAACTATTCAAAAGCCAAGTATGTTTCAGTAATACACTTTTGATTTCAATACACTTTGCAATTAACCACCACTGCTCATCAAATCAGTAACAACTCATCCATAAGAACATAATTACTTCAAGTGCTAGAATTCAGACAATCCATCAGTTAGCACTTTAGAATATTCTGAATTGAACTGAAAACAGTGAAGAAACTGAAGATGATTCAGAATTGAGTTTCTTTTTCACCTCAAAAAACCAGCTCAAAATTACAAAGTTATCAAGATTGTGCTATTAATGCTCTTTGAACAGAACAAGTTGAATCCTCTATTTTTAAATACTTCAAATCATAGAAACTTCAGAATAGTCTCAAGAAAAACAGATTAGTAGTGAAATCCTGATCAACCAATATCAGTTCAGTCAAATCAAAAGATTTATGCCATCTAACTTTTCTAACCTTTACACTTTGAAGTGTCAACCAACAATATTTGCACTAATCAGAACAACAGATTACAGTCCTAATACAGCAACCTGTATGTCCAACTGAAACTGAACAGTAAACTAGCTTTAATCAAGAACTGTAAAGCTATTTTCTGTTCCTCATCCAATATCTGAACAACATAAAAGAAATAATCAGAGAACCATGCAAATCAACTACTCCTTCTGAAATGATATTTGCCAAACTTAACGAACAACCAAAGAAAAACATCAAGAATTCAGACCAAATTGAAACCACAGAATTAGAGAGACAGATACATTAGTAGCAGCACATGTGTTCTTCAAGAGCATAGACAAATCTTGTCCACTGTATTGATCCAACAAAGTACTTCGTTCTTAGCCTTTGTTGGATGATCATGAATAGTGACGAGACTTTACAAAATAAACAACAACTGAAAATAGCAAAAATCAGTTGAATCTTCCTGGCGGTGTTGAGAGTTTTCAGGAAACCAGACATGAAACTAAAGGAAGAACAGTAGCATCCAGCAAAGTAAAACGCCCCATGAAATAGCCAAGATGCTGAATTAATTGCAAGGTAAATTACGTATTGGATTAAGAGAGTTGCAACTTCAAAACTGAACACCTCCCAAAGTGAAAATAAAATTCTAGTTTCATTAAATTGGGCAGCACTAACCCTTAGGCATGGGGTCCTTTATATAGGCTCACCTACTAAAGTAATCCCCAAAATACCATTAGGGTTAAAGTTGATAGTATTTACCTAAATTCCATAGTGTATTTTAAGAATTAAAAATTCTAAAAAAATACACTAATGTTTACTCTAATTTATTACTACATTGACCCTATTCTTTTAATATATTTTCAGAATTTGACAATCCTGAAAAATACTAAACGATTAAACTCAATCTAAATTACTAAACGAAAATAAACTCCTATTTATTGGAATTAAAAATATTTTGAGATGAGACGGTTTTTAGCAAAAACCTTCAAAGCCTCCTAGATCTTCGACATGTGTCGTCAGTCCATGAACTCGACTGCCAGCAAGTCTCTCTTGCCCTCGATCCCTCGAGCCATCTTGTCACTTGTACTGGCTTGCCATTCGCTGACTAGATCAACACTTCGTCTCGATCAATAGTTCTCCCATGTCTCGCTTCGTCTCCATGCGTACGCCTAAGATCACTTTCAACTTCAACTAGCATCCTCGACTATCTGACATTAGACTCCCTGTCTAACCCTGATCACTCGCCATCGATAGTTGACAAGCATCTCAACCCTGCAAACACGAGACAAGCAAAACACACACACCTCTATGCAATACATACATAGAGTACCAACAATCACCATAGCCAACTTCGTCAATCACTCATCATAATACTGGAACCATAGTGAGAACCTCACTTGGTTTCTCAGAGTTTCATAAACAATATGAGAAACGTGATGCTTACGATATGATCGTAGGTCTTAAGGGCATGTTTCAGAACCTAGCAAGGTCTAAGAGATACAATATGTCTAAAGCCTTGTTTGGGAGTAGGCTTGCTGAAGGTTTCCTAGTGAATCCCCATGTGATCAGGATGATTGGTTATATTGAGACTCTAGAGAGACTGGGTTCTCCACTAGATCTATACTTAGCTATTGATGTCATTCTCCAATCGCTCCCACTGAGCTTTGAGTCGTTCATCAAGAATTATAACATGGTTGGACTAGAGAATACACTAGCTGAGTTGCATGGGATGCTCAAGACTATTGAGGATAGTATTAGGAAATCTCCAAATCATGTGATGATGGTTCAGAAGGAGAGTAAAAAGAGAAAGAGAAAGGGCAAGTCTAAGACTACAGATTTGATCTCTAGTGCTATGTCTAAACTGACTACAAAGTCCAAGTCAGGTCTTGATGGCCCTGATGTGTGCCACCACTGCCACAAGCCTGGGCATTGGAAGCACAATTTCAAAGTGTACCTCGATGAGCAGAAGAACAAGAAGGGAAGTGTGACTTCCACTTCAGGTATTAATGTTATTGAAATTAATCTTGCTACTCATCCCAATGATTCATGGGTATTTGATACTGGATCGATGATTCATACTTGCAAATAGTTACAGGGGCTAAGTAGAGCAAGAAAATGCGCTAGTGGCGAGTTGGACGTCCTCGTCAGGAATGGTGCAAAGGTTGCAGCGTTAGCCATCAGCGTTTATTCACTGTCATTACCTTCAAGACTAGTTTTGGAGTTGAATAATTGTTATTTCATTCCCGCCTTAAGCAAAAACATTATCTCTTCTTCATCTCTAGAGGAAGATTGTTTTGAATTCGTAATAAAGAACAAATGTTGTTCATTATTTTCGAATGGAATGCTCTATGGTGTTTTTCCATTAGTGAATGGATTATATATTCTAAATCTTGAAGATACACATGTTTATAACATTAGTCATTGTCATTTGGGTCATATAAATGAGAAGTGCGTGTAGAAGCTCCATAGTGATGGACTTTTGGAGTCATTTGATTTTGAATCATATGACTTCCGAGTCTTGCTTACTTGGCAAAATGACAAATATGCATTTCACTAGACAGAGTGAGAGGGCGAGTGATCTATTGGCCATAGTACATACTGATGTGTGTGGTCCAATGAGTCACACTACTAGGAATGGCTTTTAGTACTTTATCACTTTTACCGATGACTTTATTAGATATGGTTATGTCTACTTGATGAGGCATAAGTGGGAATCCTTCGAAAAGTTCAAGGAGTTCCAAAATGAAGTACAAAATCATACGGGCAAGACAATTAAATTTCTATGATCTGAACATGAGGTGAATAATTGAGCCATGAGTTTAGTGATCATGTAAAGCAGTGTGGAATTGTTCCACAACTAAGTCCACTTGGCATGCCCTAGTGGAATGGAGTGTCCGAGCGGAGGAACCGTACCTTGTTGGACATGGTTCGGTATATGATGAGTCATGCTGATCTTCCATTATCCTTTTGGGCACTCGCTCTAGAAACTGTCGCTTTCATGATAAATAGAGTTCCATCTAAGTCAGTAGAGAAGATGCCATATGAGATGTGATCTGGGAGGCGTCCTAGTTTATCCTTTCTAAAGATTTTGGGATGTGAGATGTACATTAAATGTTTGACGTATGACAACCTCACTCCAAAATCTGACAAGTGATTTTTTGTGGGGTATCCTAGGGAAACCAAAGGATACTATTTCTATAATAGAGAAGAGGACAATGTGTTTGTCGCTCGAAATGGTGTATTCCTTGAGAAATAGTTTCTCTCAAAAGGAGTTAGTGGGAGGACAATTGAATGGGCGCCTCAACAAATTCTTTCAAATTGATGGCCTACCAAAAAACACCCAACGCTCCTCAAAAGACAACCAGTAGAACCAAAACAAATCACAGAAAAATTCACAGACAACGGTAGTGCTATCACTCTCCTGTCAAGTATGATTCAGTGAGACAGTCTGAGAGATTGTAAGCACTAAAATAATTTATCCTAAAAACAAACAGTGTCCTAATTGAAAAGACACCAACACAACATTTAAAGGTAGATTAAAACTGGTTCACCGACTAGACAGGCACATTATCAAGTGCACGGAAACCATCCATCAAACACAGGCATCTCATAAAAAACATCCATAATTCATAGGCATTTAAACAAGTTCATGACATGCATTCGGATCACAAGATATATCAATAAACATGCATATAGAATTCTGAAAAATAGATACTTGGAGACATTGAATCAAACATCTAGCGTTTAATAGAAAAAACTACTGCAAGTTTGTACCATGTGCACCCCTGGCAGCCAAGCCCCGAGCGCCAATCTCACTACTACGCCGCACGGTTCTTCACCACTCGAGGCTCCGCCACATGGCTTCCCAGCTCAGTCCAGTGCGTCGCCTCCACGCGCCAAAGAAAGCACCAACGCCTAGGATAAACCAGTGACAGAAAACTCCACCGCTTGACTCCACCCAAAACCACGCGCAGTACTGCACCTCGCCAGAGTAAAAAACCAGAGCCGGCCTCCCGCCTCAGAGAAAACCAACCAAGAGCAAACCACGGGCGGAGGTCTACCACCGGACGGAATTGTTGATGAACCTTCACATGCAACCGAGCACACCGCATGCTTGGTCCTGCGCACTCCGCGCGCACATGGTCTAGTAGCATTTTCCCATGTGTCGCTTTAGACTGGAGCCAGCTGGCCATCCCTTGAGAAAACTGGATCCAGGAAAACCGACGATGTGGTCCAACACTAAGAACAGTGCAACGTTGGATTGTTTACTATGGCGGCGATATTATAGAGAATAGAAGGAAAAATCTCTGAAGAAAATGGGGAAAGTAAAACTTGAACTCTGATTTTTCTATTCAAATGAGTTGGTGAAAACCCTAGAAAGACAAGGCCTTTTATAGGCAGTTCAAAAACTAGAAAAGACCAAATTATCCCTAGGGTAAAATACACACTGATGCAAAAATAAAACTATGGGCCCAATTGGCAAAATAGTAAAATCCTATCTACAGATAGCTTGTCCTGACACAGAGCTTTTGTAGCAGCTACGACTTCGCTTTAGGACTATCGGATCTCCGATCGATGGTCTATATTGGACATCGGTTTTGCACCAAAACTAACAAAGCATCCACTATCTTTGTACTGGTACCCGGATTAGGCCGGCCCGATTCCACGGCCCCCTCAGCCCGGCAATCGCTCGCCACCCGTTTACCCGAGCCAAACCCGGTCAACAGACTAGCGGATCTCCTGCCATTCCTGGCCCATGTACTCGGATTGGGCTGGCCCGAATCCATGACCCCTCTGCTACCCCGTGTAGCTGAGTCACACGTGGTCAAAACATGGTAGGTCTTCTCTTCTTCTCATCTTCTCTTCTCTCTCTATTGACTTCCGTTGACAATTACTCATCACTTCTGGAGCCATAAGGCCCATGATCTTCAACATGGCTCCTCAATCTCCCCCTTGATGAGTGCATTGTCAACACCTTCTTCATCAACGCTTTAGAACCTGCGAACACATATGTAAACACAAAAATAAAACACAAGACAAAACACACGAGAACAGAAAGAAGTAAATAAAATAAAAGGTTTAACCTTAATGACCAAAAGCCAAACAAAAGCTAGAAAACAGTCATTATGGTTAAACAAAAAAGAAATTAAAAAAATCAAATAAAAACTCAAATGAGTGCAATCTCTGAATTATCAACAAGGATATCCAAAGAGTAAAGGCAAACGAGACTAAAACTCCCCCTGAAACAAATCCGAGAGAAAGCCAAAACTCCCCCTAAACTCTTATTTTAAGATCAAGTTACCAAAAAGTTCTCCCCCTTGTTGACAACTGGACTCATCAAGTGAGACTAAATGAACTCAAAAAGAGACACAAACTCAAACTCCCCCTGAAATGCAGCTCCCCCTCAAAATATGCAATGAATGCAACTGGGGTGCAAGTGGAGTGTAAAAAGCATGCTCCTCATATATGATTAACTACAATTACAACATCTAACAAGTATAGCACAAAATATTGTGACACATAGCATAATCAGTGCAATAGAAGATATCAAAAGAAAGTCATTAGCACACATTTTCAGATTTTTTAAAATAAAAACATCACCACATTTTCTAGTCGACAAGCAAGGTAAAGCATGAGATGCAAAGGCTAGCTAGTATCTACCAAGATAGGCATGATCCAAAACTAAGAGCTTCAACAAACTTGTTATCTTTTTAATTTCAGGCTTTTTCTTTCCTTTTTCATTTGTGTCGGGGGTTATTTGCATGTCAACCTTATGCTAACCGACCAAGTCAAGCCTAGGGCAGAATAGGACCATCAGAAGCTTCAGATATTGGTCTTGGCATACATTACAATGTCTTAATTCTTACCAAAGTGCTAAGGTATGCAGTCCAGAACAATGCAATGCGACCCAGCAAACCCACCTGGATCTTTTCACTTATTCATAAAAGGCATGAATTTTTCATTTTTATGATTTATATCATTTTCTAGCATATTTTCCATGTTAAATCATATAGATGTCCAAGTTGCATATCTGCATCTAAGTAAAGGACTTAGCTACCAGGTATGTAAAAGATAGAAAAAGCATTCAATCTACACATGCTAGTTACCAAAAGCAATGGTGATCATTTTTCAATATTAAAGCATAAAAGCCATGCATATGATAGATATCATATATATCATGTGAACTGAAACAAAGCATGATCATTGACAGGTATTCAAAAGCATATAATAACAAGAATGAGTAAAGCAGTTCAATAATATAACAGAAGCAAGCTCAAAGTGTGATATATGAATATGCATGATATGAACTCACACAAAAAGACTCAAATAAAAAGAGTAAATAAGAAAGAAAAGACTCAAAAATATCCTAAAAAGGATAAACAACTCCCAAATCCCCTCGCAAACGCTCAAACGTAGATTGATCTAGGCGTTTGGTCAGAATGTCTACCAACTGATGATGTCTATCAACATGAAAAAGGTCAATGACACCTTTCTCATATTGATCCTTTAGAAAGTGAAAAGCGCACATCAATATATTTGGTTTTTGAATGAAGATTTGAGTTTTTTCCCTACACTAATAGTGCTGGTGCTATCACAAAACAAAGGGACTCTAGCAGGAAAAGACAACCCAAAATCTTTCAAAGTGGAAATCATCCAAACCAACCATGAGCAGCAGCTACATACTCAGTCTCTATGGTGGAAAGTGCAACTCCAGATTGCTTACACGAAGACCAAGAAACAAGCGAAGAATCAAGGAACTGGAAGTACCAGAAAGTCGACTTGCGATCTAGCCAGCACCCACCAAAATCAGCGTCGGAATAGGTAGATAACTCAAGAGATGATGATGCAGAATAGTAAAGCTCGAGATCAGGCGCCTAGGTAAGGAACCTGAAAATACGCTTGACAGCTTGCCAATGAGATGTGTGTGGTGAAGACTGGAAGCACACACACAAACCCACAACGATCTGAATGTCGGTCTCATCACTGTTAGGTACCGAAGCGATCCAATCATCCAGCTATACTCTCTCTCATTGACATTGACACCTCTCTCGTCCTTGTCCAGGCCCCTAGACGTGCCCATGGGGGTCATCTAAGGCTTTAACTCTCCACCGAAGTCGAACTTCGCCAACATGTCTCGCGTGTACTTTCTCTGGTGGATGAAGATGTCGTCCTTTTCTGTTTGATCTAGATCCCTAAGAAGTACATGATCTCAACCAAGAGGCTCATCTCGAACTCGCTGTGCATCTGCTCAGAAAACTTGGAGATAAGCTCATTAGTAGAACCACCAAAAATAATGTCGTCCACATAAATCTGAACAATCAAGAAATTAGAGCCAACTCTGAGTAATAAAAGAGTCTTATCCACAGAACACATCACAAAGCTGTTCCCCAACAAAAATTGCTTTAAATGATCATACCAAGCCTTGGGGGCTTGCTTCAGACCATATAATTCTTTCTGTAGCTTCAAAACATGTCAAGGAAACTTAGGGTTTTCAAAACCGGGTGACTGCCTAACATAGACCTCCTCCTCCATGTACCCATTCAGAAAAGCACTCTTGACATCCATTTTAAAATGCTTAAAACTTTTATAAGCAGCGAATGCCAAAAGTATGCGAATGGACTCAAGACGAGCAACAGGGGCGAAAGTATCCTCAAAATCAATACCCTCCTTCTGGAAAAAACCCTGGGCAACTAATCAATCTTTGTTGCGCACCACAACCCCATCTTCACCTTACTTGTTCTTAAACACCAACTTGGTGCCTATGAGGTTGCATCCAGGTGGCAGCTCAACTAGTGTCCAAACCCAATTGCGAACAAAATTTCCAAGCTCTTCTTGCATGGAATTTATCCAATTTGTATTAGATAAAGCATGAGCAACATATCTAGGCTTAAAGGTGGCAACAAAAGTTGACTCAGCAAAAACAGCGAGTGAACCAGCCTGAGAACGCAAAAATCTCGTAGTGAGATCACCGATGATGAGCTATGAGGGGTCATCACGCTGAACTACCCGGGATCCTTGGTGATAAGATGTTACCTCACTAGAGTCAGCAGCTGGCTCCTCTAGACTCGACTGAGGGGGCTCGATCGGAAGTGGAAGTAGTGATTAGAGGTCCGTCCTTATCCCCAGTGGTTGCTGTCGGGGAGGCGATAGAGGTCACAGAGGTGTCGTTGATGACAGCAGGGACGGACTCTGGTGACGGCGAGCTGCGGCCGGAGGCGGAACAGGGGAGCGGCACGAAAACGAGCAATGCGAGTGCTCTATTCTGGCTAAGGGAGGCAGGAGTGGCGTGGATGGATGTGGTGCTATGAGGGCCTTTTTATAGTGCATCGGTGACGAGGAGAGGGGCTAGGGCACCGTGAATGTCGAGAGGGGGCTTAACTCTGGCAATGCTTAACGTTGTGATTAAGAGGTGTAACGTGAGGGGATCCGAGGGGGAAACGCTCGCCGGATTACGATGAGTAAAGTCCCAAGGTTAATTTGCGATGGGGCCCACGGCAGAGGCGGATCCAAGACTGAGGACGGTGGCCGGGGATCTCAGGGGCGTGATGGCTCGGGGAAGACGAAGATGACAGGTGAGCTCCACATGTCAGTGATGAGTGAGGGGGCGAGGGCACAATGGTCGGTGCTGACGGGTGGGCCAGGGCGTGCGCGGAGAGTGGGGGAGGAGGGTGACAAGTGGGCCAAGGACTAGGGTGCGATGCTGAGAGCGCTGACTGGCGGGCTCCACACGTCAGTGAGGGGTTCACGGGGTGAACGAGCCAGGCCGGTTGGAGAGAGAGAAAGGGAGGGTCGGCCCAATACTGTTTAAAATGCATTTCTGAATAAAAATAATTGCTGAAAATAATTTAAAAATTATGAGCTACTTGCAAAGGTTCTAAAATTTGTAAAAATTCTAAAAAATATATCTTGGCCTTAAGAACATAATGTAATTTTCTCAGTTCAAGATTATGATTATTTCTCTAGATTTTTTATTACTTAGGCATTTAGATCTTTTAGGAAAAATAAAAAAATCATTTGTGCTAAATTGTATTTCTTGATTTATTTTTTCGTTTTAAAAATTAGGGGTGTTACATAAGGCCCATGGGCTTCGGACTAAATAAGTAATACGCATTGTTTTGTGATTGGGATCTGCTTGGATAGAATCTAGAGGTGTAGCTAGATCCGTTGGAAAGAGGACTTCTCAAGCTTTCCAAAGAGTCCAAGATCATCCAAATTGGAGCTTCCATGTAAGAGTCCAAGACATGTAAAACTTTATCTCCACCTTCTCTTGGCACAAAAGTAACATCCCAAACTTGTATATTATCTTTGGATGGCCTTGACTTGGTCCCCAATCAACTTCCGTGATGTACCATTGCCTTGATATACTCTCAAAATGTCGCTTTACCCACATAAGTATTTCTGTAATTGAATAGGAACACATTTCATGGTGTAGCGTGCATGGTTCAAATAAATACAATGTAAATCTAATATAGAATGCATGCACCTTGGGTTGTTTATTATAAAGCATAAGCATGGTTATATCCCATCCGGTGATGTCCTCATCAGGTCCTCACTGATAGACATCAAGGAAGACAAAACACAGCTCAAAGAAGCATCAGTAGAGGTTGTCACAAGGGCTAAGGTTTTTGAGTTAGAACCAGTGAGATTTGATCTCAATTGGATATCAACCTCTGAGGCCTTGAGGTTACTGAAAAGCTCTGTGATAGTCAAGGTATCATAAGAAGCACTCTCAATAATGGATGATACCTTGATCTTCTAGATCTTAGGGTCAAAGGTATGAAGAACCTTGAGCGCCTATTCATGATCTGAGACCAGCTGATCTCAACCGGCCTTGTTGTCCCAAAGCTTGTTAATGATCGTCTGAAAGCGATAAACAAAGCCTCGGTAGTCTCACCTAGCTTCTATGAGAAATTTGCATATTCTCGCCGGTAGGTCTGATAGAGCCTAACCTTGACCCGACCTGTCCCCTCATGGTGTGTCTGGAGGGTAGCCCAGATCTCTCGAGCAGTGTCGAGATGTCTAACGCGCTCAAACTCACTGGGACCTAAACCAGTTCACTGCCTTGTTATTCAGGTCATGCTGAGCGACTATTTCAGGAGTAGTACGGTCAGCAACCAGAAGCACAATGAAAGTGGCATGAACACACATGTCCCATATTCCTAAGCTCTGGCTCAATAGATAGGCTAACATGCGAGTCTTCCAATAATTATAGCCAAAGACCTCAAGAGACGAAACCTTGCCAGCACAAGTCATGATTGCTACCTTGGGTTAGAACTGGTTAAGGTATGGAAAAACCTAACCTCGCTCTGATACCACTTGTAGGACCAAGAGTAGCGACCAAAGAAGGGGTGAATGGGCACCTCAACAAATTCTTTTGAATTGATGGCCTACCAAAAACACCCAACGCTCCTCAAAAGACAACCAGCAGAACCAAAACAAATCATAGAAAAATTCACAGACAATCATAGTGCTATCACTCTCCTGTCATGTATGATGCAGTGAGACAGTCTAAGAGATCACAAGCACTAAAATAATCTAGCCTAAAAAACAACTGGTGTTCTAATTGAAAAGACACCAACACAATGTTTAAAGGCAGATTAAAACTGGTTCACTGACTAGACATGCACATTATCAAGTGCACGAAAACCATCCATCAAACACATGCATCTCATCAAAAACATCCACAATTCATAGGCATTTAAACAAGTTCATGACATGCATTTGGATCACAAGATATATCAATAAACATAAATATAGAAATCTGAAAATATATACTTGGATACATTGAATCAAACATCTAGCATTCAATAGAAAAAACTACTGCAAGTTCACGTGAAACGAGATGTGAAGATTTACTATGTAAGTGTCCTATACCATGCGCACCCCTAGCAGCCAAGCCCCGAGAGCCAATCTTACTGCTATGCCACACGGTGCTTCACCACTCGAGGCTCCGCTATGTGGCTTCCCAGCTAAGTCCAGTGCATCGCCTCCACGCATCGAAGAAAGCACTAGCGCAGGGGATAAACTGGTGCTAGAAATCTCCGTCGCCTGACTCTACCCAAAACCACGTTTAGTATTGTGCTTCGCCAGAGTAAAAAACCGGAGCTGGCTTCTCACCTCAGAGAAAACTAGCCAAGAGAAAACCACGGGCAGAGGTCTACTGCCGGACGGAGTCACCGATGCGCCCTCACATGCGGCTGAGCACACCGCACGCCTGGTCCTGTGCACTGCACGTGATGTGGTCCAACGATGAGAAAACCTAATCCAGGAAAACCGATGATGTGGTACAACACTAAGAATAGTGCTACATTGGATTATTTAATGTGGCGACGATACTACAGAGAACAAAAGGAAAAATTTCTGAAGAAAATGGGGAAAGTAAAACTTGAACTCTGATTTTTCTTTTCAAATGAGTTAGTGAAAACCCTAGGAATACAAGGCCTTTTATAGGCAGTTAAAAAACTAGAAAGACCAAATTACCCCTTAGGGTAAAATACACACTAACGCAAAAATAAAATTGTGGGCCCAATGGACAAAATAGTAAAATCCTATCAATATATAGCTTGTCCTGACGCAGAGCTTTCGTCGCCGCTACGACTTCACTTCATGTCTATTGGATCTTCGATCGGCGGTCTGGATTGGGCGTCGGTTTCAGACCGAAATCGACAAAGCGTCCACTGTCGTCGCATCGGGTATACGGATTGCGCCGGCCTGATTCCATGGCTCCCTCAGCCATGTAATCACTTGCCGCCCATTTACCTGAGTCAAACCTGGTCAATAGACCAGCGGATCTAGTGCCATTCCTAGCCCATGTACTCAGATTGGGCCGGCCCGACTCCGCGGCCCCTCTGCCCGGTTGTTGCTCACCGCCCGTGTACCCGAGTCACAGGCGGTCAAGACACAACATGTCTTCTCTTCTCCTCATCTCCTCGTCTCTCTCTTTGCTGACTTCCTATGACAATCACTAATCACTTCTGGAGCCATGAGGCCCATGATCTTCAACATAGCTCCTCAACGGTGCATCTTTAAGAGGTTCGAGAGCCACTGGAAGGTGTTCCAGATCACACTAAACAACAATAGGATGCACAATGTGTTGCAGAGCCTATTGTAGAGATGACAGCCACACAAAGGTCTAGGAGGGTGAGTCACGCGCCAGAGCTGTACATGTTTTTAACCACTGGGCAACGCGATGTGTTGTTGTTGGACAATGATGAACCCAAGGCCTATGTGTAAGTAGTGATGAGACCAGACTCTACGAAATGGCTTGCAGCCATTAGATCTGAGTTGGAGTCCATGCAAGATAACCAAGTTTGGAACTTCGTTTATCCACTCGATGGTGTAAAAACTATTGAGTGTAAATGGATCTTCTAGAAAAATATAGATGTTGATGGAAATGTTCATATCTATAAGGCACGATTGGTGGCGAAAGGTTTCAGACAGATTCAAGGTGTTGATTATGATGAAACGTTTCGCCCATCGCTATGGTTAAGTCTATTCAGATCATCCTAGAAATTTCCGCATTTTATGATTATGA
This sequence comes from Zizania palustris, assembly GCA_019279435.1. Lineage (NCBI taxonomy): Eukaryota > Viridiplantae > Streptophyta > Magnoliopsida > Poales > Poaceae > Zizania > Zizania palustris. Next base: position 18,800,811 of record JAAALK010000082.1, on the reverse strand, counting down.
GATATGACAAATGGATGTCAAGACAGCTTTCCTAAATGGAAACATAAGTAAGGATGTGTACATGACATAGCCTAAAGGTCTTGACGATCCGAAAAATGCTGGAAAAGTTTGTAAGTTGTAGAAGTCCATTTATGAATTGAAGCAAGCTTCTCGGAGTTGGAATCTTCGTTTTGATGAGGTAGTCAAAGGGTTTGGCTTCATCAAAACGAAGAAGAGGCTTGTGTTTACAAGAAGGATAGTGGGAGCTCACTTGTGTTTTTGGTCTTGTATGTGGATGACATATTATTTATTGGAAATGGCATTCCTTTGTTGAATGCTGTCAAGACTTCACTGAAAAATAGTTTTTTGATGAAAGATCTTGGAGAGACAACATACATTTTGGGCATAATGATCTATAGAGATAGATCAAAGTAGCTAATTGGATTAAGCCAAAGTATGTACATTGACAAGATTTTGAAACGATTCAAAATGCAGAATTCAAAGAAGGGTTTTCTGCCAATGTCACATTGTATTTCTCTTAGTAAAACTCAGTGTGTTGTGACACATGATGAGCTAGAGAAGATGAGTGCAATCCCGTATGCCACTACAATTGGATCTATCATGTATGCCATATTGTGTATATGCCCAGATGTTTCATATGCTCTAAGTGTTATGAGAAGGTACCAATCAAACCCGGGTGAAAGTCACTGGGCTCTAGTAAAGAGTATCATCAAGTACTTGAGAAGGACTGAGGAAATGTTCCTAGTGTACAGTGGTGAAGAGGGGCCCATTGTAAGTGGTTTTGTATTCTCGATCATGCTATCTTTTAGACCGATAAAGATAATTCTCGATCACAATATGGTTTTGTATTCTGCGTCAATGGAGGCACATTGAGTTGGAAGAGTTCCAAGCAAGAGATAGTGGTTGATTCTACAATAGAAGATGAGTATATCGCCGCTTTACAAGCTGCGAAGGAGGCCATTTGGATCCGAAAGTTTGTTTCTGAGCTGGGTGTTGTTTCTAGTGCGTCCAGTCTAGTGGACCTCTATTATGATAATAGTGGTGGTATTGTGCAAGCCAAGGAGCCTAGATCACACCAGAAGTACAAACCTATACTTTGGTGATATCACCTGATCCGCAAGATCATTGAGAGAGGTGATGTGAAGATTTGTAAGGTGCACACAAATTTGAACATAGCAGATCCATTGATGAAGCCTCTTCCACAACCCAAGCATGAGGCACATCTGAGCTCCATGGGTATTAGATACTTGCGTGAGTGAGTCATGTGTATATGGAAGTTGCTAGCTAGTAGAGTGTATGCTAATGTGTAAGGATAATTGTTATATTATTCATTGAATAAATGTCGTTTACATTTGATTAATGAGTTGACGACTTCTTATGTGAAACTATTTGTGTTATAACGATATTGTTCATAAGGGATCCCTGATCTTGTCATCATGTGGGATAGTGATGACACATAGATTAGCACATCTAACTAATTGATGATCATGTTTCATAGATCATTGACACAGAGATGTGAAATCAGTGATGTGGATATATGTTGGTGAATATGGTGTTGGATAGACCCACTTGAGATACTGTTGGGATTGTTATTGTAATGAGCCATCAGTTGTGATCTCAAATGGTGTACTTGTAGAGTCCTTAGACATGAGATCATCATTTTATTCCAGAATCTGTAGTGATATACTTAGATGCTTGTGTTGACGCCAAGATTTGGTAAAGCCCAGAGCCCACCAAGGATGTCATACGGTCAACAAAAGTTAGGAAGATTCTAGCCAAAGATAGTCAAAGAAGCCCACCCATTACAACATGACCAGACACAGAAGAGCCGATAGAGATAAAGATAAAATGAAGATAAAGATTATCCAAAATCAGTTAAGATAGGGTACTTGGATGGCAAGTCTCTGGACTATAAATATGTATCCCTAGTTAGCTTAGAAACATACATCTCTATCAAACAACAACTCGGTGGATCGCCACCCTTGGTTCCCAAGGTTTATCCCGACGGGGTTTGGCACTTGGAGCTGGGCAGCATCATTCCGATCTCTGGTGAAGAGGTGAGTCCCACCACCCTCGATGACCATATCGACTAGGTCAGTATCCTCACGGCTTCATCAATTTGATCTCTTGAGGTGAACGTGGAAACAGTACGGTCACCGGTTCTTAGTGTAATAGCTAGGCCTAAGGATGCATCAGATTGATCTCTTAGATTGTTGTGATCTAGGTGTGGTAGTTTGAGGCTTCATCGGTTAAGTCCGACATCTCTTGCTACTGTATCTCTTTCATGTTGTATACCATTCATCTAAATAAAGCATGTCTGATACTTTGATATATTATTAAGGATATGTGTGCCCAACAAGCACGAGCTGAAAGCTCTCATTCTTAAGGAAGCCCATGAGACATTGTACTCCATACATCCTGTGAGTACTAAGATGTACTAGGACTTGAAAGAAAAATATTGGTGGGTCAGCATGAAGAGAGAGATAGCTGAGTATGTGGCTAGGTGCGACACTTGTCAGCGAGTCAATGCAGAGCTTCAGATACCTCCCGGATTATTGCAGCTCCTCAAGGTTCCTGAATGGAAGTGGGAAGAAGTAGGAATGGACTTCATCACAAGACTACTAAGGACCCAAGCCAGATATGATTCTATTTGGGTGATCATCGATCGACTCACCAAGGTGGCTTATTTCATTCCCGTCAAGACAACGTACAATGGCTCAAAGCTAGTTGAGCTATACATGACCCAAATCGTGTGCTTACACAGGGTTCCAAAGAAGATCGTGTCAGACCGTGGTAGTCAGTTCACCTCTAAGTTTTGGAAGAATATTCAGGAAGAGCTCAGCACTAGGTTGAACTTCAGCACCGCTTACCATCCGCAGGCCGATGGTCAAATCGAAAGGGTGAACCAAGTGTTGGAGGATATGCTTAGAGTCTACGCCTTATACTTCAGTGGAATGTGGGACAAGAGCTTGCCCTATGTAGAGTTCTCCTACAACAACAGCTATCAGATCAGCCTACAGATATCACCATTTGAGGCGTTATATGGATGTAAGTGTGGAACATCACTTCTCTGGGATTAGACTAGCGAGTCAAGGTTATTCAGGACAAATATTCTGCGAGAAGCTGAAGAGAAAGTTAAGGTCATCAGGGATAGGCTAAAGATAGCTTAGTCCTGACAAAAGAGTTATGTCGATAACCGATGGAGAGAAAGTTAGCTCCCCGTTATGTTGGACCCTTCAAGATCGTTCGTCGGCAAGGAGAAGTTGCATATCAGTTGGGGCTACCACCTTCTTTGGCTGGTAGACCTCTAGCAGCTCAATATCCAAGAAGACCTGACCTACATAGAGAAACCGGTTCAGATCCTAGAAATCAAGGAAAGAGTAACCAGGAGCCGAGTAGTGCGCTTCTGCAAGGTTTTGTGGGATAACCACCCCATCGAGGAAGCCACCTGGGAAAAAGAGGAAGAGCTAAAGACCCAACACCCTGAGTTATTCGAGAAGCTTTCCGAATCTCGAGGACGAGATTCTCTGTAAGGGGGATAGGTTTGTAACAGCCCAAATTTTCAAAGGTAAAAATAAAATTTATAAATATACTTTTTGGAAAAAAGGGTTATATTTAATTTTTCATAAAGTTGAAAATGTCCAAATAAATAAGAATAAAGAGAAATAATCCATACCAAGGTTTGAGAAAATTATATTATGATCTTAGGACCAAGACATATTTTTGAGAATTTTTACAAATTTTTATAAGCTTGGAAAGTAGCCCAAAAATTTTAAACTAATTACAACAATTATTTTTATTCAAAATACATGTTGAACAATACTGGCCCCATCCCCCCTTTTCCCTCCATAGGCCGGCCCAGCCCGCTCCATCCTCGCAACCCTCTCTAACACCTGGGTCCCACCCGTTAGTGTCCCCCATTCATCTCATCGTGCATGCCAGAGCCCTTGGCCCCACCTGTCGGCGCCCAACCTCCCAGCCTAAGCCCAACCCCACCCGTCAGAGTCGACCATTGCCGCACCCATGCCCGCCCACTAACAGCGGCCCTCGCCTATCAGTACCTTCGTCCTACAAGCACCGCCGCCCCCAAATCTCACCGGCCAAAACCCTAGCGCTACAATCCCACCGTTGTCGGCCCCTTCCATCGAATTGATGTCGACATTAAAATCCCCATGATCCGCTGGTCATTTCCCCCCAATTAACCGATGCGTTAAACCAAGAATCACCATGTGCATGCATGGAAGGAGCTCGCCGGAGTTAGGAAAGTTTAGCCATGGGTTTCCATGTATTGGCCTGCCACATTTACTGCTCAACGCCTCTATAAGAAGCCTCGCACCCCTCTCATTCGGCCCTCGTGAGCAATTGTGTCCCGCACGAACTAAACGCCCACGCTCCCTTTTTTAGTGTTGCCCCTCTACTCCATGTCCAGCCGCCATTCGCCGTCGCTGGAACCCTCCATCCTCCATGTCATCGACCCCGCCGTGTTCCTTGGATCACCCTCGACCCCAGCCACCTCTCCATCGCCGTCAAAGCCCACTGGAGCGCTGTCCTCGTCGATGACCTGAACGCCTTCACGCCTCCACTCGGCGTCGGCCATCACCCGACGACCTCAGGCCCCCGCAACGGTACCCTCGTGCTCCCCTCGTTGTCCTGTTTCCATTTCTATGCTCGGTTAGGGCCGCCGGCCATCACCGTCACCGTTGTGGTCACCGCCGTCCCCTGCCGTCGTCGGAGAAGATGACCGGCACGGGTAAATTACCCATGCCATGTTGTATTCGCCATCGGCTGTGCGATCCGTGTTGGATGACCATGATTAAATCGCCATTTGGTTTAATCTGGTTCGTCCATTCTGATCGAAGGGGTATGGAGCGATCCCGACCGTCCCTTCCTATTTAAAACCTGCTTTTAATCTTGGCCATCCATCGCATACCGTTTTGATGTTTTAATCCTGGCCGTCCACGTTCACTTAAGCCTCCCGCCTCGCCCGCACCTGCCCGATCCTGATCGGATGCATCTAGTTCACCTACCCCATGCACACATTGCACGGGTTAATGGTGGACTCAGCTCACCGTGGACCGGCGACTGTTTTAGGATTTAAATTAAATTTCGGAAATTGATATAAAATTCAAAAATTGATAACTTTTTTCAAATTAGATCCGAATTTTACCATTCATATTTTTGAAAATTCATCTTTGTACTCTCTATACTCTAGACCAATTTACTAGGCATGTTTGTACTGTTTATTATTCAAAATAAAACCAAGAGTATTGTTTTAAATGTTAAAAATTCATATTTACCCCATTTTAACTCCAAATTTCATCATTTCAATTTTAGAAAGTCTCTCTTCTATTTTTCTATGACTTTAGCCAATTTAAATGAAATAATTGTACTGTTTGTTGTTGTTCTTGTTTTGTGTGCTGCGAAGACTACGACATCGTCGAAGAGCCGGAGTACAACCCGGAAGTTCCACCATCACCATTTGCCGAGCAAGGCAAGTCACCACCACCATTTTTGAGCATATTGAACCTAGTTTTCTTAAGATATCGCTAAAATCCATAGGTTATACATGCATTAGTCAAATCTAAAGCCTTACATTATAATTATTAGATCCCCGATCTTGATGTACAAACCCAAGCCATGCTATTGAGCCTAAACTCCTAGTCACCTTATTAGTAGTATTATTAGATAGTGTCCAATGTACCAACACAATTGCTATAGGTTAAAAACGAGTCGTAGATACTTATATTCTAATATATGGTCTTGTTATTTCTCTCATCCCTGAAATTCTGTTGATTATGGAGTTTTGGTTTAGTATGTTACCATGGTGGGTTCTAGGTGCAAGCAATAATTTTGGTTAGTCGCACCCGGGGCGCTCTAAGGACTGGTCTGTGGGATCCGTTGCAATACACTTCCATAATAACCACAAGTCTAGTGGGTAAGTCCTACCTAGAGGTATGGGACATTCCAACTTGAGGCACCATTTCGAGATGGGTCAAGTAGCACCTGCGGGTGACTTGTACCGACGAGGCGCAAATGGGGGTGCGATGTTGTCTAGTGCGCTGGCGCGCCGACAAAACCTAGAGTGGGTGTTATCGAATTGGAGCGTCTCATGCTAACGATTTTGGCATGAGTTCCCGTGGTATGGGTGATCTCGTTATACTTTGGTCCGAAGGATGAGTGCATGCCTTGTGGATATAGTAGTACCCCTCTGATCAGAGTTTAAATCTTTTCGAAAAGCCGAACCCACGGTCACGAGCGGGTTGCGTGACATCTCGCAGTTAGTTTACATTTATAGTATTGCATGAGGAAGTGGCATGTAAGGACCGTTGATTGAGGAGGGCCAACTAGACTCCCCGAGTTAGATGATGATGCATTGTTCATGTTTATTATTTTGTACAATTAAATCTGACTACATTAAATGCTCCAACTTGAAAATGTACTTTTCCACAATTTAAACTCTTATCATTCCCTTGTTATTACCCTGCATTACTATTGCATTCTCGGTGGCTTGTTGAGTACTTTTGTACTTATACCCATTGAAAAACACTTCAGAGACTGCGTACTATGAGGAGGATGGTCTGGATAGCGACCTAGTCAAGGACGCGAGATTGGCAAAGATGTCCATCACATAGTCTTATTTTCATAGTTTCTTTTAATTTTATACTTAAGGAATAATGTGGTCTGTGAACCACAGATGATTGACCGTATGTATGTTGTCGCATGATGGACATCTTGTTATTATTGTTTTTTGTGGAAATTCAATAATGTCTGGATTTTATTAAATCCGGGCACCTCACACCTTCTCACATGGGTACAGTGGAAACATGTGGATATTTTGGTCGATGCCGAGAACCTCCAGCTGCTAATCCAAGCTACTGCTCAACCTTCTACTGAACCTCCAACTGCTCAACCACCTGTTGTTGTTGCGTCTGTTGCAACTGCACCTATTCAGCCACCTACTATTGTTGTGTCTATTGCAACTGCACTTATTCAGCCACCTACTATTGTTGAGCCTATCGAGCAAGGTGAAAATGCCATGACTTTGCCACCATCAAATAAGCCAATGATTCAACCCCCAAAAATAAAGAAGGCCAAAAAGACTAAAAAAGAGGCAAAGCCTAAGATCGTGTTAGCCTGGACAAAACCACATGCTAAGTTCGAACAAGGCAAGAACATGTTGCCTCAAGATTTGCTAAGAAGGGAAGGGAAAGCCTTAATCGACCTTCATCAATTATACCTCAACGTCAGCAAAGAAAACAAAACTTCGGTTATTGTAATATACCAGGAAAAACATTTTTGGACCAATAATGATGGCTATTTCTTGGTATGCTTCAATGATCTATATGATCTTTTTAACTTAGACGCTCTCGACATCAGCTTGATGCGGTACTGGACCTTGTAAGTTACTTAACCTATATTTTATATTAAAGTCAACACGTCATTATGTGGTATTAACTACTCTTTCATATGTGCAGGATAATGTGGCAACAATCCAAGAGTCAACAATCAAGGTCGATATGAAGTCGTGTGTCGACTACCTAAATAGTTTACTCACCTCATGTGTCTAAAGAAACCGAAATGCAATGTGCATAAACAACGTTGATGGACATTATGTCCTAATACTCATAGCCCTCAAGTGGAAGACTGTATGGTACATTGACTCGGCAAGACCAAAGGGACCGAATGGTGAGCGCGCCGAGAGGGACTTCTCGGTACTCAAAAGTTTAATAGTCGAGTAAGATTTTCTTCACTTCATTACAACTTCAACCTTCAACTTATTCTTGTTTAACTCAATCTTGTTCTACCTCGTTATAGAGATTTTGTAGGCGCTGCCGATATGAACAAACTAAAGGAACCACAATGCCTTGTTCATAAAACTACAGTGCCTGTAAGTCTCTAAATGTTTACCTTTTCAAATTTAATGTGTTGTCCAAACTAATCGTGTATTTCCATAATAGTGCTATAGCCAACCTCTTGGAAACTAGTGTGGGTTTTATGATGCACACCATATGAGGCTGGCCATGAAGATAGCCGATCTTAAATAACTCGACTTAAGATATTATCATAACCTTTGTTCTTCTATTTCATTTACTTTTCACTTATGCAAACATTGATTGATGTCAAAAACTCAATTTACAGGAATTCAACATACCTGAAGGCAGTCTTACCGAGGCTGATTTGTTGGACATCCGTTCACAACTAACGCTATTCCTAGTGGACCAAGTCTTCTCAAAGAATGGTCCTTTCCATTATAAGGGCCATATTCCCTAATTCAATTTGTCATGTAACGGTTGCAAACATTTGGTGAGACATTTGGAATACATTTTTTATCGATACTTTTTTGTGCAATGCAATATGTGATGGTGGTTTTCTATGATGAATTATGTATTCTATGATGAATTATGTGTTGTTTGCAATTTTAAAAATTGGCTTCCAAATTCTGGCTTTGATTCAGGATGCAGCCTAAAAAATAATTTTTTTTAATATGGCCATAACATTAGTGACGGGTGACATTGACGACCCATCCCTAAAGGTCACAATAGTGATGGGTTGTGTAAAGAACTACCATCACTAAAGATGACCTATTCAGGATGCAGCCTAAAAATATATATTTTTTTTAATATAACCATAACATTAGTGACGGGTGTAAAGTACTCCTTGTCACTAAAGATGACCTTTAGTGACGGGTGGGAGATGTTACCAGTCACTAAAAGAGGGCATGCTGGACGCGGAGGGGACTAGGAAAGACCCTTTAGTGACGGGTATTTGCCCGTCATTAATGATAGGGCTTTACTGACGCGATAAGGGTGAAGGAGGACATGCCCGTCACTAATGTACGTTATGACCCATCACTAATGTACGTTTTTGTGGTAGTGTGGGACCTTTTCTATAACTCAACCATGGCGGGTAGATCAACGATGACAACATCATCCCAGTCACTCTAGACACGTTGAATGAAGAACAAAGGGCAGAGGTGCAGAGGTATGTTGATGATTTCTAGAAGTTGTTCCTGTACGCCTAAGGAATGACTCGATCGGGTCCTATCTAGAGGGACCAGTTGCCAAGATCGGCTCTAGCCATAGGAACTAATCTGCTAATAGAAAGCCCTCAGGCTAGTCTCCAAGAAATCATTGCTCAGGCAACTCATCACGTACTAGTGAATCAATCCGGGACATTGGTCTACACCCTCCACGGGTTGATAAAAAGATTGTTGATGACATCGTAGCCCATGAGCCACTAAAAGGCATAACGTATTTCCCCGACAACCAGACAAGACTACTACAGAATACACAACACACTTGGCCCATGTCACAACCACAAGGGCCGATGAGGCTAGAGTAGTCGGGCACCCCGTTCAGACATGAAGGAAACAAAACAACCAAGCCACTAGCGCCCACACAGGGTTCACTACAGAGCATGCCATATGGCCTCAAAAAAGGTGTTGCGACGCCACTTCTTGCGTCTGACCCAAGGCTACCAAGACAAGACATGCCTTAGGTGACGTACGACATCACAAGGAATGTACTGCCAGACCTTGTGCCACCAAGGGGGCACCCGACGGTATTCTTCCAGGGTATCATCAGACCGCATACTATAGCACATCACTGTACAACGATGAAGGGTAATATAGACATAATGTTGTTTGGCCGTACCAGAATCAGAAGGCCCCAATATTTGATTGACACCCTACGCCGGGACAACTAGAAAATGACTGGGTGAATCGTATAACGAAGATTATTCGAGAACAATTTGTGTTGAAGCCCAAGGAGCAGACATACATGTATCGGCGGTGTATCCAGAATGGTTTGATCGAGTACCACTGCCAAGCCAATAGAAGGTACCTGACTTCACCAAGTTCTCAGGGCAAGACTCGGTCTCTACGATCGAGCATATTAGTTGTTTCCTCGCCCAATGTGGGGAGGCGTCTGCCGATGAAGTATTAAGGGTCTGATTCTTCCTGCTTTGTCTATCAGGATCGGCTTTCACGTGGTTTTCTTTGCTGCCAATGGATTCCATCAGAGGATGGGCACATTTAGAGAAGAAGTTCCATAAATATTTCTTCGCCAGCATTCACGAGATGAAGCTCACCGACTTGATAGCCATGAGGCAGAGGATGGATGAGTCGGTACAAGATTATGTCCAGATGTTTCGAGACGTACGGAGTAGGTGTTATAGCTTGAGCCTCAATGACACCTAGTTGGCAGAGTTGGCATTCCAAGGACTCCTGAACCCAATTAAGGAGAGATTTTTATCACATGATTTCAAGAGCCTCTCACAACTGGTACAAAGTGTGTCGGCACACAAGAACCGATTCTAAGAAGCAAGAAAGGATATGTATCAAGAAAAGGTAGCATACACTTAGGTCTACTATTCAGGCTCCGACGAAGATAGTGACTCTGATGCAGAGGTCGGGTTGGCCGAATGGTCCAAGAACAAGAAATAGATTGCATGCCCTTGGGTGAAACCGGCCGATAAAGAGGTGAAGTACGACTTTGATATCAACAAGGCCAACAAGATATTTGATCTATTGCTCAAGGAGAAGAAAATCCACGTGCCACCTAACCATGTGATACCTACTGCCGATGAACTAAAGAAAAGAAAATACTATAAGTGGCACAATTCCCCATCGCATCACACTAATGAATGCAAAGTATTCAAATAGCAGATCCTGTCGGCCATTGAGCAAGGCCGGATCAAGTACGATGATGGGAAAAAGCCAATGAATATTGACGGTCATCCATTCCCAGTCAACATGGTGCACGTGCACCACGTGGACAATTGACAGACAAAGAAGAGCAGGGGAACTGGCAACAACGTCACTTCTTAGGATCTCATCAAGAAGTACCTAAGGAAACCGAAGGGGAGAGTGGACAATGAGGATAGATACAGCTACTCATGTTTAAACCCCCATTAGAACTGTGAGTTCTTTAGGCTGTGCTGGAACGAGGTGTACGTCTGTCATCAATGTACGACTACTCGTGGTGTGGCGTCGATGGAGAAACATCAAGCCAAGGCCGCTTGGTCAAGAAGTCAATCACCAAAGGCGGTCACCACGAAGGTTATTCCCGCTTGAGAGGCTCGACCCGGTTAGTCCCAAAGAAATCGACCGGACGACCAACGATGACAAAACTGGACTAGAAGAGACACAATAGTGCCCAGTGAGATTTTTACAAGGAACCAGAAGAGAAGGGTACAACGTCTACGGCAGAGAGAACTAAAGCCATAAAGGTGCGATGAGGAAGATGATCGACACCCCAATATCAGAAGTGAATGGCGAGTGAAAGACAAGGTTGATCATGACGACAAGAAGGACGCAAGGGTAAACATGGTTTTCTTTCTCTCGAAAGAATATCAGGCGTCTTCTGAAGATAACACAGATCGGGTAGATATGATGGGTCAACTAGTGTTGGCTCCTCAGCTAGTAGTGTTTGAGAAACCAGAAGACCCTGGGCATCAACACCTAAGACCTTTGTACGTCAAAGTCCTTTTTAACGGGAAGCCGATGTACAAAATGATGATAGACGAAGGGGTGGTTGTCAACCTAATGCCCTATGCAACTTTCCATAAGCTGGGAAAAATGTTGGAAGACCTCATCAGAACTAATATGGTCTTGAGGGATTTCTGCGGTAACTCATCAGATACAATGGGAGTAATAAATGTAGAACTGACGATCGGAAGTAAGATGATGTCGACTACCTTCTTTGTTATATAAGGAAAAGGATCTTATAGCTTGTTGTTGGGGCGTGATTGGATACACATGAATTTTTGCATCCCCTCGACAATGCGCCATAGCCTACTAGTTCAGTGGGTGAGCGATCAAGTGGAAGTCGTTCCCACCGATAAATCCATTAACATAGAAACAACCGATTTATTAGTGTGGGAGGCGGAAGGAGTCATCTACCTATTAGGAAAGGTTTGGGAAGACAATTTTCTTGATGTATCGAATGATGGGGTCAATCCCATCAGTGAGGAACTACCCAAGCTCACCCTATGAAGGCATCGATGGAGCGAAAGATGTACTCAGTAAGGGCTTCACTACTACCAATGAACTACGAAAGGTAGTCCTTAGACCTGGTGATAGAACGGGGCTAACCTTTGTAAGTACCTAGACCCCCCGATGAAAAAATATGGATAGATTAGGCCACATCAAATAGATCGAGGGAGTTCGGATGAGAAGCGCGTGATCATTTGGACGAAAAAAACACCTAAAAGATCTACACACAAATGCAAGCCAATACCAGTGGTATCGCCTTCAGACGGCTGATGCGAAGGCATCGCCCTTAGAAAAAGAAACGCAAGTTCAAGACAAAGGGATAAATATATTACAAGAAGGGACAAATGTTTCATTACAAGAACAATAATTGAAAGAAGTGCTCGATGAATGACTTCGATCGCCCACAACCGAATTACATTGACGCTCTGAAGGACAGCCTGGTCTTCTGCATCTGAACCTAGAATATCTTGAAGGAAGCGATGATGACATTGTGCTTGTCGAACGGCACCAGCGAGTCACTGCTTCTGGGCATCAATCTAAGCCAGGAAAGAGGTGATAACACTCTCCAACTCAATGATCTTCGCCCGAATCCCCTCCAGCTTCATCAATAGATCGGATTCTTCTGCTCGTAGCCGATTGAGCTCCCGTGATGTGGACGATGACTCAGTTTCAATATGAGTTAAGACGGCACTCTTGGTCATAATTTCCTCTTTGTGAGTCTTCATCGCTTCTAACAATAGCGCACGGCGGGCTCGATCGGATATCTGCTTGATGCCTCGCTGCACTGTCGAGCGATGAAACTCCAGATATGTGGTTGGTGTAAGGGCAATGGTCAATTCTAGCGAGAGGTGACCCAAGACGTCGTTGAAGCAACCCCGTATCGGCCCCGAGTTATTGACTAGGACCTCACTGGAGCCTCCAGGTGAGGAAGCAAGTCTGACAGCACCTCCTTCACCACCGGGCACAGTAGAGTTGCGGCCGACGAGGAAGCACCGGTAGCTTCACCCTCCATGTATGGACCGACATCAAAAGAAAATTGGTGAGCAAAGGACTTAAAGGAAAAAAACAAGTTAAGGAAAAGCTCATCATAGTACGATAATGGGCACAAGAGCACTTACGTTAACATGCTCAGCAGAAGTAGCCAATCACAAAGTACTATCTGTAGAAGAAATAGTGGCATCATCAGCCCTTGGAAGGGTGTGTGACCCCTATTCCTCGAGGCTTCATTGAGGGGTAGGTGATCCCGCAGCATCCACCGTCTGCTACATCCAAGGCTAATGTTAGTTATGCAGAGGACAATGGGAAAAGGAAAGCAAGTCAGGTACCGCATGAGAATGTGAGACAGAAGGAACCCTAGCGCCAACCACCACGCCATCCGACATATCGACCTCTATGGTGGCAGCCGTATTGGCCACATTAGCCAACACATTGGGATCCACAAATGTAGACTCAGGTGTATAATCCTCAATGACGGTCTCTGTGGCAACATCCCTAGCAGGCGGGGGCAATCAGGTATCGGCCGGTTTGTCGGCTGCTAGGCTAGGGGCCCATCGGAGGGTACACGGCAGCAGGGGAAGAAGGATGGATAACAAAAGGTATCAGACATCGAAAACACAAAATGAAGTATTTAGTATAAATATGCAAGTATACATGAACCGATGGAGACACGTCGGTAGCAACCGTAGTTTGTTCAGCCGAAGAGGTGAACGGTGTTGACTGGATAAAAATAAAACACATCACAAAGGGAAAAGACACCACCAAACATCAGGGAAAGTTAGAAGGAGTACCTAGCCAGATCGATCTCTAGTGAATCAACGAGCTCCCCCATCCGACGCCTTGCGCTTGCATGCTGGAGCTTTGATTCACTTACTGTTAAGAAAATCATTCAACGTAGGAGCTATGCTACCCAAGACACTGATGGCCGGTTGTGGTTGATAGTCAATCGGTCGACCGCTCTAGCTCACATGCGGACATCCACGCCATCCCCCTACACTTCACAAGGATTAATAAGAGAGCAAGAGAACAAGAAAAATGAACGAGAGGGGTCAAGATATGTACCAGTGAGGAGTCATCAATATAGCCAGGATGCAAACATTCACAATACGACCTCAAAGGCCGATTGAACAGATACAGTGTTAAGAAAACAAGTGGGGTTTGCAGTGTGGTTTTATCTTATAGATGAGTGATTGACAAGTTTGCTTGTTTCATGGTCTGGACGTGTGTTTGCTATTTGGGTTCACTGATGGGATCAGTGTGATTTGTGTGGAGATTTGTGTTTTGCTTGTCTCATGTTGTGCAGGGTTGAGATGTGAGTCCATTGTCAACGGTGGGTGATCAGGGTCAAGTAGTGAGCTTGATGACAGACGGTCAAGGATGTCTGGTGAAGTTGAGAAAGATCTTAGGTGTATATGTGGTGATGGAGCAAGACATGGATGGACGGATGATCAGGACAGTGTGTTGACCAAGTCAACGAAAGGGAGGCCAGTGCAAGTAAAAAGGTTGCTCGAGGGATCGAGAGTGGGAGAGACTTGCTGGCTGTCGAGTTCGCGGATTGGTGTCACATGTCAGCGATCTGGAGCGCTTTCTCGGTTTCGGCTCAAAATCGGTGGATCAAGATCTAAGCGTCCTAAAGTGGAACTGTAGTCGCTATGAAAGCTTTGAATCGGGACAAACTACCTTTAGATAGGATTTTAGATTTTTAGCATTGTGGGCCTTCGAGTCTGTAAATAACCATAAGGGTATTTGCATCTTTTCCTGTTTTTGAATTGCCTATAAAAGGCCCCCTAGACCGTAGGGTTTCACCAACTCATCTAATGAAAAATTTGAGTTCACATTCCCCATTTTTCCTATCTTCCTGAGAAATTTTTCCACTGTTCATTCGAAATCATCGCACCATTTCTATGCGGAGGTTTATCTATGTTTCTGCTTGGTATTTTCTTTCTCTAAAAAATCAGTCACCAGTTTTCTTAGGGAATCACTATTCACCAGTATTTTAGAGGAACCACTTTTCCTCTTGTTTCTTACTACGGAAGCACATAACTGAGTATAGAGGCTTTGTGGGATCAGATTGGCGACTAGATGGGGATAAATAGGCGCCTCAATAATTTTTTGTGAATTCAATGGCCTGTCCAGAACACCCAACACTCCTCTAAAAATTGAGAATTCAAATTGATGATCAATTAAATTTTCAAATGGATTTTTCTCTTTAATCGGTTAAATAAAGTATCGACTATTCTTTCAATGAGACTTTGAAACACTGATTTACTTCAGTCAAACTTTGAATTACCGAATTTGGTTTTTGATAGAATTCAAACTTCAGTTATAACCAAAGATTAATGTAGCATATCCAAAAAGAAGAGTATACACACTTAATCAACATTCATGATATTATTTTGGCTCTTATCCTTGCATGTGAGCACATGATAGCCAACACGAACAAGCTGTGATGGACTTAATCAAGCACAAACAACCAGGAGGAAAATGCAGTTAAGCAGTGCTAGTGTCGAACCAGTAAACTTAAAACTAGCCGAAAATAAGATGATGAACAATACTAGGACATTCGGCACAAGAACATAGTGGCAGGTGACTAAATTATATAGACCATCTGATAAATCATACCATGAATAGATGAAGATAAAAACTCAACTGAGGTGGAGATTTCAGAAGCATTAGACGCTCGGTTAACCTAAATAAGAAGCTTTGAACATACTGATTCATATAGGATTAACTTCAATCCAGATGAGAACTGATGTAAATAGCCAACAGCATAAGCACCAATAACAGATTTAATTCTCACTCATGATAAGAAACATCACGAGCAAACCAACAAGAATTAACAAAATGATCAGAGTTACTGGATTGACAGAAGATACATCATCTGGTTCTGAGAAAACCAAAATAGGATGAAGATAGATCAAAGCTTCTGAATTACAACCCACATGCACACAAAAACTCAGTCAACAGAAATACTCCAATTTCTGCAGAATTGTCATGATGGATGATGAGTTCCAAAGCTAGGTGATGAATCACACAACCACCGACACAAGAGAATATACTGAGTTTTGAGATGAAAGAGTATTGAAATTGCAGTTCAGTGAAGAAGACAACTGATTAGAACAGTGGTTTCACAATAAAATTGAAATATTCACTATTCTGAAGAACCAGTTCACAGATACAGCAAGAGAACCCGAAGAGAACTTGTTCAAGAGTCTCACTACTCTGGCGGCACTCTAGCTCGGTATAGTTCACCACGGTGTAAACACGAGCAATGACGCAGAGAATAAAAGCAGAAACTGGCCAAACAATTGTTTCTCAGATAAAATGATCTTAGTACTGCACGGTACTTGGCGGCGGCATGACCTGGAGATGCACTGGCCTTGCAGCGTTCTGGCGACAATTTGTGCAAAAGAAGTGTGGTGACGCTCTGTAGCTTCTTGGTTGACAAAAGCTACAGAAGCATCTGGCACTATTTCTTGGAAAGAACAGGAACAAAAGTGCCAATGCATTGTTGTAGTTCAAGTGACAAAAACTACAGGTCGTCGAAGCACTATTTCTCGGAAGACAGAGAAGTAATCAGCGAAGCAAAGTTTTCTCAGAGAAACGAATGAAGAGTGGTGGTGCTTTGTTGCTTCTCGGGTGACAAAATCAACAGGAAACGACACACTATTCACGGTAAGAACAGGTAACTATAAGGGAAATCGAAGCTGCAACTTTAAGAATCGAGTGCTACCAAATTAGAGAAAGGAACTTGCAAAAATACATACCATCAAAATGAATAGAAATTTTTGGAGAAGATAACTACATAGCTGAAAGAAAAATTTATGGTTCTAATTAAAGTGGGCAACCCTAACCCTTAGGCATGGGGGCCTTTATATAGGCTCACCTTAGGGTTAAAGTTGATAGTATTTACCCAAATGCTATGGTGTATTTTCAGAATTACAAATTCTGAAAAATACACTAATGTTGACTCTAATTTATTACAAAATTGACCCTATACTTTTAATATATTTTTAGAATTTTGATAATTCCGAAAAATACTAAAAGGTTACACTTAACCAAAATTACTAAATGAAAATAGACTCTTATTTATTGGAATTTAAAAACATTTAGAGATGAGATGGTTTTCAGCAAAAACTGACAAAGCCTCCCAGATCATCGACGTTTGTCATCAGTCCGCGAACTCGACTGCCAGGAAGTCTCTCCCGCTCTCGATCCCTCAAGTCGCCTTGTCACTTGTATTGCCTTCCCTTTCGCTTAATTGAACGACACCTTGTCTTGATCAACCGTTATCCCATGTCTTGCTTCATCTCCATATGTACATCTGAGGTCACTTTCAACTCCGACAGGCATCCTCGACCATCTGGCATAAGACTCCTTGTCTAACCCTGATCACTTGCCATCGATAGTTGACAAGTATCCAACCCTGCACACACGAGACAATCACACAAACACACCTCCATGTAGCCCATACATAATCACCATAGCCAACTTCGTCAATCACTCATCAAAAAACTAGAACAACAGTGATAACCTCACTTGGTTTCTCAGGCTTCGCCTCTATTTTGGGTGGAGAAAGCAAGAGCGACGCGTGGTGAGTGGCTGGCGGCAGAGCTCTGGACACGTGGAGGCTTGGTGGTGCTGGGAATAGGGGTTGGGGGAAGCAGTGCTGTCAGTAGGAAGCTAGTGCTAGCGTGGGGCCATGTTGGCACAGTGGGAGTCTAGGCGCACGTGAGGTGTTCGGCAGAAGTCCAAACAGTAATTTTTTCCTTCCTCGTTTTGCGTGCACTTGCTTTTATTATTCCTATTGATTATTCTATGATGGATTAAATTACTGAAAACATTTTATGGATATATCCTTGTGTTTTAGTGCACATCAAGTGTTTGTTAAATCATCTTCGAGCACATATATTTCCAGTATTTAATTAAATTCATGTTCATTGTGGATGGATAGTTTGTGCTTTATGAAATGCATGTGATTATTGGATGTTTTCTAGCACTCGATGATTTGTCGTCTAGTCCGTGAACCTTTTTAATCTGCCTTGTATGTGTTGTACTGTTGTCTTTTCAATTAGGACATCAATGTGTTTTTGAAGGCTAGATTATTTTTAGTACTTGTGATCTCTCGGACTGTCGCATCATATCATATCTGATAGGAGAGTGATAACACTAGATTTATCTAGAATTTTGTAGAGAATGTTTATTTACTTTTGTTTGTTCATTTAGAGGAGCGTATGTTTATAAAAGGCCATCAACTTGAAAGAATTTGTTGAGGCACCTATTCATCGCCCTTTAATCGCCTATTTCGATCCTACAATTGGTATCAGAGTAGGTTCAGATCACTAGTTGACCTTAATCAGTTTTGTGATCCATAGGCGACATGGATAGAGTTAGCAAAATCACTCTATTCGATGGGACAGACTTTGCTTAATAGAAGGTGTGAATGGAGGCTTATCTTCAAAGCCCAAGAAGTGCAATTTGGGAGATTGTGAACTCACGATACTCCATCCTTGAGACTCACACTACTCAGGCTAAGAAAGATCAGTATACTGCTAACTACAAAGATAGAAATATATTGTTCATTGGCTTGAGTAGAAATGAGTTCGATATGGTGCAACACCATCAAACTGCTACGGAGATTTGGTCCACACTCACTGTGCTTCTTGAGGGCACAACTCAGATCAAGGCCAAGCGCCAAAGCACATACAATCAATAATATCAAATGTTTGTGTAGAGCCCTGGTAAATCTATTGATACCATGTTTGCTAGATTTGATAGCATTGTGAGCAATTTGTGTTCCACTAGGACTTTGGCTTATTCTGATCATGAACATGCTATCAACCTTCTCTATGCCCTTGACCATGGCATATGGGAAGTAAAGATTTCTAGCAATGAGGAGTCTGCAAGTTATGCCACACTAACTTGCGGCGAACTTTTTAGCAAGCTTAAGTCTAGTGAGATTGTAAAGGAATCTCGCCAAGGACTTGGAAACTCTTTGCCACCATCCATGGCATTAGTTTCTAGTTCTGGCAGTGACACCTCATCTGGAGGTATTGCATCTAGTTCTTCTAGGTCTTGTGTCTTTACTGGTGGTTTTGCCTTGTCTTCTCTGGTCTCTATCACAAAAGATCAGGTGGACACTTTGGATGATGAGGCGTTTTCTCTCATTGCCAAGAAGTTCACCCGGTTTTATAATTATAGACAGGTGTTGACATGGAAACATGCCCCCGCACTTGGGTCAGTCCGGCGATCCAAAAGTGCACGGATACTCAGGGACGGGCCTAAGCGTGACGTAGCACCGATGCCGCGTTCCGACTACCCTTAATAGTGATAAGGGGGTGGAGTCGCCAGGCAACCACATTACGCAGAATAATCCAATTAGCTGAAAGAAATAGATTAAACAGAATAATGATCAACAAACCAGTCGGAGCGCGTCTGGTTCGAAGCCTAATGCGAAGGGTGCACCGAAGAGTACCTTCGGCGTCTGGTGCGAAGTGCTCCGCCGAAGGGTGCTTCGGCATTCAGACTGATCTGGTCGAAGATGGACTCCGAATGGTTCTAGACATAGTGATCACCTCCGAACAGCGTGGTTTGGCGTGATATCTCCGACACAGCGAACTCCGGCGTCTGGTGCGAAGTACTCCGCCGAAGGGTGCTTCGGCGTTTGGACTGATCCGTTCGAAGATGGACTCTGAACGGGTCAGACGTGGTGTTCACCTATGAACAGCGGGGTTCGGTGTGATATCTCCAATGCAGCAAGTCGCAGAGTAGTGACGCGAGAGCCACGTGCGGGTGTAACTTCGTCTTGGTGCGGGGTGTAGTCATAGTGAGGCCTGTCACGACGAAGCGTACTGGTGGAGCCTGTTGTCGAAGCCTGCGATCCTGTCGAATGGCATCCTGGGGACCTCTGGGACTGATCTCTCAGCTCTGGACACCTTCGGTGAAGGGGACTTCGAAAGCGCGAAGCCTGCAACAGAAGAGTGTGAAGTACCAATTCGGCTTGAGGACCGAATTTTGCTAAGTGTTGCACGGGTAGCGAAGGTAGCAATTTGTTACGCAGATTAGCGGATACTTCACAAGCGAATTAACAAGGTGATAGCAATCTGTTACGTAGATTAACGGGGACTTCACGGGTGAAGTACCAAGGCTTACCACTATTCCGTAGTGGCGGACGGAGAGCTTCTTGGCAAACCCATGAAGAGGTACAGGAAAGTAAAGGTAAAAGTAAATGCAATCAAACCATGGCTTTGGTTTGGTTTGAGTTGGGGGGGCTCTCCATGCCGGCCAGGCCTCTATATTTATAGAGGTTTAATTTTAATCTAATCTACTATTAATCCGGCCGGATAGAGATAAAGATTGAGCTGGAAACGAGTCCAACTCTACCTCTGCAGAGGTGGGCTTCGGTCAGGCCCATCGAGGCCTGCTCCTCGGGCCGAAGCTTCGGTAGCGTGGGCCTCCGAAGGTTCCCGAAGCTTCGGCAGCGTGGGCCTCCGAAGGTTCCCGAAGCTTCGGCAGCGTGGGCCTCTGCAAGTTCCCTGGCCAAAGCCCATGGGCTGGCTGGAGTCCTTCGGAGCCCATAGTTTGACAGGCTTTGGCCCGTAGGGCTTCGGACAGACCCCGGACATGTGTATTTTCGGCCCAAATCACAAAAAATTGATATTTTGATAATCTAGCCATTAATGCCATTTTTTGCTATCAACACATGCCCCCCTGCCTTTTAGTGAACTAGTGAACTAAAAGCACAATGAGATTGAGATGGTACTGTTTATATCGGCTTTTCGATATTTTTATGACATTTGCCATACACTCGGGAAATATCCTTTCAAGTACCTACCATTCAAAGCCCTTCGAAACCGCTCTCCCTGCAGGGATTCCAACACGTATGCATTGCCGGGAGCGATTTCGGCTACCTTAAAAGGACCTTCCCAACTAGGTGACCATTTCCCAAACTTGGGACTCTTCGTGCCTAAAGGCAAAATCGTCTTCCATACCAAGTCTCCTAATTGAAATGATTTTGGTTTAACCTTCTTATTGTAGGCTCTATCTACTCTCTTCTTGTCTACCTCTATGGCTTCTAAAGCTCTTGGCCTCTTATTGGTCACTTCCTCCAGATTATCCTTCAGAAGAGCTTCATATTCATTGACCGATAAGCCATCTTGCTTCAACACTCTTAAGGAGCCAAGATCTACCTCTACAGGCAGAATGGCCTCTTGTCCATATACTAACTCATATGGACTGACCTTGGTGGCACCGTGCTTTGCAATCCTACAAGCCCATAATGCCTCAGAAAGCACTTCATGCCACCTTTTAGGAAACTCTTCGATTTTCTTCTTAATAAGCTTAATCACGGTTTTGTTACTAGACTCGGCCTGACCATTAGCCTGAGCATAGTAAGGCGAAGAGTTTATCAACTTAATGCCATAGTATTCGGCGAAGTCCCTTACTTCTTTAGAGATAAATGAACTACCTTGATCCGTAGTAAGAGTTTGAGGGATGTCGAACCTATGTATGATGTGCTTTAAAACAAAATCACGTACCTCATTATGAGTCATGTTCTTGAGAGGTATGACCTCGGTCCATTTGGTGAAGCAGTCTGTCGCCATCAACACAAACCGATGTCCCTTCGAGGAAGGAGGGTAGATCTGGTCGATGAAGTCTAAACCCCAACCTCGAAACGGCCATGGCTTGACAATAGGATTGCATAATGAGGTAGGGGCTAACTGGATGTTGCCAAACTTCTGACATGCCTCACACCCTCTGTAGTACTTGAAGCAATCTTCAGTCATAGTCGGCCAATAGAAACCCGCTCTTTTGAGCATCCAACTCATCTTTTGGGTAGACTGATGAGTGCCGCAAAGCATCTCATGTACTTCTCCTGTAGCCACCTGGGACTGCTCATGGTCTAAACACTTCAATAGCACTCTGTCAATGGTTCGGCGATACAATGTGTCGTCTACTAACACGAATTTGAACGCTTGTCGCCGAACCTTCCGATCAACCCTTCGTCTAGGGTCTTTCAAATACTGGACGATTGGGATTCTCCAATCACCCTCACAGATTTCAGAGGGCTTCGCTGGCCCACCGTCTAGAAGGACTTCTAAAATGCTGACTTTGGGGTGCCCCCCGAGCCATTCCAGCTTCTGCCAAAGCCCAGCCGAAGTGGCCGCTCGGAGTGTGCTGGACCGAAGCCCTTCGGAGGGTTCGGACCCTGGGGAGCCTTCCCCATCCGAGAAGCTTAGGACTATAGGCTTCGGCATGCCAGACCCCTCGGTGGGTGGAGCACTCCGATCCAGGGACTCCGGCATGCGGTGGCCTTCGGTGACCCGAGGGCTTCGACCCGAAGGGTGCGCCTGTCCAGCATTACTGGCTTCGATAGTGAGACTAAACATCGGCTTTTCCAATACAGAAAATTTCCCTTTCTTGACTTGATAGTCAGATGCTTGCTAAGCCAAATCATTGGCGATTGAATTGGCCTCTCTTGACACGTGAGATATCTTAAAATCATCAAAAGTAGCAACTATGTCTAGACACTTGTCCAAGTAGCTATTCAGCAAGCCATTAAAACATTGAGCATTCTTGGCTACTTGTTGTACTACTAACAATGAATCACCATACGCGTGGACGTGTTTAGCGCCTACAGATTCTAGCAATTCAAGACCTAGCAACAAATCTTCGTATTCGACTTGGTTATTAGTAGAAGAAAACTCTAATCGGGCCGAGGTTTCAAAGCGCATACCATTAGGTGATGTGAGAACCACTCCAATACCCTGGCCATTCTTGCAAGCTGAACCATCAAAATAGATTTTCCATGGCACTACCTCAATTAGAGAAATAGCATCATTCTAGTTAGCATCTATGTGGTGGTCAACTATAAAGTTGGCCACGACTTGGCCTTTCATTGCTCTTAGGGGCTCGTATGCCAAATCATATTCAATCAACACGTAAGCCCATTTTCCGATTCTTCCACTTAGAATCGGCTTTTGTAACATGTGCTTTATAACATCGGTTTGACAAACAACAACGCATGTGGTAGGGAGAAGATAATGGCGTAACTTGGTGCACACGTAATAAAGTGATAAACATAATTGCTCCACAAACGCGTACCTAGTTTCGGCGTCCAGTAGGCGGCGGCTCAAGAATGTGATGATATGCTCCTTCCCTTCCACCTCCTGGGTTAACACGGCTCCAATCACGCTGTCTTCAGCGGCGATGTATAGCCGAAACAGAATCCTGGCCTCGGGTGCTCTCACCACGGGCCGTGATGACAAGCATTCCTTGATCTTCTCAAAAGCACTTTGCTGGCTTGCCCCCCAAGTGAACTCGGCTTCATTTTTTAGCCGGAGTACGGGGAAAAAGGCATCAATCTTGCTGGACAAGTTGGATATAAAGCGACGCAAATAGTTCAACTTGCCTAGCAACTTTTGTACATCCTTCTTGCATGCCGGCACTGCAACGTTTCTAATCTTCTCAAGTCTCTTAGGATCAATCTCTATACCTCTCTCATGAATCATGAAACCTAAGAACTTACCTGCCGATACGCCAAAAGCACACTTGAGTGGGTTCATTTTCAACCATACTGCCGCATCCTATCGAAAGCAACCTTCAAATCGGCTAAATGGTTTCCCATAGCGTCCGATTTGACCACGACGTCATCTATGTAGACTTCTAACATGACTCCTAACAAATCATGAAAGATCAAGTTCATGGCGCCGTCATTTTTCAACCCAAAAGTCATGACGACCCATTCGAATAAACCAACAAAACCAGGGCATCGAAAGGCAGTCTTATAGACGTCCTCTTCGACCATAAAGATTTGATTATAACCGACTTTGCCATCAAGAAAACTTAGTACCTTATGTCCTGAAGCATCGTTGATCAGCATGTCGGCTATTGGCATTGGATACTAGTCTTTTGGAGTGGCCCTGTTCAGATCCCTGAAATCAATGCATACTCGTATCTTGCCGCTCCCTTTCTTCTCTACAGGTACAATGTTAGCAACCCATTCTGCATACCTACATGGCCTGATAAATTTAGCCTTAAGTAGCCGTTCCACTTCCTCTTTAACTCGGTCATAGACGGCCGAATTGAAGTGGCGGGGAGGCTGTTTATAAGGCCTAAACCCGGGTTTGATGGGCAGCCGATGCTCCACGAGCTCGCGGCTTAGCCCTGGCATTTCGCTATACTCCCATGCGAAACAATTGACATACGACCGAAGTAACTTTATTACTTCAGCCTTCACATCGGGCTGTAAATGTTGATTTACAAAAGTCGACCTTGGATGCTAACATCGCCTATATCAACTTCCTCCAAGGGGCCGGCCGACGCAAAACCTTGCCCTAATTTTTCTACTTCGCTAAAGTCCTCGATGGCTTCGGCAATACCGTCTTTATTAGACCGGTACTGCTCCACTCGAGACTTTAGCCAATCTAGATTATTCTTGCTAGACATGACTAATAATATAAAAATAGCCGTGCTACTCCAGCCGGTTTTACAGACACTAGTACAAACCGTCCTCCGGATACACTAACAAAGTCATAATCCAAAAGATCTCTACCTGATAGACACTCTACTTTGTTATGGACAGCGTCAACCGACACATCGACCAAAGCTACTTGGGCCGAAGTATCTGCGGGGATGACCTCCACCTCATAGCCGTACCACTGTACCAAGCACTGTTGTAGGGTGGAGGCTATGCAACAGTTCGCATGGATCCAGTCATGTCCTAGTAACACACTATAGTTACCTTGCACGTCGACGATGAAGAATGTCGTTGGCAACGTTTTGTTGCCCACCATCAACTCCATAGAGAGCACTCCCTTGGCCTCAGAGCTCTCGCCGTTGAAGCCGTTGAGCATTAAGTTAGTATTCTTCAGGTCATCTTCATCCCTGCCGAGTTTCTTCAACAATGAATAAGGCATTAGATTAACAGTGGCACCGCCGTCGACGAGCATCCGAGAAATCGGCTTCCCATCGATGTGACCCCTGACATAGAGAGGCTTAAGATGGTGGGCCGAGTCCTCAGGCTTCTCGAAGATGGCGTTGCGTGGACCAAGGTTCAGTTGAGCGACCTTGGCCTCGTCCCGTGGTGGTGCGAACTTGGCGGGTAATGTGACGATGTTGACGTCCATCGCCTGAGGTGCGGGCCCCTCAGAGACGGGCGAGTAGTCATCATCAAGCATGTCGTCCTCGTCGTCGCTTGGACTGGGGGTCGGGTTGTTTGTCTCAACCGGCTTCTCTCTCCATACCTACTTTGTAGCTGGCCGAGGGCGGATCTCTTCGAAGATAGCGTCACGCTCGGCCTCAGCTACCTTCTCACGCATCTCCTGCGCCCGCAGCCTTTGTAGGCATCTTTTTTGCGATTTGGACATGCCTGGGGGAGCCCAAGATTGCTTCGGCTTGGTGCCTGGAGCTACTGTTTGACCCCTGTTAATTTTGGCCGAAGTGTGCCCTTTGACCTCGGGCGCCCTGTGTTCAAAGGGGGCTTCGCCGCGAACCCTGTCGAATGGATCGGCCTTGTTTGGCCGATCGAACCAAGCTTCGTTGCGGAGCCTGGCCGAAGCATGCGGCTTACCTCCATCAGACTTCGGCGACAGAGTCTTCGGGATTGGGACTTCCTGAGACCCAACTCTGATAGTTATGGCTTCGTACTCCCTGACTTCGGCCTCCGCGTGTTCTGCAGGGTCCGATTCGAAGGTACCACAGACAGTCTGTGGACTATGCCCCCCTCCACTACGTCTGTCTGCCCCTGCCATCCATAAAACTCCGAAGGAAAACAAGGCATAGGGTTAGTCTGCGGAGGGTACCCCGACCCAGATACATGCGGAGCCCACGGGGTTCCTGCCTAGTCATACGGCGGAGGCATCAGAGGCTCTAGCGGCCTCGCCCACTATGAGCCGAACCCGTTGCCTGGAGGTTGGTTTGGCCAAGTTGAAGGCATCTCGGACCACACCAGCGAAGGGTCCTGCTAGGCCGGAGGTACATTCGGCCAGTGCAGGCCGAAGCCTCCCATCGGAGAAGTCCACCATGGTGCGGGGTTCGGCCATTGGGGGTCGAAGCTGCCGCATGGGGGACCCGACCACTGGGGTTCGAAGTTGTCGTTCGGAGAACCCGACCATTGGGGTTCGGAACCATCGTGCGGAGCACCATGACACTGGGGCCCAAAGACTTTGTGCGGAGGGTTCGCAACCTTCAGTCCGAAGCCACCCTTCGAAGGTCTTGGACCCTTCGGCCGTTTTACCTTGGCGTGTGGACCTCCTTCTTTGGCCCTCCTCTGATGCTTGTTCAGCAGCATGTTATATGTTACATTCGGCCTCTTGCGAGCCTTAGCCGAAGGGGTATTGACATTCTGTTTCCACACTCCTACCTCGGGGTTCTTTGGTACGAGTGTGCGAGTACGCGGTTCTCCAATAATCACATCTTTTTCTTTAGCGGACTCGGCCTGTTCTGGCCGAATCAACACCTTCTTCTCGCCGAGGTCGACGGCGTTGACTGGAAACAGATCTTTATCCAGCTTCATTTTTGGATCATGGTCTATCTTCAATCATCCTTCTTCTATGGCCGATTGTATCTGCCATCAAAAACATTGCAATCATTAGTATTATGAGAATGTGAATCATGCCACTTACAGTATGGATGCTTCTTTAGCTCATCGGCAGGTGGGATAACTTGACCCTTAGGTAACCCGAGAAGCTGACTCTTTAAGAGGAAATCAAATATTTTATCACATTTAGTTACGTCGAACGAGTACTTGACTTCATTAAGTCTATTCTTTGTGGGGGATGGCCGTAATTTGGAGCAAGTGACGGGTTTGTTTTTAGTGTTTGTAACCCATTCAGCCACGTACATGTCGGCCGAATCCTCCTCCTCTGACTCCTCTTCATCAGATTGTTCCATGATGTGGATTTCGGCCCTAGGCTTGTTAAACGTCTTAATAAATTTCTTATCTTTGGCTCGACCTTCTTGGACCAGAGCCTGCTATAGAATTTGGCTAACTTCTAAAAAGTTTTGGTTATCTAACCTTTCTTTAAGTTCGGAACGCAACCCATTAAAAGCTAATACCGCCAAGTCTCTTTCTGAAATATTTAGACTAAAACATCGGTTTCTAGTATCTCTGAAACGCTTGATATACTCAGAGGCGCTCTCACTAGATTTCTGTTTAACCGATGTCAAATGTGACAGCCTAAGTTCTGTTTCACCCGTGTAGAAATAATCATGGAATTTCCGCTCTAAATCGTCCCACGTGTGGATGGAGTTTGGCCGGAGTGCCGAAAACCAAGTGAAAGATGTGCCAGATAGCGAGAGAGAAAATAGTCTAACCTTTAGGGCGTCTATCCCGCTAACCTCTCCACACTGTGCCAAAAATTGACAAACATGCTCTAAGGTGGTCCTGCTACCCTCACCATCGAATTTAGTGAACTCAGGGATCCTATAGCCACGGGGGTAAGGTACTGTATCAAGATGATCGGGGTATGGTTTGTGATAAACCATAACCCGTCCCTTGGGCACGAAGCCGGCACATTCCCTAAACAGTGTGCGGATCCGTTCATCTAAATCATCTTGGTAGTTTGTTTGCATGCGCCTCTCATGTGGGGGCGCGACACGCGGTGGGATATCAGCGTGTCGGCGATGTGTTTCTTCCCTACGCGCTATTTGCATAACGTGCTCGTGTCCGGGCGCCTACGCGTGTGGTGCAGGTAGCGCGGGTATTGGCACAGGTGTTGTGTGAAATGCAGTGTTAGTTTGACCATAGGCATAATGATTGGTCTAGGCCATAAGTGATGAGGCCGAAGACATGTTTGTCGGAGGTGCGCTAGCTATGGGAACCGGGGATACGGCCTCGGTGAAGTCGAACCTTCTAAGAGTTGCCTCTACTTGGGAGCTGACTGCCGAATCTAAACGGTTGGCTAGCGAAGCGCTAACGGCCTGATCTACTGATGCGGCTATTTTTTGTTCAATTTCTAAAGAAGATAAATAAGGCGATACCGGTGTTACCTGGACCTGAGCGGGGTCGGGGGTGGCGATGTCGCGCTTGACGAAGCCTGCGCGTGTCTTGATGTAGCCTCCAAGCATCATGTCTTGGAGCGCCTTTAGCCTTGCCTCGATCTCTGCTCGGTCTTCTGCAGGGATATCTTCAAGTGTAGGTGACATTATGTTGCGGTTGTCGATATCCGTGCCTCCTATTGTGTCCATTGACGTAGACATAGTAGTCGAGGTAGATGTACCGGCGGCTGATGTAGACGTACTCATTGTGTTGGCGTAGATCTTCCCCGGCGGAGTCGCCAAAAAGTGTGTTGACACGGAAACGTGCCCCGCACTTGAGTTAGTCCGGCGATCCAAAAGTGCACGGATACTCAGGGACGGGCCTAAGCGTGATGTTGCACCGACGCCGCGTTCCGACTACCCTTAATAGTTATAAGGGGGGTGGAGTCGCCAGGCAACCATATTACACAGAATAATCCAATCAGCGGAAAGAAATAGATTAAACAAAATAATGATCAACAAACCAGTCAGAGCCCGTCTGGTTCGAAGCCTGATGCGAAGGGTGCGCCGAAGGGTACCTTTGGCGTCTGGTGCGAAGTGCTCCGCCGAAGGGTGATTCGGCGTTCGGACTGATCTGGTCGAAGATGGACTCCGAACGGATCTGGATGCAGTGATCACCTCTGAACAGTGGGGTTTGGCGTGATATCTTCGACACAGCGAACTCCGGCGTCTGGTGCAAAGTACTCCGCCGAAGGGTGCTTCAGCGTTCGGACTGATCCGTTCGAAGATGGACTCCGAACGGGTCAGACACGGTGTTCACCTCCGAACAACGGGGTTCGGTGTGATATCTCTGATGTAGCAAGTCGCAGAGTAGTGACGCGAAAGCCACGCACAGGTGTAACTTTGTCTTGGTGTGGGGTGTAGTCATAGCGAGGCCTGTCACGACGAAGCGTACCGGTGGAGCCTATTGTTGAAGCCTGCGATCCTATCGAAGGGCGTCCTGGGGACCTCCGGGACTGATCTCTCAGCTCCGGACACCTTTGGCGAAGGGGACTCCGAAAGCGCGAAGCCTGCAATAGAAGAGTGCGAAGTACCAATTCGACCTGAGGACCGAATTTTGCTAAGTGTTGCACGGGTAGCGAAGGTAGCAATCTGTTACGCAGATTAGTGGATACTTCACAGGCAAAGTAACAAGACGATAGCAATCTGTTATGTAGATTAACGGGGACTTCACGGGTGAAGTACCAAGGCTTACCACTGTTCCGTAGTGGCGGACGGAGGGCTTCTAGGCAAACCCACGAAGAGGTACATGAAAGTAAAGGTAAAAGTAAATGCAATCAAAGCATGGATTTGGTTTGGTTTGAGTTGGGGGGCTCTCCACGCCGGCCAGGCCTCCATATTTATAGAGGTTTAATTTTAATCTAATCTACTATTAATCCGGCCAGATAGAGATAAAGAATGAGCTGGAAACACGTCCAACTCTACCTCTGCAGAGGTGGGCTTCGGTCAGGCCCATCGAGGCCTACTCCTCAGGCCGAAGCTTTGGTAGCGTGGGCCTCCGAAGGTTCCCGAAGCTTCGGCAGTGTGGGCCTCCACAGGTTCCCTGGCCGAAGCCCATGGGCTGGCTGGAGTCCTTCGGACCCCATAGTTTTACAGGCTTCGGCCCGTAGGGCTTCGGACAGACCCCGGACATGTGTATTTTCGGCCCAAATCACCAAAAAATGATATTTTGATAATCTAGCCATTAATGCCATTTTTTGCTATCAACAATAGGATCAGAGGAGAGGAGGCTCTTGGGGGTGTTTTAAATGTGGATATCTTTCTCACATTAAAGCTAACTACCCTAAATTGAAAAAGAAATATGAGAATGAGCACAGGTACCAGAAGAAGGACAAGAAGACCTTCTTCAAGAAGAACCGAGACAAGCTTGCCAAGAGAGTAGCCAAAGCTACTTCTAGAGCTTTCATGGCTGCTTTGAGCAACATCAATACTTCTTCAAGTGAAGAGCCAAGCTCGGACGAGGATGAACTATAGCAGAAGGAGGAGAATAAGGCGAAGGACTTCACCGGCCTTTGTTTCATGGCCGATGGCATCCACAGCGACGATGAGCTAGACTCATCATAGGTAACTTTATCTCATGACCATCTTTTGGTTAAAGTTGATGAATTGAATGATGCTTTAATTGGTCAGGATAAGTTACTTGTGAAAGCTACTAGAGAACGCAAAGAACATAAACTTAGACTTGATTCTGTTTCCACGAAGTATGCTTTGCTTAAGTCTAAGTTAGATGATACTGAGTGTGAGTCCTGCTATGTTGTCATGAGTAAGCTTGCCGAGTTATGTTCTATGCATCCTCAAACTATCGATAAGCTTGAGATTGCATAGAAAGAACTCACTATGGTGGAGTCTAGACCTCTTGTTTCTAATGCTTGTTCAAATTGCCATTACTCATTGAAAGCATTGAACTTAGGGATAAGCATGTTAAAGAACTAGAGGCTAGATCGGAGAGTGTTGAGAGTTCTAAGGATGTGTAGCCACCCTGTTCCACCAACATCACCCTAAAGGACCAACTCAGCTTTGCTAGAGCGCAAGTTGCCAAACTCATGATTGAAAATAACTACCTTCTCTCTGTGGTGGATAAATGCACTGAAGGGAATGGTGGGATGGATTTTCTTTTTGCCAAGACCAAGATGTTTGCTGACAAGGCAGGGTTAGCTTTAGGGTTGGGTTTTGAGAGAACCACTTCAGACATTGAGAGAAAAATAGTGTTCACTTCACCCACTACCCTAGAGAAAGAGAGAGCCCAGTTAGACACTCCACAAAAGCCCAAGAAACCTATCCACCCTACAAAAGAAAACAACTCCTTCAGCCAAGAAAGCCACTCAACAGAAACTAAGAGAGCCTATGAGAATTGCTCCCAAGACACATGCACCTACCCCAAAAAGATTTTTCATTGCTCATATTGCTAGAGGGTGGGATATTTTGTTGGTTTATGTTTTCGGCGCATGAAGGATGAGCGACGTGTTGGGGAATAGGGGAGCTATGCTAGCTGGCAAATTCAAAATTTCCGCCCTATGGCCCTAGGTTCATGCGCATGTGAGATCATAGATCGGTACCTTTAAGCACTTGATGCGCTAAGTGCAGCGGAATAAGATATTGGAGAAGCACGTCTAGCCTCTCCTTGCTTCGTCCTTGTCATCCTTCGTCGATCCGATCGATGAAGACGACATAGTCGTTCGCATGTAGATGTTCACGAGCGTCGCTATTAGAGAAACACCTCCACGAAGTCCACACGTACAGGGATGGAGTACCTCCCACGGCAGGGTGCTAGCACCGCACATGAGAGACGGGGATCCTTGACCTCAACATTTGAGATCAAGAAGGGGAGGAGAGAACTCTTGGGTGGCTAGGTCTAATCTAGGCTTATTGCTGTCCCCAAGTCATCCTCCTCCTCTCCTTATCTAGGGCTGAGGGCCCCTCGGTCATGCTTATCCCAAAACCATAATAGATACAATATGTTTGCCCATGTTAGATCTTCTGACGTGGTATTTCAGGTCTCCTGATACATTACGACACACAAAAGATCCAATCTGTTATCGCCCACCTCGGAACTTCCCATACCATATCGGAACTTCTGATCAATACAAAATTCTTCTGACTCCAAATCGGAACTTTTGGCCTGGCGGAACTTCTGATACCATATCGGAACTTCCGAAGCAACAATTACTCTCTGTATCATGACCAAAAATTAACTGGAACTTCCGATCCACAGAATTTTCTTGGGCATATCCTTCAATCTCCCAGGTGCACAAGAACCAATTATTTGCATGTTTTAATCCATCCCCTTAAGTTTGTGACCCGATAGGTTCATACACTAATGGCTGTTCACCAGAAACCATTTCTGACTCACTGATCAATAGTGGTACCTGAGAAACCATGTTGAAGAACAAGGGTTTGATACTCCAGATGTGATGAGTGATTGTCAATGGAAGTAAAAGTAAGAGACATGAAGACCTGCCGTGTCTGAGGCGCGTGTGACTCAGGTACACGTGCAGCGAGCGACAGCCGAGAAGAGGAGCCGCGGAGTCGAGCTGGCCCAATCTGGGTACATGGGCTAGGAGCGGTAGAGGATCCATTGGTCTGTTGATTGGGTTTGACTCAGGTACATGGACGGTGAGCGATTGCCGGGCTGAGGAAGCTGTGGGATCGGGTCGGTCCAATCCAGGTAGCCGGTGCGAAGACGGTGGACGCTTTGTCAGTTTCGGCGCAAAACTGACAACCTATGATTATTTTGTTTTTAGGATATTAAAATTTAGTTTTTAAGTCCAAAATATTTTTATTTGAGTCAGTTGATTTTTCTAAGGATATTTTAGTAATTTTCGGATGTTATTTTATAGTCAGTGTAATTTACCCTAGGGGTAAATTAGTCTTTTCCATGTATTAGGAGTCGCCTATAAATAGGCCCCTACCCCCTAGGGATAGGGTGACTGTTTTCCAATAATCAATCTACTAGAGTCCACCGCACGATTTCCATCTGAAAATTTCTCTCGTCGCCGCTGATCTTGTTTTTCGTCGGTTCATCTCCATTCCGTGTGCACGCAAGTAGGCGCGGTGACGCTTTTCTCATGGGATTCACCAGCCAGAAGCACGTGAGTCCTGGCCAAAGACTCGAGGCGTAGTTTGCAGGCAGCACATGGAAAGGCAGGCTGTAGCGTACTGAGGTTTTTCACACCGGAAAGCAACGAGCGCACGCAACGGCTCTAGGGGCTAGCGTCCAGAGCTGTGGCAGGCGGCGTTGTTTCTTCACGGCGTGCTGCTCTAGATCCAACCGGGCCCCACGACGGTACTGTTGGTTGACTGTAAGCGGTGACGTGCGCGGATCGAAACAGAGTTCGCCGACGCCAACAGCGGCAGCCTTTCCTCCAATGCCAGCGCGGGGCCCACAGCAAAGAACGTCACACAACAACAGCTTTCATGCCGACGCTTTTTTTTGCATTGCAGCGCATGGCTTGACGCCTTACAATCTCCAAGATAGCTCGGGAAAGCGGATCGAGGAAAGCCATGGCAGACGCAAATTGCTTTTCCGCTGCAGCGGCAGACTGCACGCTACGTCATGCAGATTAGTTTTCCTAATCTCCTATTTTTTAGTAATTTAATTAAACCAATAGTTATCTAGTTTTAATTAGCATAAAAAGAAATTAATCTCGTAGTTAATTTTTAATCAGCTAAATTTTTTATTACTTATCTCGTATTATTTATTTAAGTGTTTTATTTAATCTGTCTATATAAAAGGAAAAATTTTATTAGTCGCATTAATATTTTTATTCTAGTATTACATATAATATTTTAGGTTTATTTCTAAATTAATTTTTGAATGATACATGTTTTATTCTTTGATTAGTATTTTATTTCTAGACTACAATATAAATATTTCGTTATATATCTAGGTGTTTTTATTTACTGTAGTATTTTTATTTAGTTTATCTTTAATATCATTTTAATTAGGCCACTGGTCATTTTTAGGCTAGACAACTTTAGTTCCGGTAATTTTCTTTGCTAATATTATTTGACTGGTTAAGTTCAGTTGGGTGTTGGGATTAGGACATAGTTTAGCAAGAAATTTTTAGGCACCAATTCACCCCCCTCTGGTCGCTACTTTCGGTCCTACAAGTGGTATCAGAGCGAGGTTAGGGTTTTCTCATATCTTAACCGATTCTAAACCCAGGTAGTGATCATGACATCTTCTGGTAAAATCCCGTCCCTTGAAGCTTTCGGATACACTTATTGGAAGACTGGCATGCGAGCCTATCTTATGAGCCAGAGCTTGGACATATGGGAGATTTGTGTTCATCCTACTTTCACCATAGTGCCTATTGCTGAGGATACTGCTGTAGATGTAATTGCCCAGCATCAAAACAATAGTGAAGTGGTGAACATTTTATTTTCTGGTCTAGGTCCTAGTGAGTTTGAGCGTGTTAGCCATCTCACCACTGCTCGAGAGATCTAGGCTACCCTCTAGGCACAACATGAGGGGACAGCTCAGGTCAAGGCTAGGCTTTATTAGACCTACCGGCGTGAGTATGAAAATTTCTCACAGAAGCCGGGTGAGACTGTTGAGGTTTTGTTTGGTCGTTTTCAATCGATCATTAACAAGCTTCGCATCAACAAGGCCGGCCGTGATCAGCTGGTCTCGGATCATGAACAGGCACTTAAGGTTCTCCATACCTTGGACCCTAAGATCTGGGAGATCAAGGTTTCTTCTATTGTTGAGAGCGCTTCTTATGATACCTTGACAGTCGCGGAGCTTTTTAGTAAGTTCAAGGCCTCAGAGGTCGATATCCATTTGAGATCAAATCTCACTGGTTCTGGCTCAAAAACTCTGGCCCTTTCGACACCATCTGCTGATCCTACTGCCATGATTGGAATTCATTTTCTTCGATGTCTATCTCCGAGGAACAACTTGATTCGCTAGGAGATGATGATCTGTTTTTGTTTAACAACCAGGTGCGACGTGTCTATGATAAGCGAATGTTTAAAAGACACGGCACAAAATCCAAATTCTTTGAGTGTGGTGATCCAGGTCATTTCATCGCCGACTGCCCCAAGTGAAAGAATTACAAGAAGGGAACCGGCGGCAACTCCTACGACTCCAGCAAGTACGACAACTCTACTTCCACAAAGGGCAAGCCCAAGACAAGATTCTTTCGAAAGGCTTTGAAGAACTACAGGCGTGAGAACAAGAAGCGAGACAAGGCCTTCTAAAAGCTGAGAAGTCTGTCGATGTTGATAGAGAGTGTGAGATCTGCTTGTCTCAGGTGGAGGTGTTAGCTTCTTTGAGAGAGGACCTAGCTGATGTTCAGAACAAGAACTTTTACCTCCGTCAGATCCTGAGTTGGATTAGTGCCAGAGATCCACAACTCGGCATGATGATCCAGCAGTTCAAGAGACAGGATGGGTTTGGTGTAGGTTACACCTATACCAAGGCTGATTTTGAGAGTACCATTAGCAGAGCAGTGGAGTGGAGTAAGATGACTCCCGAACAGAGATATCCCAAGACTCACTCCACTGAGTCCTTTAAGGATAGTCAGCCCAAGGATGGAGTGTTCCAAGAACAACCTAAAGCTCCACCTAAGAAGCAAATCTGGGTCCCAAAGCCTAAAACTCTCCACACTTCTCTTGATTCTTTATCTGGACCCTCTCACACCAAAGATGCTACACCCAACACCACCAAGCCTAACAATCCCAAGCCTCAACCACATCCCAAGAAGCCTACCTATCACTGTGAGTTTTGTCAGAGAGATGGGCATCTTGAGGAGTTTTGCTTCAGGAGGAAGCGGGTTGAGCGAGCAGAGAGAGCTCGAGGTGGGTAGGAGCAGTTCTACCAGCAGGGTGGTAGACAGAGAGTTCGTCAACATAGAGAGAGGCTAGAGGCCAGGCCACGTCGTGTAGGTGGTGGTAGAGGAGACGGTTTTCATGACCATGCTACGGAGGGTGGTTTCAATTCCGATAGAGTTCCAGATCGTTATGGATATGGTTTTGTACCTCGTGGCCGTGATTTTAGGCAGAACAGAGGACCGTTCTTTGAGCCACATTTTGGTCCATACTCATATGATTCCTTCTGCTTTCCTACTTACGAGCAGATGGCTCGACACTGGTTTGTACTTTTGCTAGACCTAGTGTTCGACCGTTTGCTCCCACTCATGACCATTGATCTTGTAGGATCGAGGACTAGAGGATGTATGGATCATGGATTCAGGATGTTCTCGCCATATGACGGGACACCGCAGATGGTTCTCCAGCCTCACTCCCCCGAGCTCCAAGGAATACATCACTTTTGGGAACAATGGTCAAGGGAAGGTACAAGGTATTGGGTCGATTCATATTTCTGATTATTTCTCTTTGAAGAATGTTGCTTTAGTTGGAAATCTAAACTTTAATCTAATTTCTGTTTCGCAACTTCTTGAGGATGGTTTAGAAGTGCGCTTTAAGAAGGGCATGTCTTCTATTGTTGATTCTAGAGGATCTTTAGTTTGCCGGATCTTACCTTTCGGTAAGGTTTTTCGTATTGATTTCTCTAGTTCTTCTGGCCCTTCTCGCTGTCTGATGGCCAGATCCTCCTCTGAGCTATGGAAGTGGCATAGAAGGTTATGCCATTTGAGCTTTGATCTGCTTGTCAGATTGAGTTCTATGGATCTTATCCGAGAATTTCCTAAGCTTAAGATGGAGAAGGATCTAGTGTGTCATCCCTATCGTCATGGGAAAATGGTTGCCGCTTCTCACGCACCTGTGACTCAGGTGATGACTTCGTACCCGGGAGAGATGTTACACATGGACACAGTAGGTCCATCTCGAGTACGCTCAGCCGGTGGGAAGTGGTACGCCCTTGTGATAGTTGACGATTTTTCTCGATTCTCGTGGGTTTACTTTCTAGAGTCTAAGGATGAGACTTTTCTGTATGTTCATGACCTGATTTTGAAGCTGAAGAACGAGAATAATGGTCTGATGCGAGCAATTCATTCGGACAACGGCTCTAAGTTTAAGAACTCTCAATTTGTCAGCTTCTGTAGTGATCAGGGTCTTGATCATTAGTTCTCTGCTCCTTACACTCCCCCACAGAATGGCGTTGTGGAACGAAAGAACCGCACGTTAGTCGAGATGGCCAGGACGATGCTTGATGAGCATAGGACTCCTATACGCTTTTGGGCTGAAGCAATGAACACAGCTTGCTATCTAGCCAACCGCATTTTTCTTAGAGCTTACTTAGGTAAGACATCATATGAGTTGCGATTTGGCAGACAGCCCAAAGTGAGTCACTTGCGAGCTTTTGGATGCAAGTGCTTTGTGCTCAAGAAGGGAGGGCATTTGGACAAGTTTGAGTCTCGTTGCTGGGATGGAGTCTTTCTTGGTTATGCTTTGCATTCGCGAGGCTTTCATGTTTGGAACCTAGACTCTCATATGCTTGTCGAGACTTGTGAGGTTTTTTTTGATGAGTCTTTTCCCTCGCCGACTCCTTTTGATCTTTCTGGAGATGATGAGCTTGGAGAGTCCATCTTCGAGGAAGATGATGACACTCCTGCTGATGATGAGGGTGGGTCCTCTGCACAGCCTACAGACCCCACACCTTCTGATACTTCGACTGATGATGAGGACAGACCTCTAATCACTCCTTCTACTTTGACCGAGCCTCCTCAGCCGAGTCCAGAGGTGCCAGGTGCTGACTCCGGTGAGATGACTTCTCAGTCGAGTCTAGAGGAGCCAGTTGCTGACTCTAGTGAGATGACTTCAGATCACCTAGGATCCCGAGCAGTTCAGCGTGATCACCCTTCAGAGCTCATCATCGGTGATCTTATGGAGAGATCCTTACGGTCTTCAGTTGGTTCTCTCGCTATGTTTGCTGAGTCTTCTTTTGTTGCTACTTTTGAGCCTAGAGACTTTTCTCATGCTCTTTTTGATTCAAATTGGATAAACGCCATGCAAGAAGAGCTTGAAAATTTTGTTCGCAATCGGGTTTGGATACTAGTTGAGCGGCCACCTGGATGCAACACCATTGGCACCAAGTGGGTGTTTAAGAACAAACAAGGAGAAGATGGTGTTCTGGTGCGCAACAAAGCTCGATTAGTGGCACAAGGTTTCTGCCAAAAAAGGTATTGATTTTGAAGAGACCTTCGCCCCTGTTGCTCGTCTTGAGTCCATTCATATTCTTTTAGCCTTTGCTGCTTCTATAGGTTTTAAGCTTTATCAAATGGATGTCAAGAGTGCTTTTCTAAACGGGTATATAGAGGAGGAGGTTTATGTTAAGCAACCCCCCGGTTTCGAGAACCCTAAGTTTCTGTGACATGTTTTCAAGTTACAGAAGGCTTTATATGGTCTGAAGCAAGCCCCCAGGGCTTGGTATGATCGCTTGAAGCAGTTCTTGTTGCAGAAAGGTTTTGTGATGGGTTTTGTGGACAAGACTCTTTTCTTGCTTAGAGATGGCGCAGACTTATTGGTTGCTCAGATTTATGTGGACGATATTATTTTTGGTGGTTCTACTAATGAGCTTGTGTCCAAGTTTTCTGAGCAGATGCATAGCGAGTTTGAGATGAGTCTCATGGGAGAACTAGTCTCATGGGAGAACTCAAGTACTTTTTAGGGCTCCAAATCAAGCAGACCAAGTACGGCATTTTCATCCACCAGGGTAAGTACACATGGGATATGCTAAAGAAATTTTATTTTGGTGGAGAGCTGAAGCCACAGATGACCCTAATGGGTACATCTGGAGGTCTGGACAAGGACGAGAACGGCGTCAAGGTAAACGAGAGAGAGTATCGAGGGATGATCGGATCGCTACTATACTTGACTGCAACGAGACCGGACATTCAGTTTGCCGTGGATGTGTGCGCGCGTTTTCAGTCTTCACCACGCGCATCTCACCGGCAGGCTGTGAAGCGTATTTTTAGGTATCTTACTTACGCTCCTGATTTAGGTCTTTATTATTCTGCATCATCGTCTACTGATTTAGCTGGTTTTTTGGACGTTGATTTCGGTGGGTGTCGGTTGGATCGCAAGTCGACTTCCGGTACTTGCAAACTTCTTGGTTCTTCTCTTGTATCTTGGTCTTCCTTAAAACAATCTAGACTTGCGCTTT
Source organism: Zizania palustris (assembly GCA_019279435.1). NCBI lineage: Eukaryota > Viridiplantae > Streptophyta > Magnoliopsida > Poales > Poaceae > Zizania > Zizania palustris. The sequence continues at coordinate 18,762,214 of JAAALK010000082.1, read as the reverse complement.
CTACTACTGAGGCTGAGTATGTAGCTGCTGCTAGCTGTTGCTCACAGTTGGTTTGGATGATTTCTACTTTGCGGGATTTTGGGTTGTTCTTCCCTGCTAGAGTTCCTTTGTTTTGTGATAGCACCAGTGCAATTAGTGTAGGGAAAACCCATGTCTTCATTAAAAAACCAAACATATTGATGTGCGATTTCACTTTCTGAGGGATCAACATGAGAAAGGGGTCATAGATCCTGTTCATGTTGATACCCATCAGCAGTTAGTTGATATTTTTACCAAACCCCTAGATCAGTCTACTTTTGAGCGTTTACGAGGGGATTTGGGAGTTGTGTATCCTTTCTAGGATACTTTGAGTCAGTTTTTTTTCTTTCTTCTTTATTTTTTATTGAGTCTTTTTGTGTGAGTTCATATCATGCATAATCATCAATCACATTTTAAGTTTTCTTCTGTTATATGATTAATCTGCTTTACTTGCTCTAGCTAGTATATGTTTTTGATTACTTGTCGATGATCATGTTCTGTTTCAGTTCACATGATATATCTGATATTTGTCATATGCATGGCTTTTATGCTTTAAAATTGAAAAATGATCACCATTGCTTCTGGTAACTAGCATGTGTAGGTTGAATGCTTTTGCTATCTTTTACATGACTGGTAGCTAGATCCTTACTTAGATGCAGATATGCAACTTGGACATCTATATGCTTTAAATATGAAAAATGTGTTATAAAAATGATAAAAAAAATTCAGAAAAAAGAAAAATTTATGCATTTTTATGATTATCAGAAAATATCCAGGTGGGTTTGCTTTGTCGCATTGCATTGTTCTGGACTGCTTACCATAGCACTTTGGTATGAACTAGGACGGTGTAATGTATGCCAAGACCAATGTCTTAAGCTTCTGATGGTCTAGTTCTGGCCTAGGCTTGACTTGGTCGGTTAGCATAGGGTTTGACATGCAAATAACCCCTAGCAGAAATGAAAAATAAAAAGGAAAAAGAAAAAGTCTGAAAAATTTAAAAAGATGACAAGTTTGCTGAAGCACTTTGATCTGGACAATGCTTATCTTGGTAGATATCAGTTAGCTTTTGCATCTCATGCTTTACTTTGCTTATCAACTAGAAAATGTGGTGATGCTTTTGTTTGCAAAAATCGAAAAATGCGTGCTAATAACTCTCTTTAGATATCATCTGTTGCACTGATCATGACATGTATCTTTTGCTATACCTGTTAGATGTTGTAATAGCAGTAAATCATATCTAAGAAGCATGCTTTTCACACTCCACCTGCACCCCATTTGTATTCGTGGCATATTTTGAGGGGGAGCTGCATTTTAGGGGGGAGTTTGTGTCTATGTCTCTTTAGAGTGCATTTAGTCTCACTTGATGAGTCCAATTGTCAACAAGTGGGAGAAATTTTGGGTTACTCGATCTTTTAGAAGAGTTTAGGGGGAGTTTTGGCTTTCTCTTTTATTTGTTTTAGGTGGAGTTTTTTAGTATCTTTTTCCTTTACTCTTTGGATTTTTAGCTTTCTCTAGGATTTATTTCAGGGGGAGTATTTCAGTCTTTTGCCTTTACTCTGTTATCCTTGTTGGTAGTTCTGAGATTTCACTTGTTTTTGAGTCTTTATTTTTGGTTAACCATAATGATTGTTTCCTCGCTTCTGTTTGGCTTTTGGTCATTAGGGTTAAACTTTTATTTTCTTCCTTCTATTTTTCTTTTATCTTTGTTTTCCTGTTTCCACATGTTTTTGCAGGTTCCGAAGAAGTGCTGAAGAGGGTGTTGACAATGCACTCATCAAGGGGGATATTGAGAAACCATGTAGAAGAACATGGCTTTGATACTCCAGATGTGATGAGTGATTGTCAACGGAAGTAAAAGAAAGAGACATGAAGACCTGCCATGTTTGAGGCGCATGTGACTCAGGTATACGGGCAGCGAGGGACAGTCGGGCAGAGGAGCCGTGGAGTCGGGCTGGCCCAATCCGTGTACATGGGCTAAGAGCGGCAGAGGATCCACTGGTCTGTTGACTGGGTTTGACTCAGGTACACAGACGGCGAGCGATTGCTGGGCTGAGGAAGCTACGGGATCGGGTCGGTCCAATCTGGGTACCCGGTGCGAAGACGGTGGACGCTTTGTCAGTTTCGGCGCAAAAATGACAACCTATGATTATTTTGTTTTTAGGATATTAAAATTTAGTTTTTAAGTCCAGGATATTTTTATTTGAGTCAGTTGATTTTTCTAAGGATATTTTAGTAATTTTCGGATTTTATTTTAGAGTCAGCGTAATTTACCCTAGGGGTAAATTAGTCTTTTCCATGTATTAGGACTCGCCTATAAATTGGCCCCTACCCCCTAGGGATAGGGTGACTGTTTTCCAATAATCAATCTACTACAGTCCACCGCACGGTTTTCATCTGAAAATTTCTCTCGTCACCGCTGATCTTGTTTTTCGCCAGTTCATCTCCATTCTGTGTGCACGCAAGCAGGTGCGGCGACGCTTTTCTCGTGGGATTCACCAGCCGGAATCACGCGAGTCCTGGACGAAGACTCGAGGCGCAGTTTGCAGGCAGCACATGGAAAGGCAGGCTACAGCGTAGCGAAGTTTTTCACGCCGGAAAGCAGCGAGCGCACGCAACGGCTCTAGGGGCTAGCGTCTAGAGCTGCGGCAGGCGGCATTGTTTCTTCACGGCGTGCTACTCCGGATCCAAGCGGGCCCCACAATGGTACTGCTGGTTGACTGTAAGCGGTGACACCCACGGATCAAAACAGAGTTCGCCGACACCAACAGCGGCAGCCTTTCCTCCAATGCCAGCGTGGGGCCCACAACAAAGAACGTCACGCTAGCTCGGGAACGCGGATCGAGGAAAGCCACGACAGATGCAAATTTCCTTTCCGCTGCAGCGGCAGACTGCGCGCTACGTCATGCAGATTAGTTTTCCTAATCTCCTATTTTTTAGTAATTTAATTAAACCAATAGTTATCTAGTTTTAATTAGCATAAAAAGAAATTAATCTCGTAGTTAATTTTTAATCAGCTAAATTTTTTATTACTTATCTCGTATTATTTATTTAAGTGTTTTATTTAATCTACCTATATAAAAAGAAAAATTTTATTAGTCGTAGTAATATTTTTATTCTAGTTTTTACATACAATATTTTAGGTTTATTTCTGAATTAATTTGTGAATGATCCAAGTTTTATTAATTTGATTAGTATTTTATTTCTAGACTACAATATAAATATTTCGTTATATATCTAGGTGTTTTTATTTACTGCAGTATTTTTATTTAGTTTATCTTTAATATCATGTTCAACAACATGTGTCCACATCACTGATTTGACATCTCTATCTCTATGATCTGTGAAACACAATCATCAATAAGTCGGATGTGCTAATCCATGTATCATCACTGTCCCACATGATGACAAGATTAGGAACCATTTTGAACAACATCATCATAAAGCAAAAAGTTTCACATACAAGTCGTACTCATTAATTAAATGCAAACGATATTTATTCAAGGAAACAAGATAGCATTTATCCTCATACATTAGCATAGACTTTACTAGCATATTCCACAAACACATGACTCACTCACGCAAGTATCTAATACCCATGGAGCTCATATGTGCATGATGCTTGGGCTGTGGAAGAGGCTTCATCAACGGATCCACCATGTTCAAATCCGTGTGCACCTTGCAAATCTTCACATCACCTCTCTCAATAATCTCGCGGATCAGGTGATATCGCCGAAGTATATGTTTGGATTTCTGGTGCGATCTAGGATCCTTAGCTTGTGCAATGGCACCACTATTATCACAATAGAAGTCCACTGGACTGGACGCATTAGGAACAACACCCAGCTCAGAAACAAACTTCCTGATCCAAACGACCTCCTTCACCGCTTCTGAAGCAGCGATATACTCAACTTCCGTTGTAGAATTGGCCACCGTCTCTTTCTTGGAACTCTTCCAACTCATTGCGCCTACATTGAGGCAGAAGTCAAAGCTAGATTGCGATCGAGAATCATATTTATCGGTCTGAATTCTAACATCCGTGTAACCACTTACAATGAGCTCCTCTTCACCACCGTATACTAGGAACATTTCCTCGGTCCTTCTCAAGTACTTGAGTATATTCTTTACACATCCCAGTGACTTTCACCCGAGTTTGATTGGTATCTGCTCATAACACTTAGAGCATATGACACATCTGGGCGTGTACACAACATGGCATACATGATGGATCTAATTGCAGAGGCATACGGGATCACACTCATCTACTTTAGCTCATAAGGTGTCACAACACACTGAGTATTACTAAGAGAAATACCATGTGACATCGGCAGAAAACCCTTCTTAGAATTCTACATTTTGAACTGTTTCAAAACCTTGTCAATGTTCATACTTTAGCTTAATCCGATTAGTCGTTTTGATCCATCTCTATAGATCTTTATGCCCAAAATGTATGATGCCTCTCCAAGATCTTTCATCGAAAAACTATTTTTCAGTGAAGTCTTGATAGCATTCAACAAAGGAATGTCGTTTCCAATCAACAATATGTCATCCACATATAGGACCAACACAAGTGAGCTCCCACTAGCCTTTTTGTAAACACAAGGCTCTTCTTCATTCTTGATGAAGCCAAACCCTTTGACTGCCTCATCAAAACGATGATTCCAACTTCGAGAAGCTCGCTTCAATCCATAAATCGACTTTAGCAACTTACAAACTTTCCCAGCATTTCCCGGACCGTCAAGACCTTCAGGTTGTGTCATGTACACATCATCACTTAGGTCCATTTAGGAAAGTTGTCTTGACATCCATTTGCCATATCTCATAATCATAAAATGCAGCAATAGCTAGGATAATCCGAATAGACTTAAGCATAGTGACGAATGAAAACATTTCATCATAATCAACACCTTGAATCTGTCTGAAACCTTTCGCCACCAATCATGCCTTATAGATGTGAATATTTCCATCAACGTCTATCTTTTTCTTGAAGATGCATTTACACTCAATTGTTTTTATAACATCAGGTGGATCAACCAAGTTTCAAACTTTATTGACACGCATGGACTCCAACTCAGATCCAATGGCTCAAAGCCATTTCTCAGGGTCTGGTCCCATCACTGCTTCCGCATAGGTCTTGGGTTCATCCTTGTCCAACAACAACATGTCGCGATGCCTAGTGGTCAAGAACATGTACCTCTCTAACGCATGGACTACTCTCCTAGACCTTCGTTGGGCTGGTGCATCCACAACAAGATCTGCAATAGCTTGCGCCTCCTGCTCTGGCTCAATGGGATTTGGAACATTTTCCAATGGCTCTCGAACCTCTTCGAGATGTACAGTCCTCCCATTAACTCCTTTTGAGAGAAACTCTTTCTCAAGGAACACACCATTTCGAGCGACAAACACTTTGCCCTCCTCTCTATTATAGATATAATATTCTTTGGTTTCCCTAGGATACCCCACAAAAAAGCAATTGTCAGACTTGGGACTGAGCTTGCCAGACATCATATGTTTGACATATGCCTCACATCCCCAAATCTTTAGAAAAGACAAACTAGGACACCACCTAGACCACATCTCATATGGTGTCTTCTCTATTGACTTAGATGGAACTCTATTAATCATGAAAGTTGTGGTTTCTAGAGCGTCACCCCAAAAGGATAATGGAAGATCAGTGTTACTCATCATTGACCTCACCATGTCCAACAAAGTGTGATTTATCCACTCGGACACCCCATTACATTGAGGCATGCTGGGTGGAGTCAGCTGTGGAACAATTCTACACTGCTTCAGATGATCACTAAACTCATGGCTCAAATATTCACCCCCACGATCCGATCGTAGAAATTTAATTGTCTTGCCCATATGATTTTGTACCTCATTCTAGAACTCCTTGAACTTTTCGAAGGATTCCCACTTATGCCTCATCAATTAGACATAGCCATATCTACTAAAGTAGTCGTTAAAAGTAATGAAGTATTGAAATCCTTTCTTAGCCATGTGACTCATTGCACCACACACATCAGTATGTACTATGTCCAAAAGCTCACTCACCCTCTCACTATGTCCAGTGAAAGACATCTTTGTCATTTTGCCAAGTAAACAAGACTCACATGTGTCATATGATTTAAAATTAAATGACTCCAAAAGTCCATCACTATGGAGCTTCTGTACACACTTCTCATTTATATGACCTAAATGACAATGCCAGATGTAGGTGGGATTCAAACCATTGAGTCGTTGTTTCTTAGTATTAATGTTATAAATGTGTGCATCGTCAAGACTTAGAATATATAATCCATTCACTAATGTACAAACACCATAGAGCATGCCATTCGAAAATATTGAACAACTCTTGTTCTTTATTACGAATTCAAAACCATCTTCCTCTAAACATGAAGAAGAGATAATGTTTCTGCCTAAGGCGAGAATGAAATAACAATTATTTAATTCCAAAACTAATCCTGACGGTAGTGATAGTGAATAGACACTAATGGCCAATGCTGCAAACTTTGCACCATTCCCGACGTTGATATCCAGCTCACCACTTGCACACTTTCTTACTCTACTCAGCCCCTGCAATGATTTGCAAGTATGAATCATCGATCTGGTATCAAATACCCATGAATCATTTGGAAGAGTTGCAAGATTAATTTCAATAACATTAATACCTGAAGCGGAAGTCCCACTTCCCTTCTTGTTCTTCTGCTCCTCCAAGAACACCTTGCAGTTGCGCTTCCAATGCCCAGGCTTGTGGCAATGGTGGCACACATCAGAGTTGGTAGGACTAGATCTAAACTTTCCAGTTGGTTTAGACTTTGCACTAGAGATCGCATCTATAGTCTTAGCCTTCTTCCTCCTCTTTTTTCCCTCATTTTGAACAACCATCACATGGTTTGGAGCCTTCCTGATACTCTCCTCAGCAGATTTTAGCATCCCATGCAATTCAGCTAGTGTCTTCTCTAGTCCAACCATGTTGTAGTTCATGATGAACGGCTCAAAGCTTAGTGGGAGCGACTGGAGAATAACATCAATAGTGAGGTACGGATTCTAGAGTCTCCACGCAACCAATCAACTTGATCACGTGAGGGCTCACTGAGCTCCCTTCAGCCAGCCTACTACCAAACAAGCATTTTGACATATTGTATCTTTCCGCCCTTGCTTGGTCCTAAAACATGCCCTTAAGCCCTACGATCATATCGTAGGCATCATGTTCCTCATATTGTTTCTGATAGTGAGAGGACATGCAGGCAAGCATCAGGCAACTGGCATCCATGGAATCACTAGCATGCTTCTCATAAGCACGCTTATCTGTTGCAGAAGCATCCTCTCCTGGTTCATCAGGTTGGGGTTCCTCTAGAACATAATCCTTTTTATCTTGCTTGACAATAATTCTCAAGTTTCGATACCAATCCATAAGGTTCATTCCAGACAATTTATCTCGTTCAAGAATAGATCACAAATTAAAAAGTAGAGTGCTCTTAACAGTAGATGTAGTAGATGCCAGATCTACAAAAGATTAAATGCAAGGTTTAGCACTATGCAATGTTTATCTTCTATCCAATAAAAAATATTCCACTATCTAAACCAGACACTTTCCCTCTCATGACTAATAGTGGTGCAAGATCCATGGTCACGCTATCTCCTAGTGAGCTTTGGCATCACAGCTAGAAGCTAGTTGACATAGGTAAGTAACTCCTTGCTAATCAAATCGTATGTGACTCTTGTCATTGGAGAAGCGTCAAATGCTGGACCCCAACTCCTATGCTCCAAGGCCCAAATCCGTTTTGATAACCTCGTCGAGATAAAAGATAGCACCATGCTTTGGCAGACCCACTATCGATGAGCACGAACCCTGGTGTGTGGAGCTATTGGGAAGAGCATTAACACTTAATTTTCTGAGGGAAAAGTACTCTAGCATCGTAACATTCCTAGCGCACACGAAACTTGCAAGAATAGAATAACAGGAACAAAAGAAAGCATCACAGGCAATCATATTAACTATGACATAGCATGACCTTCTTCACATGGTGATATCCATCTCCATGGCTACCGTCATCGAGTGCGTGCCCATGGCCTCCATGAAGAGTACTAGTCCATCTCACATAAGCTATACTAATTACATGCGCCGAAGCACCGCAGAAATGATATGCAAGCTGTAATGAATTTTACATCAGCCTTGGGATGTAAATAACCATGACACGTAGGCCATATTTAATTTACATTCATTGCATGTATCTCATACATCACATTTAACCAAGGCCATTCTAGTCACGACATTCTCTGCAGAACAAAGTTAGGTGAGCAATCTACAAATGATTGGATTCTGGATCTGAAAATCCCGGGTCAGCAAGCTCGGTTTTTCAAAATCGCGTGGGTCAGAACATTCGACCTGGCATCGTAACTTCCGATCTCTTGGAACTTCTGATCAATATAGGACTCCCGCATCACAACAATTGCCTTCTGTATCGAATCATTATTCAATATCAGAACTTCTGATATGCCATCGGAACATCTGATCCTATTGGAACTTCTGATCTGCTGTGGACAGAAACAGATCTAATCTATTTTTCCACCATGTATCTCCATACATGAGGGATCCAGATCGAACACTACGCATGTAGGATCTGATACCACTATTGGGGAATAGGGGAGCTACGCTATCTCGCAAATTCAAAATTTTCGTCCTATGGCCCTAGGTTCATGCGCGTGTGAGATCATAGATCAGTACCTTCTAGAACTTGAAGCGCTAGGTGCAGCAAAAGAAGATGTTGGAGCAGCACATCTAGCCTCTCCTTGCTTCGTCCTTGCCGTACTTCGCCGATCCGATCGATGAAGATGACGTAGTCATTCACATGTAGACGTTCATGAGCATCTCTATTGGAGCAATGCCTCCACGAAGTCCACACGTACAGGGATGGAGTACCTTCCACGGTAGCGTGCTTGCACTGCATGTGAGAGACGGGGATCCTTGACCTCAACATTTGATATCAAGAAGGGGAGGAGAGAACTCTTGGGTGGCTAGGTCTAATCTAGGCTTATTGCTATCCCCAAGACGTCCTCCTCCCCTTATATAGGGTTGAGGGCCCCTGGGTCATGCGTATCTCGAAACTGTAATAGATCCAATCTGTTTGCCCGCATCAGAACTTTAGATCTTGTATCGGAACTTCCGACAGGGTATTTCAGTTCTTCTGATACAGTACGACATGCAACAGATCCAATCTGTTATCGCCCACCTTGGAACTTCTGATACCATATCAGAACTTCTGATCAGTACAAAATTCCTTCGATTCTAAATCAGAACTTCTGGCCTGTCGGAACTTTCGATACCATATCAGAACTTCCAAAGCAACAATTGCTCTCTGTATCGCGACCATAAATTAACCAGGACTTATGATACTACCTATCAGAACTTCCGATCCACGGAATTTTCTTGGGCATATCCTTCACGATGTTCTTGGGAGATAAGGACACGGGACATGTATCAGCCACCTGTTGTTTTACATGAGCCTATCTCTCATTCTCGTTCTCACTTTCTTGAGGCTCCTCGTGCTCACATGAGATGATTTTCCCATCATGGGATAAACCATGACTCATATGGTGCTAGACCACGTGTTAGTGGTTTTCGTCCTCGACAGGATAGGGAACCTAGTCATTTTTATGGCTCTCACCATTTAAGTAGACCTCACATTGTTTATCATGGTTCGTATCCTATGCGTAGACAGTCTACTATTGACACTAAAATCTGACGACGAAGCACCACAAACACATGGACATTGATTTGATGATCCAAAAGTGCGTGGATACCTAGGGATAGCCCTAAGCATAACAAGGGGGTATGGTTGGATTCGCTAGGCATCCAAACTGAATTACAAGAATATGGGTCAATTAACCGAAGTGTAAGGGGAATTGATCAAACTAGCCAAATAGGGCCGGTTGTACCAAAGTGGGCCCGGCGGTCGGACCGGCCAAGGCGGTCTAGTCAAACTGACCATAGACCGCAGGTCGGACCAATAGTGCGAAGTGGTGGCCGAACCCTTCGGTGATGCGAAGAGGGTGTTTGGCGGTGTGAAGAGAGACTTCGGCGATGCGAAGAGTAGTCAAAGGGGACCTTCGACGCGTGCGGTGCAAGGGGTAACTAGAGGGGCCTCCGCGCATGGTCTGTCAGAAGGAAGTGTTGATAGCAAAAAATGGCATTAATGGTTAAAGTTGTCAAAATATCAAGTTTTTGTAATTTAGCCGAAAATATGCTAAGTCCTAGCACAGGCCGGTCAGACGAGCCATGTACTGCTGGTCTGACCGGCCCCACTTCGGTCAGACTGATCATAGGTCAAGTCAGACCGGCCTATTCTGTATTCGATTCAGATTAGCTGATTTTAGATCTTTTTATATCTAATTAATTATTGGTGACTTGGAACCGTGTCCAACTTAGAATACAGACTAGACACTCATGACCAACATCTATAAATAGAGGCAAGGCCGATTCAAGGAGACCCCCCTAAAAGCCTAATAGATCCAATCTATTATCTACCTTGAATCGCATTTACATTCAATCTACTTTCCTTGACATAGGTTTAGTTTAGCACATCCATGTTTGCTAGTTTGCACTGTAAACCATTCGCCCACTGCATTGTAATCATGGTAAGTCCTTGTCGGTTCGCTCGTGAATCGTCTGTTTCATCCACGTAATGGATTTTTATCTTTTTATCAGTTTTTACCGGTAATTCGGTCTCTTGGCCTTATTGCCTCTAGTTTTTTGGAGTTCTTGCAGTGTTTCCATGTCATCTTCCTCGTCAAGAACTCTGGTTGCAAGATATACATGGCAAGACGGTCGCTGGAGAATCGAGCGTTTTGATCTGGCATTATCAGTTAGACCAGCGTTGCCTGGTCGATCTAACCGATGTGTGCCGGATTCGTCATCAGGCTTGCCAACGATGCGAAGTAGCAATTATCCGCCACTTTGGTCTAACCGACGGGTCTCTATCGGTCTGACCGACATGTGCCGGATCCATCATCCCCGTGCCGACAAGTGGGAATTATCTGCCGTCAGCCTATTCGGTCTGACCGACGGTGGGCCTTCAGTCTGACTGAGCTGTGCCAGCACTCGACGGTCCGATCGGCCTTGCTAGGCCGGTCTAACCGATCTTGTTCTGTTAGGTTTAAATTGGTTGCTTGTCCATTTTAATTTAATTGTTTTCTCCAACACTTTGGTTAATTGAACATTATTTCTAAATACTTGTTTGATTTCCTAGTGACTCCGTTATTTCCTTACCACTGTTTAAGGATCGTCGGAACGTGGCGTCGGCATTGTTTTACATTTAGGGGTTTACTCCTAAATATCAACATGCTTTTGGATCACTGGATTGGCGTCAGTGTGTTTGGCGCGTTTTCGTGTCAACACACTTTTTGGTGACTCCGCTGGGGAGAGACATGCCAAGCACTTCTACATCGGCGATGGTACACCTACTACCTCGACATCAATGGGACACTCGACACTGAAGAATCCGGTGAAGAACTCAGAGATTGATGATAGCAACATCATCATCCCCACCCTCGATGACCACTCTAAGGAGGATAGAGCAGACCTTGAGGCCAGGACAAGGGAGCTTCACGCTCTTTTTCTTGGCCGCTTCACCAAGACCCGCAGGGGCTTCGGCAAGCGCGACAGCAACATCCTCGATCTCTCCGTAGCTAAGGTAACACCATCGTCTCCTCGAATGTCCTCCCAGGACCTCGAGCAAAAGGTAGCCAACACATTTGATTAGGCCATTAGCGCTACCATTGCAAACCGCGTAGAGGCCATAATTGACTTGAAATTGGAGATGAAAATGGAGGCGATGTTTAGGCGATTCGGCTTTTCCGAGGCTGCTTCCCGCACTCCAATAGCTAGGGTACCCCATATTCATTGCATGTTCAATAGAACCGATAGGAGTACCAAAAAAGTTATTATGTCTTCTGCTACGCCATCCATGGCCAAAGTCCTACATGACCCTGTCGGTTAGACCAGTCCTTGGGCCGGTCAGACTGACATGTGTTAGATTCAGCAAACGACAACAATCGGTCAGACCGACCATCAGGCAGGTCTATCTGGCCATTATGCCCATGGTCAGACCATCCCTATCGTCAGTCAGACTGCCCCTGCCACATTTTATGTGCCGCCGCCGCCCGCACCTGCGCTACCTCTCCCCGCGTTGCCCGCACCTCCTGCTCCCGCACACCCGCATAGACCTGACTATGTCCCGAATCATGAGCCGCCATGATAGGAGGAGCCGCATGGCCGACACCATGATATACCACTGCGTGTCGTGTGCCCACACGAGAGACGTGCGCAGGCAGGAGGCATCGATGACCTTGATGAGCGGATTCACACACTATTTATAGAGGTTGTGGGTTTGACACCTAGAGGTTGGGTTAGAGCTTATCACAAGTCGTACCCTGATCACTTCGACACCATCCTGTACCTGCGCAGCTTTAGGGTGCCTGAGTTTACAAAATTTGATGGCAAATGTAGTAAGACCACCCTAGGGCACATAGGCCAGTTCTTAGCGTAGTGCGGCCAAGCTAGTGGGTCGGATGCGTTAAAGCTTAGATTATTTTCTCTATTGCTTTTCGACACCGTTTTACTTGGTTTTTGGTGTTACCGCCAAACTCCGTTCAGACTTGGGCCTAGTTGGAGAAGAAGTTCAATGATTATTTTTATACTGGGGAGACTGAGCTTAGATTTTCACACTTAACATCGGTTAGACAGAAGGCTAATGAGAGCATCTCGGAGTACATTAAATGTTTTAGGGACACTAGAAACCAATGTTTTACTTTGAACATTTCTGATAGAGACTTGGACGAACTAGCTTTTAACAGTCTCCACTCTGAACTTAAGGAGAAACTAGATGGCCAATATTTCTTTGATGTTAGTCAGGTACTACAGAAGGCTCTGGTTCAGGAAAGCCGAGCCAAAAGTAGAAAATTCACCAAGACATTTAAAAAGCCTAAGGCTGAGGTGCACAACATGGAGCACTCCGATGAGGAATCATCGGAGAGTGAAGACGACTCGGTCGATATGTACACCACAGAGTGGACTTGGGCTAGTAAGGCCAAGCCCATCACTTGCAGTGAATTACGGCCATCTCCTACCAAGAGTCGGCCCAACGAGGTGAAGTATTCTTTTGATGTGACCAAGTGCAATAAGATATTTGATTTTTTGTTGAAAAGCAAACTTATCAGGTTACCAAAGGGTCACGTCATCCCGACTGCCGATGACTTGAAGAAGCGGGCTTACTGTAAGTGGCATGATTCTCATTCCCATTCTACTAACGATTGTAATGTTTTTCGTCGGCAGGTTTAATCAGCAATAGAAGAAGGATGGTTGAAATTTGTAACACCCTGATTTTCATCAGGCGTTAAAAATAAAATAAAGTAATTAATAAATGAATTTCAAGAAAATGGTTCACTGTAAATCGATAAATAGGAAAGCTAAAATACGAGCTTAAAAATTTCATTTAAAAATAAATAGCAGCTAGAGTATTTTTCCCAAAATTATCCTAGCCTTAAATTGTGTTCCAAAAATTTTCCGGGATTTTTGGTGCCAAGGAATTAAACAAGATATAATCAATATCATTTCATCATAAACCTCTAACACTAATTAATAAAATATATTTCAACGTGAATGTTGTGTGAATAAAATATATGAAAAATCATTTATAATTAAAAATAATATAAAATCAAATAAAATTCGGCAAGAGAAATTTATTTCTCCCACCTAAACTAAATTTAGGTTTTTATTAAGCTTTGTAACTAGACTAGTAATTACAACACTATTTCAGAAATTAATGAAATTAAAAATTTATTAATTAAAATTCCCTAATTAATTCCTTAATTATTTCCTTAATTAATTACTTAATTAATTCATAATGCATTCCATGTGGCTGGCACATTCTTTTTCCCGATCCCAACCATTACGTCGCCGCGCTCTCTCTTTCCCGCGTCTCGATTTTTTCCTGCGTCGTGGGACCCACAGGCTCCCAGGCCCTAGTATTCACCCTATGCTCTTGCCTGGTCGCAATCGCGTTCAGCCACCACAGCGTGCGCTACGCGCTAGTTGCGCGTGGGCCCCACCCCTGCAATACCACGCGTGAACCCACCCACCAGCATGCGCTCACCCCGCTGCAACCGCCTGCACCCCGCCTCCCTCAATCCCGCCGTGCATGCCTGCAGCCATCACGCTGTGGGCCCCGCTCCTGTCCTGCCGCTGCATGTGCTGCAGCGCTCCTACGCTGCGGGCCCCGCTAGCACATTTCCTACCCGCCTGGTCCATAGCCACACTTGTTAGCCGGCGCACCAGCCTCCTTGCGCCCGCGCGTCCCGCACGAGCCCCACATCCGCACCGTGGTTCCCATGCCCTGCCGCCTGCCGTTTTCCCGCCGAGGCATGCTTCCGCGATTGACGCACCACGTGGACCCCACCAGCCCCTTTTACTACGCCAGCCTTTTCGCCAGCATGCATCCAATAAAAATCCCGCCCAAAGTTTCCGAAGTCGTGTCCACGATTCCCGTGCGCCAGCTGTTGATAGCAAAAAATGGCATTAATGGATAGATTATCAGAATATCAATTTTTGGTGATTTGGACCAAAAGTACACATGTCCACGGTCTGTCCGATGCCCTATAGGGTCGAAGTCCATCGAGCTATGGGCTCCGAAAGCCTCTAACCAGCCCATGGGCTTCGGCTAGGAAGCCTTCGGAGGCCTATGCTGCCAAAGCTTCAGAAGCCTTCAGAGGCCCACACTGCCGAAGCTTCGGCCAGAGGAGCAGGCCTCGATGGGCCTTACCGAAGCCCACGCTACCAAAGCTTCGGCCCGAGGAGCAGGCCTCGACGGGCCTGGACGAAGCCCACGCTACCGAAGCTTCGGCCCGAGGAGCAAGCCTCGATGGGCCTAGCCAAAGCCCACGCCACCGAAGCTTCGGCCCGAGGAGCAGGCCTCGACGGGCCTGGCCGAAGCCCACCTCAGCAGAGATAGAGTTGCACGCGTTTCCAGCTCAATCTCTATCTCTATCTGGTCGGATTAATAGCAGATTAGATTAGGAGTTAACCCCCTATAAATAGAGAGGCATGGCCGGCGTGGAGAACCCCCCCCCAACTAAAACCAAACCAAATCCAATGCTTTGATCGTATTTACCTTACCTTTATTTTCCTGTACCTCTTCGTGGGTTTGCCTGGAAGCCCTCCGTCGGCCGCTATGGAACAGTGGTAACCCTTGTTACTTCGCTTGTAAAGTATCCGTTAATCTACATAATAGATTGCTATCACCTTGTTACTTCGCCTGTGAAGTATCCGCTAATCTACGTAATAGATTGCTACCTTCGCTACTAGTGCAACACTTAGAAAAATTCGGTCCTCAGGCCGAATTGGTACTTCACACTCTTCTGTTGCAGGTTCGCATGTTCGGAGCCCCTTCGTCGGAGGTTTCCAAAGCTGAGAGATCGGTTTCGGAGGTCCCATGACACCCATCGGTGAGACCACATGCTTCGGCAACAGGCTTCGCCAACATACTTCGTCGCAATATGATTCGCCACGACCATACTCTGCACTGGACGAAGTTGCACTCGCGCGTGGCCCTCGCGTCATTGTCCCATAGATTGTTGTATCGGAGATATCACGCTGAACCCCACTGTTCGGGGGTGATCATCGCGTCCAGGTCCATTCGGAGACCACCTTCGGCCAGATCAGTCTGAACGCTGAAGCACCCTTCGGCGGAGCACTTCGCACCAGACGCCGAAGGTTCCCTTCGGCGCACCCTTCGCATCAGACTTCGAATCAGATGTGCTCCGACTGGTTTGCTGATTTTATTCTGTTTAATCTATTTCTTTCGGCTAATTGGATTATTTTGTGTAATCTAGTTGCCTGGTGACTCCACCCCCTTATCACTATTAAGGGTAGTCGGAATGCGACGTCGGTGCCACGTCACGCTTAGGCTTGTCCCTAAGTATCCGTGCACTTTTGGATCATCGAACTAACCCAGGTGCGGGGGCACGTTTCTGTGCCAACACACTTTTTGGTGACTCCACTGGGGAAGGCTACGCCAACATGATGAGTACGTCTACATCGGCCACCGGTACATCTACATCGACTACTACGTCTACACCGCCGATGGACATGATAGGAGGCGCGGATATCGACAACCGCAACATAATGCCACCTACACTTGAAGATATCCCCGCAGAAGACCGAGCAGAGATCGAGGTAAAGTTAAAGGCACTCCAAGACATGATGCTTGGGGGCTACGTCAAGACACGCGCGGGCTTCATCAAACACGACATCGTCACCCCTGACCTCGCTCAGGTCCAAGTAACACCTATATCGCCTCATTTATCTTCTTTAGAAATTGAGCAGAAAATAGCCACATTAGTAGATCAAGCCGTTAGCGCTTCGCTAGCCAACTGTTTAGATTCGGCAGTCAGCTCCCAGGTAGAGGCAACTCTTAGAAGGTTCGGCTTCACTGAGGCCGTACCCCCAGTTCCTATTGATAGCGCACCTCCGACGAACCACGTATACAGTAGGACTAACAACAGTGCTGGCACGATCATATCTCTGGCCTCATCACTTATGGCCGAGACCAATCATTACACCTACGGTCAAAGTAATACTACATACCATCCACCGCCACCTGCGCTACCCGCACCACATGCGCAGATGCCCAGACTCGAGCACATTGTACAAATAGCACGTAGGGAAGACGCCCATGGCCGACACGCCGATATCCCACCGCATGTCATGCCCCCGCATGAGAGGCGCGCACACGCAACATACCAAGATGATATAGAGGAGCGGGTCCACGCGCTATTGAGGGAGTGTGCTGGCTTCATGCCCAAGGGACGGGTTAGGGTTTACCGTAAACCATACCCCGACCATCTTGATACAGTACCCTACCCCGCGACTATAGAATCCCTGAGTTCACTAAATTTGATGGCGAGGGTAGCAAGACTACACTAGAGCACGTTAGTGAATTTTTGGCGCAATGTGGAGAAGTTAGCGGGATAGATGCTCTAAAGGTTAGACTATTTTCTCTCTCGCTATCCGGCACCGCTTTCACTTGGTTTTTGGCGCTCCCGCTGAACTCCATCCACATGTGGGACGATTTAGAGCGGAAATTCCATGATTATTTCTACACAGGAGAAACAGAACTTAGGCTTTCACATTTGACATCGGTTAAGCAAAAATCTAGTGAGAGCGCCTCTGAATACATCAAGCGTTTTAGGGATACTAGAAACCGATGTTTTAGCCTTAATATCTCAGAACGGGACTTGGCAGAATTAGCATTTAACGGGTTGCGTTCCAAAATTAAAGAGAGGTTAGATTACCAAAACTTTTTAGAAGTTAGCCAAGTTTTACAACAGGCTTTGGTCCAGGAAGGCCGAGCCAAAGATAAAAAGTTTATTAAGACGTTTAGCAAGCCTAGAGCTAAAATCCACATCATGGAACGCTCTGATGAGGAAGAGTCGGAGGAAGAGGATTCGGTCGACATGTACGCGACCGAATGGGTCTGGAATGCTAAAAATAAACCTGTCACCTGCTCTGAGTTACGACCATCCCCCATGAAGAATCGACTTAGTGAGGTCAAGTACTCATTTGATATAACTAAATGTGATAAAATATTTGATTTCCTCTTAAAAAGTCAGCTTCTCAGGTTACCTAAGGGTCAAGTCATTCCACCTACCGATGAGCTAAAGAAGTATCCATACTGTAAGTGGCATGATTGACATTCACATAATACTAATGATTGCAATGTTTTTCGACGACAGATACAATCAGCCATAGAAGAAGGATGATTGAAGATAGACCATGATCCAAAAATGAAGCTGGATAAAGATCCCTTTCTAGTCAATGCCGTCGACCTCGGCGAAAATAAGGTGTTGATTTGGCTAGAATAGGTCGAGTCTGCTAAAGGGAAAGATGTAATTGTTGGAGAACCACGCACTCGCACACTCGTGTCAAATAACCCCGAGGTAGGAGTGTTGAAATAGAACGTTAATACCCCTTCGGCTAAGGCTCGCAAGAGGCCGAAGATGACATATGATGTGCTGTTGAGCAAGCATCGGAGAAGGGCCCAGGAAGCAGGACCACGCGCTAAGCTAAAACAGCCGAAGGGGCTAAGAACTTTGGAGGGCGGCTTCGTGCCGAAGCCAGCGAACCCTCCGCACGAAGGCTTCGGGCCATGGTGGCCTGGTGCTTCGCACGATGCTTCCGAGCCACAATGGTCGAACCCCCAGTACAACAGCTTCGAGCCCTAGTGGTCGGGTCCCCTATACAACAACTTCGGCCCCCAATGGCTGAACCCCGCACCGCATTGGACTTCTCCGATGGGAGGCTTAGGCCTGCACTGGCCGAACATACCTCCGGCCTGGCAGGACCCTTCGCTGGTGTGGTCCGAGACACCTTTGACTTGGCCGAACCCCCCTCCGGGTGATGGGATCGGCTCACAGTGGGTGAGGCCACTAGCGCCGCCGATTCCTCTGCCGTATGACTGGATGGGGACCCCGTGGGCTCCATACGTATCCAGGTCAGGGTACCCTCCACAACTTAACACTATGCCTTGTTTTCCTTCAGAGTATTATGGATGGCAGGGGCAAACAGACGCAACGGAGAGAGGCATCGTCCACAGACTATCTGTGGTGGCTCCGAATCGGACCATGCAAGACGAAGTCGAAGGGTGCGAGCATGCGGAGGCCGAAGTCTGGGAGTCCGAAGCCATAACCATCAGAGTTGGGTCTTAGGAAGTCCCAATCCTGAGAACTTTGTCACCGAGGTCTGATGGAGGTAAGTCCCATGCTTCGGCCGAACTCTGTGCCGAAGATTGGTTCGATCGGCCGAACGAGGCCGGTCCGTCCGACGGGGTTCACAACGAAGCCCCATCCGAACACAGGGTGCCCAGGGCTGAAGGGCACAGTACCACTTCGGCTAGAATTAACAGAAGTCAAACAGTAGCACCCGACACCAAGCACAGGAGATGCGCGAGAAGAAAGCTTAGGCTGAGCGTGACGCTATCTTCGAGGAGATCCGCCCTCGGCCAGCTACCAAACAAGTATGGAGGGAGAAGCCGGTTGAGATAACCAACCCGGCTCCTAGTCCAAGCGACGACGACGAAGATGACATGCTCGACGACGATTACTCGCCCGTCTCTGAGGGACCCACACCCCAGGTGATGGACATCAACATCGTCACGCTGCCTGCCGAGTTTGCCCTACCACGGGACAAGGCCAAGGTCGCTCAATTGAACCTCGGTCCGTGCAGCGCCATCTTCGAGGAGCCCGAGGACTCGGCTCGCCATCTAAAACCCCTCTATGTTAGGGGTCACATCGATGGGAAGCCGATTTCCCAGATGCTCGTCGACGGTGGCGCCACTGTTAACCTAATGCCTTATTCATTGTTGAAGAAACTTGGCAGGGACGAAGAAGACCTGAAGAAGACTAACTTGATGCTCAACGGCTTCAACGGCGAGAGCTCCGAGACCAAGGGAGTACTCTCTATGGAGTTGACGGTGGGCAACAAGATGTTGCCAACAGCATTTTTCGTCGTCGACGTACAAGGTAACTATAGCGTGTTACTCGGACGCGACTGGATTCACGCAAATTGCTGCATTTCATCTACTCTGCACCAGTGCTTGATACAGTGGGATGGCGATGAGGTGGAGGTCATCCCCGTGGATACTTCGGCCCAAGTAGCTTTGGCCGATGTGTCGGTTGACGCCATCCATAACAAAGTAGAGTGTCTATCAGGTAGAGATCTTCCGGATTACGATTTTGTTAGCGTATCCAGAGGACGGTTTGTACCAGTGTCTGTAAAGCTGGCTGGAGTAGCACAGCTATTTTTGTATTAATAGTCATGTCTAGCAAGAATATTGACGTGCGTTATCATTTCTTAAGAGATCATAATGAGAAATGTGATATCGATTTGCGCTTTGTTGATACCCAGAATTAGCTTGCAGATATTTTTACCAAGCCTCTCGATGCTTCTTGTTTTGCATTTTTGAGGGAGATAGCTTGGTATTTGTCATCATTATGGCATCATGTAAGGGGGAGTTGTGTACTATTGCATATGTTTCTGTAATATGATTAATTGCTTTTACATGTACATGCTTTATTATACCTTTACAATATTGTCTTATCCTTCTGTTGATTATGCTTGGATTGAATACATCTAACTACTTGTCTTTACATACCTGATAGCTTTGTCCTTTTCACTTGGATGCTAATACGCAACTTGATCTTATTATGCTCAAAATTAAAAAAATGAAAATGAAAAATGAAAAAATGAAAAAATGAAAATGATGAATGATGAAAAATGAAAATGAAACAAAAAATATTTATCTTGTGATAAAATTGAAATGATCCAGGTGGGTTTGCATTGTCGCACTACTTTATTCTAGACTGCTTATCATTGCACTTTGGTATGAATTAGGACATTGAAGTGTATACCATGACCAATGCTTTAAGCTTATGATGGCTTAAATGTAGGCTTGGCTTGGTCGGTTAGCATAAGGTTGACTTGCAAATAACCCCTGGCACTTAAATGAAGAATAAAAAGTTTAATTTCCTTGCATATCAAGTTTGTTGCAGCTCCTTGTAGTGGGATTTTCTTATCTGGTCAATATTTGACTAGCTTTTGCATCTCTTTCCTTGCCATGTCTAGTATGCTAGTCTGAGTAGTGATGCTTTTATTTGTTAAAACTTGAAAATGTTTGCTCTTACTGTTACTTAGATTGTATACATTCGAGATTGTCATATAGTTGGATAGGACAGCTTGTGAGGCACAATGTTTGTTTATACTGTAATTGGACTTAATCATATTCCAGAAGCATTGCATTTACACTTTACTCTCACATCTCATGGTGTTATCTTGATGTCTGCATTGCCAAAGGGGGAGAGTTCATGTAATTTTGTTGCCTTTTGTTGCCTAATTCAGTTTTTGAGGTAGCTTTGTCCTTAAGTTTTTGTTCTATCATCCTTTTTCAAGTGATATGCTTCTTTTTGCTCTATCTAGAGCTTTCATGGTCACTTGTGTGCTGAACTTGCTTTTTAATCTTCTTGCATTCTGGATTGTCAATGCACTCATCAAGGGGGAGATTGTGAAACCAAGTGAGGTTTTCACTCTGGTTCCAGTTTTATGATGAGTGATTGACGAAGTTGGCTATGGTGATTATGTTGGTTTGCATCGAGTTGTGTGTGTGTGTGCGTGTGCTTGTCTCATGTGTGAAGGGTTGAGATACTTGTCAACTGCCGATGGAGAGTGATCAGGGTTATACATGGAGTCTAATGCTAGATGGTCGAGGATGCCAGTCGGAGTTGAAATTGACCTCAGATGTATATATGGAGATGAAGCAAGACATGGGATAACGGTTGATCGAGACGAAGTGTTGTTCAAGTTAGCAAAAGGGAAGCCAGTACAATTGACAAGGCGGCTCGAGTGATCGAGAGCGGGAAAGTCTTGCTGGCAGTCAAGTTCGTGGACTGACAACGATCATCGATGATCTGGGAGGCTTTATCGGTTTTTGCTGAAAAATGTCTCATTTCTAAATGTTTTTAAATTCCAATAACTAGGAGTTTATTTTCGTTTAGTAATTTAGATTAAGTGTAAACTTTTAGTATTTTTCGGAATTTTCAAAATTCTGAAAATATATTTAAAGTATAGGGTCAATGTTGTAATAAATTAGAGTCAACGTTAGTGTATTTTTCAGAATTTATAATTCTGAAAATACACCATGGCATTTAGGTAAATACTACCAACTTTAACTCTAGGGTGAACCTATATAAAGGCCTCAATGCCTAAGGTGTTGTTCGGGTGTTATTTAATCTTACGGAAAACAGTGCCGAGCAGCACTATTGATTTTGTCTCCCCTATTGCACTGTGCACCATCATGTCCAAAAAAGTTATAGGAAGAGAATACTTCATCCGGCTTGTTCTGTTTGGCCTTTGATACAAATTTTATTTGCAAGTTTCTTCTCTAATTTTGAATCTGTCTTTCTGCTATTGCTGTTCTTTACATAGAACAGTGCCGAGCTGCACTATTATTTTTGTCAACCAAGCGATGGTATTCTATTCTGCTTTCAGAGAAAGCCATGCGCCGCCATTGTTCTTTCTCTGAGTTTGAAGTTTTAGTAGAACTATTTGCTTCTTCTAGATTGTTCTCTGCCGTGCACAAGTTCATGTCCTGAATGATCTACAGAGTGCTAGCACTGAACATCACATAGAAGCCAGAAAGCATAGTATGTATCAATTTCTTTGAGTTCTATTGACTATTTCTGTTGCCTCTTTTGTTCTGGTTCTTCTAGAAACACCACGACAGTGTCATAGAGCACCAGGGGTACTAGATTTATTATGATGTAGGTTTCACTGCAAAGTGTGCCAGAGTTTGGTACTGTTCTTTATTTTTCGGATTCATTGTGTATTGATCTGGTTCGGCTTTATCTCCTGAATTATTTTATTTTAACTGATGGTTCTTGTTGTCATCCCTGGTAAGAAACAGTGCTATCATCGTTCAACTGGTTTCTTTTTCTGATTAGTCCAAGTCTCCGGCCAACTTTGTTTGCTTCCTTTACTAAAGAACTACTCTCCTGTAATCTTGTTACCAGCCTGAAGCCATCATAGCTAGCTGCCTGTTTGGAAATTTGTTGCTTCCATTTTTACTAAGAATTGTGTGCAGCAATGCTGTTGCTTGTGTCAAGAACAACTGAACTTCAGCATGTTTCCTCTTCTACTTTGCCTCTGATATTGCTACTGTTCTGTTTTGTGTCTTTAGCCTACCAAAGGTGACCTCATAGTACTTTATTTTGTTCAGTGAAAAAGTTTGGTCTACTAACCACTTTCTAGCTGATGTCGTCACTTGAAAATCTGTTAAGTTAAACTAGCACTGTAGTTTGTGTTTTTTACTGCATCAACACCTGTTAAATTTAAGTTCAGTTTTACTCTGATTATCTAGTTCTTGCCATGTTTCATCTGTAAATTCAGTACTGAAAACAGAGTTTGCTGAAACCTTGGTCAGTGATTCTTGATTGATTTGAAATTCTTCAAAGAACAAGACAATTAAATCTTTTGATAGACCATTGCTTCTATTGCTTACTCTGAATCACAAACATTCAGGGTATAATTCTGTCCTAAGTTCTTCAATCTATTATATCTGAATTGTGAACATGTTTTTTAAGTCTGAAGCCTGTCGACAATTGATTCATCGATCTAAGTCTGTCAGTATACCAATTACCAATGTTTCTGTTTTATTTTGTAGTTCCATCTACCGACAGGCTAGTTTGATTATTCATAGTATGATACAAACAAAAATTTCAATTAAAGTTGAATTGGACTCTGAAGTTGCATTGTTGATTTGAAATTTGAATGTGAAACTTTTAGAGGAGCGTTGGTGTTGGAACAATTGCGTTAGTTCCAGCAGGTTTTTCTGTGGTGGAGTGTGATGTGGAGAATGAACCTCGAAGGGTTCTAACAGAGGGAGAAAAAGGTTTATACTGGTTCGGGCCTCTCCTAGGAGATAATAGCCCTAAGTCCAGGTGTGGTGGATTTGGCATGGTATGCCCTAGTATGGAGCAATAATTCCAGGGTCTCTTGGCCCCCTCCAGAAGGTATCCTGTTACAAGGGCTTGGCCCTGCTTTTATAAGCACGCAGGCCTAAGGAAAAGACCAAAAAGCCCTCTACAAGCCCCTAGGCTCATAGGGGTAGACAGGGAAAGAGAGCTAGCTACTGTACAAAAGTGCCCTACAGCTTTATAGCTTTACAGACGTGTCAGGTTGCGCCAGGCTTTGACCAGCTAAACGACATACCAGGGGCGGAGGGGCCCCCAGTATGGCCTATATACTTAGATATTTCTTGAGCTTCGAAGTAGGGGCCGGAGCCCTTCTGGCAGAGGCTGCGAAGAGGGCTTCGAAGTGCACCCCGAAGGGGGGCTTCGAAGCATGCTCCGAGCAAGGCTCCGAAAAAGGCTCCAAACAAGGCCCCGAACAAGGCTCCGAACTGGGGTCTCGGAGCCTTGACCTCGAACTGGGCTCCGAACTAGGGTCTCGGAGCCTTGGCCTCGAACAGTCTTGACAGGGTCCGAAGGCTGGCTTTGTGGAGCCCCGAAAAGGTGGGTTCGAGGGCTAACTCCGGACATGGTCCGAAGGTTAACCTCGAACCGGGCCCGGAGGCTGGCTTCGGGGCCAGCCCGAGGCTTGGCTCCTTGCGGTTCAGGGGATCCTACGGGCTTCGCACCGGAGGCCTCCGAAGTACCTCGCTCTGGAGGGCTTCGATGGGGCCCGGGGGCTTCGCCCCGGCAGGCTCTGGGACGAACCTTGAGACATGGGAGCAGACCTGGGGGAGGATGCAGGCTTCGACAGTGTTGGGCTCTGGGCCGGAGGCCATCGGAGGCTGACGTCATTTGGCCCCTGTTCAGGGGAAATATATTCCCCCAACAGTAGCCCCTCGCGTGTAGGCCTTCGGGATGAAGGGGTGCGCGCGCCCTTGGGACAAATGACCTGCAAAATTACAACCTCGGATAAAACATGCCTTCGGAGCTTGGACCGAAGGCGACCTCGAAACTGCAGGTAA
This sequence comes from Zizania palustris, assembly GCA_019279435.1. NCBI lineage: Eukaryota > Viridiplantae > Streptophyta > Magnoliopsida > Poales > Poaceae > Zizania > Zizania palustris. The sequence continues at coordinate 18,737,618 of JAAALK010000082.1, read as the reverse complement.
TAAATGCCTGCGCCAGTTTGTCAGAAAGACCTCGGGAGCTCAAACGGCTCCGCAACGGCTAGAAAGTTACCGTTACCCTGCGCTGGGCCGCTTCGCCTTCGCTGGAGGCCCACTTGGCAGTGGGTTCGGCCCACGACTGCTGGAATTCTTACCGCACCTATAAATAGGGGTTTACCGCATGCGGCTTTGGCACGCTCTCATTTGCTTCCTTCTCATTGCCTTACAGTGTTCGAGGCCTTCTTCGAAGCCGGCCTCGGGCTGCCAGCAGTGGGGATGCTGAGCGAAGTCCTCAAGGCTTACAACCTCGAGCTTCCTCAACTTTCGCCCAACGCAGTAGCGAGGTTGGCTGTCTTTGAATGGGCTATGAGGGCCGAGGGCTGCGAGGGCCACGCGGATGTCTTTGTTGCCTTCCACGACGCCAACTGCCAGCCGAAGCCGAGGGATGGGACAGACCGTGTCAAGAGGGCGCTGGCCTTCGGCAGCGCCAACTTCCAGCTCCGGAAGGAGTTCCAGGACGCCTTCCCGGCGAGGGCTGTAAACAACAAGTGGTACTCGAAGTGGGATCAGGAGTGGTTCTACGCCTCCGTCGGCGCGAACTCCCCCCTTCGGAGTACGAACGCCCTTATCTCCTACCGGCGCGAGGGGGTGGTGAAGACCAGCGAAGACATCCTTCGCTCGAGGATCTTGCTACTCCGGAGAGTGGCGGCGAAGATGAGCATGAGGGACCTCGCGGAGGAGTTCATCACCCTCCAGTTCAGCCCCCTCGCGCGCTCCTGGCCGGAGGGGCTCTTCTAGGCTTCGAGTCGAGGGGAACTTAGTGAGTTGGCCTTCGAATGCTTCTGTAAGGCTTCACAATCTCTTCGCCTTTTATACTTCGTAGATCTTCACTTCTGACTTAAACCTTTCATGAAGCCCACCTCGAAATGAGGGCTCTGGAGGAGGCCATCGCGGCAGCGGATCGAGTCGTTGGGACTCCGACCCCCGAGGAGCAGGCCCAGCGCCTCGCACTTGTGGGGTCCTGGGAGCGCTGGAACAGAGTATGGACCGCGCTCGACCTCGAGGGGCTCCCTGCTCTGCTAGACTTCTCCCACCTTACTACCTCGTCGGCCGGAGCCAAGAGGAAGAGGGGGAAGACGATGAACCGGATGCTTCGGGGCCTCGGCCGGAGGTCCCCGCGGCCGAAGTCCCTAACCCGGGAGAGGTTGCGGCGAAGCCCGCAACTACTCCGACCCTCAAGAAGGCAGCGAAGCCCCTGGCGGCGAAGCCTTCGGTGGCGGAGGCTGACGCGCTTACTCCCACCGCCAAGAAGGCCGTGGATGCTCTGGCGGCAACAACTTCGGGCGTGAAGGTGGATGCGCCAGCTTCGCAGCGAAGGGATTGGAGGGCACACCTAGCCCCTCCTTCCTTCGAAGATATTTCTGATGAAGGTAAACTTTTTAATCATGCTTTCTTCAATATGCGGATCTTGACTTGGCTTTTCTACAGAGGATGAAGCCGATGCGAGGCCCACCATGGCGAAGCCGGTAGGCAAAGCCGGATCGAAGCCCGCCGCGGCGAAGCCTACGGAAGCTTCGAGCAGTAGCGGCAGCAGCAGCGGCAGTGGCAGCGATTCTGAGTCTGAAAGCACTTCGTCCGAAGATGGAGGCGGCGGAGGCCATGGCGGGGAGGACCCTCAAAGCGACGAGGATGTCGACGTGGTGGGCTTGAGCCCCGCCATGCCGAAGCCCACGCTGGTGACCGCGACAGAGGAGGTGGTTCACCCCTTCAAGCCGAGGGGGGTCGTGACGGAGGCGGCGATCAACGGCTTCCACGAGGCTTGTGCTGCTGCGGAGGCAGGGGACTTGGTGGCCCAACTTAGCCACTTGAACCCCACGGATCTCTTCATCAGTGCGAACGAAGTCCTCATACGGGTGAGCGAAGCCCCTTGCAGCCTTCGAACCGTGCTTTAGCCTTTGGTTAATACTTGTGATTTCTTGAATTCCTGCAGGCCTTCGCACTAAACGCAGCAGCTTCGACTTCTGCAGACAGGCGGATGGAGCGCCTCTTAGAGGAGAAGGAGGCCCTTTGCCGAGAAGCCCCGGTGGAAGCCGAGAAACGAAGACGGGACGAGGCTTCGGCTGGCGTGGCAGAGGCGGCGAAGGCTGAGGCCGACGAGGCTAAGGAAGCCTTGGCCTCGGAGATGGTTCGGCTCTGCGCGGAGCTCAAGGCTTCGAAGGACGCCGAGGCTCGGCAAGCGAAGGAGAATGCTTCACTCCGAGGACAGGCTCAGAAGCTTGAAGACTTCGTCGTGGACAACCTTGGCGAAGCCACCCAGAGCCTGACCGACGTCCTTGAGCAAATAGGGACCGAATGCTGGGCTCCGGACTTCGGCGATCAGGACCCAATTGGGGACCGCGTCGATTTCTTGAAAACGGTGGCTTCGACGGCGGAGCAATCGCTGAAGGGCTTCGCCCTCATGGCCGGCCGAGTCGCGGGCCAAGGGGTGTTGCATATGCTCCATGACGCGGGGTGTGACCACCTTCGGGCAGCAACCTCCATGACCCCAGTGGCCTTTGGGGGTCAGCACTTGGTGACGCCTCTGGCTGATGTCCGCGGAGCCTGGCGGCGACTGCAGGAACCCTAGAAGGAGCAAGGCTGCGAAGCAGTCCTCGACCTCTAGAAGGCCCTTCGACACCGCCGATCCAAAGCACCTGCTGTACCTGACCAGCCTTCGACTTCGACGCCTCCGCCTCCGAAGGTGTAGATCTTCTTAGGCCTTTTTGTAATACTTAGCTGCAGGCTTGTAAAAACTCTATCAGCTTATTAATATGAATGCGGGGGTTTTTTTATACCTGCCCAGGCTCAGCCTCTGAGTGTAGACCTCGAAGTGCTCGAGGACTCCGAAGAACTTCGACAGCTGTGGGCGGTCCTCGAAGTAGCTAGGTCCGAAGGCCCCCCTCGGTTTAAGCTTCCGAGGGGGCCTAGTGGCGAAGCCATCTCCGAAGTAGCTCAGGATTTGCTAGCCGCTGTGAAGACGGAGTCCCTTCAGAGTCCTTTGTCTTTGCCTTCGCGAATGGCCTTAGCAGGCGACGAAGCCTTAGACTTTTCTGTCTTCGATATGGCGCCGCCTGATGGGGGACTGGTCTCGATCTTCCACTAGGTAAAGGATAAACTTGGGTTGGTGGAGATTCTCGACGTTGGCGATCCAAGGCTCCGGTCCGGCGGATCAAAACCTTGCAATCGTTACACCACTGTCTCCGTTGGTTATCAACCACGCAGAACGCGATTGACCTCGCCACGAAGGCTAATTCCTGCAAGCAAACCCAAGAACACAAGCAAGAACAGGAAGGATACAAGTCGAATGCCAAAACGGACAAACGATGATAAGGTGAGGTTTCACAAACGCCAATGCAGCAGCCAATCGGTCCGGTGGAAGAGGCGGGATCTAAACACACAAGTGTAGATGCAAACAAAGCAAAACCTAACCCTAAAGGCGGCTGGAGTGAGTTATATAGGGTGTGGGCAGCCTGTGGAAGGCGTACAGACTTGGGCTGTGGGCTAGAAGATGTACAGACTCGGACTATGGGCCAACACGGCCCAGTTCTGTCACGCAGGACTGTTTTAAATACACAGGTCGCCTCGAGGCTTCAAATGAGACGAAACCAACGGAAAAAGATCCGTCTTCTCCTTAGCTTTCCAAAAAGTCCAAGAACGCACCAATCGGACTTCGTATGAGGAAGTTATGCCCATTTTGGTGCATGGTGGTCGATGTAGTCCGAACCAGCGAATTCTTGACTTCAAATCATCCGTGCGGCTCTGTCTTCAACTCCAACTCTTCTATTCCATCTCCCATGTTCCTAAGCAACAAAATATCACTAGTATTCAGTAGCATCCCGTCTAAACAAATGTTAACATAGTTACTAAGGAAAGAATTAACCTCATGGTTCAAGCGACGGGCACGGGCGCGTGTGATTGGTCCTTGTAATTGAATTGTAGGTGGAGGCTCCATGTGTGTATCATGTGAAGTGATGTCCTCATCATCCTCCCCTTCTTGAATTGGAGTCGTCCTCGACTCAAGCTCATCGTCATCTCCCAAGTAGGGCTTTAAATCTGAAATGTTAAATGTGGGACTAACCCCAAAAGCTGCAGGCAACTCAAGTTTATATGCATTATCATTTATCTTCTCAAGCACACGGAAAGGACCATCAGCACGGGGCATCAATTTAGACTTTCTCAAATCAGGAAAATGATCCTTGCGTAAGTGCAACCAAACAAGATCACCCGGTTCAAATGTTATGTCTTTTCTACCCTTACTACCATAAGCACGATATTTCTCATTCATTTTCTCTATGTTTGCTTTAGTAGTTTCATGCATCTTAAGTAATAATTCAGCACGTGTAGTAGCATCAAAATTCAAGTTTTCAGATGGTGGTAATGGTAGCAAATCAATAGGAGCACGCGGGTTAAAGCCATAGACCACTTGAAACGGACTTACCTTAGTAGTGGAGTGTACTGACCTATTATATGCAAACTAAATATGAGGTAGACACTCTTCCCAAAGCTTCAAGTTGGTCTTCAAAACAGCCCTCAGCATGGTGGACAATGTACGGTTGACGACGTCCGTTTGCCCATCCGTTTGGGGGTGACAAGTAGTAGAAAACAGCAGCTTCGTCCCCAACTTATGCCACAACGTCCTCCAAAAATGACTTAAAAATTTAGCATCACGATCTGAAACGATGGTATTGGGAACTCCATGCAAGCATACGACCTCTCTGAAAAACAAATCAGCAACATTTGTAGCGTCATCGCTCTTGTGAAAAGGTATAAAATGCGCCATTTTAGAGAACCGATCTACCACCACAAAAATACTATCCCTCCCCCTCCTAGTTCTAGGTAATCCTAACACAAAATCCATAGAAATATCCTCCCAAGGTACACTAGGAACGGGGAAAGGCATATAAAGACCATGTGGGTTTAGACGAGACTTAGCTTTATTGCAAGTAGTGCATCGTGCCACACAGCGCTCAACATCTCGTCTCATCCTAGGCCAATAGAAGTGTGTGGACAGCACATCTTCGGTTTTCTTTGATCCGAAATGACCCATCAAACCACCATCGTGTGCTTCCGGCAATAACAACAAGCGAAGAGAGCTAGCCGGCACGCATAACTTGTTAGCAAGAAAAAGATATCCATTATTCAGCACATATTTGTTCCAAGCACGGTCATTTGTACAATTTGCAAAAGCATCTTTGAAGTCCAAATCAGTAGCATACATGTCCTTCAATGTTTCTAAACCAAAGATCTTATAATCAAGTTGAGAAAGCAAAGTATAACGTCTAGATAAAGCATCGGCAATCACATTATCTTTCCCTTTCTTATGCTTAATGATATATGGAAGAGTCTCAATAAATTCTACCCATTTAGCATGTCGTTTATTCAGATTTGCTTGACTACGTATATGCTTCAATGCTTCATGATCCGAATGAATAATAAACTCCTTAGGCAAAAGGTAATGTTGCCAAGTTTCAAGCACACGCACTAAGGCATATAATTCCTTATCATAGGTAGAATAATTCAACTGTGGACCATGTAATTTTTCACTAAAATAGGCCACGGGTTTACCTCCTTGTAGCAGCACACCTCCTAATCCAAAACCACTAGCATCACATTCTAACTCAAAAGGCTTACTGAAGTCGGGTAGCTGAAGTAGAGGTGCATGTGTAAGACGATATTTGAGTGTGGCAAAAGCTTGTTCATGTGCTGGCTCCAAATTAAAAGTAACTCCCTTCTTAGTCAACTCATGCAAAGGACCGGCTATGGTGCTGAAATCTTTCACAAAACGCCGGTAGAAACATGCAAGACCAAGAAAACTACGTACCTGTGTAATAGTTTGGGGTTGCGGCCAGCTGTTGATTGCTTCTACCTTTGCCGCATCAACCTCAATACCCTGTGAAGTGACAACATATCCAAGAAACACAACTCGATCCGTGCAAAACGTGCACTTCTCAAGGTTACCAAACATTCTAGCCTCACGGAGGACAAAAAAACAGCACGTAAGTGTTCAACATGTTCAGTGAGAGACTTGCTATAAACCAAGATATCATCAAAGTATACAACCACAAAACGTCCTATAAAGTGCCGTAGGACTTCATTCATCAAGCGCATGAAGGTACTAGGTGCATTAGTAAGTCCAAAAGGCATGACAAGCCACTCATATAATCCAAACTTTGTTTTAAAAGCAGTTTTCCATTCATCACCTAGTTTCATGTGAATTTGGTGGTAGCCACTACGGAGATCGATCTTAGTAAAGATAATGGCACCACTAAGCTCATCAAGCATGTCATCCAATCTAGGAATATGGTATCGATATCGAATGATGATATTATTAATAGCACGACAATCAACACACATGCGCCAACTACCATCTTTCTTAGGTACCAAAAGAACGGGTACTGCACAAGGACTAAGGCTTTCACGAACGTACCCACGATCAAGAAGGTCCTGTATTTGGCGCTCAATTTCTTTTGTCTCCTCTGGATTGGTACGGTATGCTGCACGATTAGGAAGAGACGCTCCCGGGACCAAATCAATTTGGTGCTCGATGCCGCGTATCGGTGGCAGCCCGGGTGGTATCTCAGCAGGAAAAACATCGTTAAACTCCTGCAAAAGGTCAGTGACTACAGCAGGAACAGAGCTAGGAATGTTCGCAAGTGAAAACAGCACGTTCGTGCAAATCAAGCCATATAGCAAGGGAGTATCATCACAAATTTCAGCAAGGTCAGTTTTAGTTGCAAGCATGACACGTCCTTTCAGATTAATAACTTGTGATGAAGAAGGAGAAGCAATTTTATCTTTCTGTTGCCTCGAAAGTGTTTTGGCTACTTGCTGATTTTCAGAAGGTTGTTTGCTCTTTTGGGCGTCCCTAGCATGTTTTTCTTGTTCAAATTTCACAATTTCAGCAGGAGTCATAGGAAGCAATGTAACTTTCTTTCCTTTATACATAAATGTGTACTTATTGCTCCTACCATGGTGTGTAGCGTCAATATCATACTCCCAAGGTCTACCAAGTAACAGAGAACATGCTTGCATTGGTACTACATCAAAATCAGCAACTCCGAAGTATATACCAATGGAAAATTCGATGTGAGCAGTTTGTGTTACCTTGACCTTACCGCTATTGTTGAACCATTGCACATGGTAAGGGTGTGGATGCGCACGTGTGGGAAGTTGAAGCTTCGTTACCATGTCGTGGCTCACCAAATTGTTGCAACTACCGCTGTCGATGATGACACGTACACGACGGTCATTGACGACGAAGAAGGTCTGAAACAGATTATTCCGTTGTGCCCGATCATCCTGCTCCATGTGAGTGCTCAAGACGCGTTGCACAATAAGTGCTTCAAGGTCGGCAGAGGCATCCGGCGCAAAAACAGCGTCATCGTCGAATGTATCGTCATCTCCTGCAATGTTAGCAGCAAGCGCATATTCATCTTCAACATCACTAGCACTTACGTAGCCACCGTCTTCCGTAGCAATATAAGCCCGCTGACTAGGGCAGTCCTTCATAACGTGTCCAAATCCTTTGCATCGGTGACACTGGATCGCTGCAGAACGTGCGGTAGAGGCCGCCGAGGAGGTGGGCTTGGCTGGTGCCTTGGATGCTGCAGCCTTGGAGCTCTCCGCCTGGGCTGTAGATGTAGAAGGTGCTGATGTAGCCATCGGTCGAGAAGGTGGTGGAGGTGGTCGTTGCTGCTGCCCACTTGAGCGTGAAGTGGCACCACCAATGTTGGTCCTCATGCTGCGTTGTGGTTGTTGGCGACCCTGCAATTCTTTTTCTGCAAGCATAGCAAGGTGGAAAAGACGAGTGATAGTATTGTATTCTTTATAATCAATGATATCCTGAATTTCACGTCTTAAACCACCATAAAAACGGGCCATTTTATCCTCATTGTCCTCCTCAATTTCAGCACGCATGCAACCTATTTGCAACTCCTGATAATACTCCTCTACCGATTTATTTCCTTGGTTTAGGCGCTGCAATTGTTTTCTCAAATCACGTTTATATGAAGGAGGGACCCATCTACCACGCATTTGCCGTTTTAACATATCCCAAGTTTATGGTTCATTGCCAACCTGAACTATTTCAGTCCACCAAAGAAGAGCATATCCAGTGAAGTCACTAGTAGCTAAGCGCACGCGGTGGATAGCAGGAACCATGTGAGCATTAAATTTTTGTTCGACTGACATCTCCCAATCTAAATATGCATCTGGATCATAGGTGCCAGCAAAAGGAGGTACTGAAAATTTTACCTTAGAGTAGGGATCATTGTTCCTGTGGTTGTCATTGTTACCTCGTGGAGGGCGGTTGCGGTGGCCGCCCATACCTTGACGGTTGAACTGAAAGTGATGACGTGCAGCCTCGTCAGGGTCAATGGCATTGTTTCCGGCATAGGATAGGTCGTCTTCCTCTTCAATATGATCGTCTTCCTCTTCAACATGGTCATCGTTGGCTCGTGCAGCAGGCAAACGTGTTTCCAAGGCAGTCATTCGGTCCACTAGGTCAGCCATAGTACGCGCGAGACATTCGATGGAATGTTGGGTCTGCCGCTGAGACTCTAGTAGAGCACGTCGTGAGACACAGTCATTAAAATCAGATGGAGGAGTGCCGCTGTTATCTGCCATGTTAGTGAAAAGATAAAACAACAAAGAATAATCCTATGTAAAACAGCTAGGTGGGGTGGTGGGTGTGTGGTGGAAGCAATCCGTCAAGCACCTTACCCACGCTTGCAAGTGTTCTTACCACGCCGCAGTGAGGTCACCGGCCTACAGGTGATGAACCAAGTGGAGGGTGGTGGCAATTGCAAGGAATGAACCTGTCCTGACCAAGAGAAAGGTGTAGCTTGGAAGGCAAAGTGAGTAGCAAGGATTAGCGATAGTAATAACAGTTAAACCAAGTTCAATAAGTATTCCCTAGTACTCGTCAAAGTTGCTGGCCTTAGTGCTCCCAATGTGAAAATTCAAGCAATAGAGGGAACTATGTGCCCAAAACTCAAATGGAAACAATAACAGGATCTGTTACCGCCGCTGATACTTCTGTTACTACCGCTGATCGGACAAGAGTTCGGACAAGAGATCGGACAAGCAGAATCTGTTACTGCCGCCGATAATGCTGTTACTACCGCTGACCGGACAAGAGTTCGGACAAGAGATCGGACAAGCAGAATCTGTTACTGCCGCCGATAATGATGTTACTACCACTTCTTCTCTTTTTTTGATTTTTTTTTCTCTCTTCTTTTTTTTCACTCTATTTTTTTTGAACAAGGATGACCAGAGATGCAACCACAAAAAATTGGCACCTACAACTGAGGTGGGATGTGGCTCACAAAAATTCAACAAGTTCGCTGACCGACGAGCAAAAACTTTGACCAATTTTTTTCTTTATTTTCCTGATTTTTTTGGCAATTTTGGTGAGGGCTAATAGGGGGAACAGTAGTTAGGGTCAGGTCCAAATCGGGTCAGGAACACGCTCAAAAAATTTCAGATTTTTCTGCCAAACGAGCGAAAAGTTATGCCTGTTTTACCGAAGGGGGGTCACAAAGACTCGATGTGGAAAACGAATAGGGTTGCGGAAGGAGGGTTTTTCGGTGGGGAAATTTTTTGAGACACAAGAACAACTACTACTCAAACGACACAGAGGGATGACTAAACTAGCAACAAGACTCGACCAAGAACACGAACTCAACAAAGTTAAAACTGAAATTAAAATCGCAAGGCACAAAGGGGTTCTCGGTGGGGAATTTTTTTGGTGCGGTTTTCTGGACTCTGGGAAAAAACAAAAGCAGATCGAGATTACCTAACGGGAAAACTGAGCTCTGATACCAACTGATGGGGGACTGGTCCCGATCTTCCGCTAGGTAAAGGATAAACTTGGGTTGGTGGAGAATCTCGATGTTGGCGATCCAAGGCTCCGGTCCGGCGGATCAAAACCTTGCAATCGTTACACCACTGTCTCCATTGGTTATCAACCACGCATAACGCGATTGACCTCGCCACGAAGGCTAATTCCTGCAAGCGAACCCAATAACACAAGCAAGAACAAGAAGGATACAAGTCAAATACCAAAACGGACAAACGATGATAAGGTGAGGTTTCACAAACGCCAATGCAGCAGCCAATCGGTTCGGTGCAAGAGGCGGGATCTAAACACACAAGTGTAGATGCAAACAAAGCAAAACCTAACCCTAAAGGCGGCTGGAGTGAGTTATATAGGGCGTGGGCAGCCTGTGGAAGGCGTACAGACTTGGGCTGTGGGCTAGAAGATGTACAGACTCGGACTATGGGCCAACACGGCCCAGTTCTGTCACGCAGGACTGTTTTAAATACACAGGTCGACTCGAGGCTCCAAATGAGACGAAACTAACGTCAAAAGATCCGTCTTCTCCTTAGCTTTCCAAAAAGTCCAAGAACGCGCCAATCGGACTTTGTATGAGGAAGTTATGCCCATTTTGGTGCATGGTGGTCGATGTAGTCCGAACCAGCGAATTCTTGACTTCAAATCATCCGTGCGGCTCCGTCTTCAACTCCAACTCTTCTATTCCATCTCCCATGTTCCTAAGCAACAAAATATCACTAGTATTCAGTAGCATCCCGTCCAAACAAATGTTAACATAGTTACTAAGGAAAGAATTAACCTCATGGTTCAAGCGACGGGCACGGGCGCGTGTGATTGGTCCTTGTAATTGAATTGTAGGTGGAGGCTCCATGTGTGTATCATGTGAAGTGATGTCCTCATCACCGCCTGCTTCGCTAACTTGGAGCGACCTGCAAAGTGGAAGATGAGATTCGTGGGCTTCGGAGCCTGGACGAGCTGGACGTGGGAGAACGGGCTCCGACGAGGCTTCGTCCAGCCGAGGGGGCCCTGGCCGAAAGAGAGGCAAGCGAGGGTTGGGGCCTCGCACACGATTCTTCTTAGGCTTAGACACAGACTACTCGTAGTTTGCTCTTGAAGTATATTTGTAACACACTTCTCAATTGTCATACAATGAATGGAGTTTATTATATTTGCATACTTCGTCTGTATGCTTCGCATTGTTTGGCTTCGAACGTTTTAGCTTGTCACGCTCGTATTACATTCGCACACCTCGCATACATGCTTCCCCCCTTTGCTCGTGGCAGCTAGGGACTTAGCCGTTGCTGGTGCGGGCAAAAAATAAAAGGTGCGAAGGGTGCGCCTTTCGGCGGCTCCGACGCATGAAATTTCATTGAGCGAAGGCCTCTTTTGGGCTCCGAATGCTTTAATTTGGTGCGAAGCAAGGCTTTCGCATAACCAAATTGAGCGAAGCATGCTTCGGCATGCTGGGATTTGGATGTTGTGCGTGAGCGAGGCTCTGAAACACACTTAGATTTTAGCGAAGTATGACTTCGAGACGCTTAGGCGTATATTATATTAATACGCGAAGCAAGGCTTCGGAGCGTGTTTGGATAATGAAGCAAGGCTTTGGAACTTGGTCCTGTAATGAGAAGGAAATTTGGTGTGGATTCACTGAACCTGTGATAATGTGAGCCACCTTCGACTCTGGTCCACCTACGACCCTGGGCCACCTTCGACCCGGGGATGCATCAGGCCGGAGCCTGGAATCTCGGACTTGCTGAGCCGTCGCTCGGAAGTCTCAAAGCCCACTGCTACGGGCCCGGAGGCGCTATGTAGCCTTTGGAGGGGTGCTCCGGATTTTGTAAAGCGAAGCGAGGCTTTGGATTTTAAATAAGGCGAAGCAAGGCTTCGGGTTTTTGATAAGGCGAAGCATGGCTTCGGTTTTTCAATAATATGGAGCAAAAGTTTGCATTCAAAGGTGAAGCAGGGCTTCGACTTTAAGGCGAAGCGGGGCTTCGACTTTAAGGCGAAGCAAGGCTTCGAATCTATATTAATGTAATTGCAGATTGGTACATCGAAGTAAGGCTTTGGACTGTACATACCTTGTAGCCCCTGGGGCTTTGACAGCCTTCGAAACGTGGAGCGGAGCCCCTTGCCGGAGAATGAGCTCCGAAAGGCGAAGGGTGGAGGAAGGTGAAGATGACCTTCGAACTGCACCCGAAGCCCCTTGCCGAAGGGTGCACGAAGCAAAAGAAGCTTCGAAGCTCCCCCCTCAAGCGTACTTCGGGTTGCAGACAGTGGCAGAGAACTTAGCCTTTTGTACTAAGTTCCCCACGGACGGCGCCAACTGTTGGAACAATTGCGTTAGTTCCAGCAGGTTTTTCTGTGGTGGAGTGTGATGTGGAGAATGAACCTCGAAGGGTTCTAACAGAGGGAGAAAAAGGTTTATACTGGTTCGAGCCTCTCCTAGGAGATAATAGCCCTACGTCCAGGTGTGGTGGATTTGGCATGGTATGCCCTAGTATGGAGCAATAATTCTAGGGTCTCTTGGCCCCCTCCAGAAGGTATACTGTTACAAGGGCTTGGCCCTGCTTTTATAGGCACGCAGGCCTAAGGAAAAGACCAAAAAGCCCTCTACAAGCCCCTAGGCTCATAGGGGTAGACAAGGAAAGAGAGCTAGCTACTGTACAAAAGTGCCCTACAGCTTTATAGCTTTACAGACGTGTCAGGCTGCGCCAGTCTTTGACCAGCTAAACGACATACCAAGGGCGGAGGGGCCCCCGGTATGGCCTATATACTTAGATATTTCTTGAGCTTCGAAGTAGGGGCCGGAGCCCTTCTGGCAGAGGCTGCGAAGAGGGCTTCGAAGTGCACCCCGAAGGGGGGCTTCGAAGCATGCTCCGAGCAAGGCTCCGAACAAGGCTCCGAACAAGGCCCCGAACAAGGCTCCGAACTGGGGTCTCGGAGCCTTGACCTCGAACTGGGCTCCGAACTGGGGTCTCGGAGCCTTGGCCTCGAACAGTCTTGACAGGGTCCGAAGGCTGGCTTTATGGAGCCCCGAAAAGGGGGGTTTGAGGGCTAACTACGGACATGGTCTGAAGGTTAACCCCGAACCGGGCCCGGAGGGTGGCTTCGGGGCCAGCCCGAGGCTTGGCTCCTTGCGGTTCAGGGGATCCTGCGGGCTTCGCACCGGAGGGCTCCGAAGTACCTCACTCTGGAGGGCTTCGATGGGGCCCAGGGGCTTCGCCCCGGCAGGCTCCGGGACGAACCTTGAGACATGGGAGCAGACCTGGGGGAGGATGCAGGCTTCGATAGTGTTCGGCTCCGGGCCGGAGGCCGTCGGAGGCTGATGTCATTTGGCCCCTGTTCAGGGGAAATATATTCCCCCAACAGTTGGGTGTTTGGAATAGACCATCTCATATTCGCAAAAATTTGTCGAGGCGTCTATTCACCCCCCCTCTAGTCACCTAATCCGATCGCACAATTTTAGAGAAGTAGGAAAGTTAGGTCCAGGTTTTGCGTTGGTCGATCCTCTTGAAGAGGTCGATATAGGTGATGGTAGTATTCCAAGGCCGGCTTTTGTAAACAAAAATTTGCAGGCTAATGAAAAGGTCGAAGTAATAAAGTTGCTTTGATCGTACATCGATTGTTTCACATGGAAGTATAGTGAGATGGCCGGACAAAGCCGTGAGCTCGTGGAGCATCGGCTACCTATTAAACCTGGGTTTAGGCCTTATAAACAGCCCCTCATTGCTTTAATTCGGTCGTGTATGACCAAGTTAAATAAGAGATAGAACGGTTACTCAAATCTGAGTTTATTAGGCCATGCAGGTATGCTGAATGGGTTGCTAACATTGTGCCTATAGAAAAGAAAGGACGTGGCAAGATTCGTGTGTGTATTGATTTCAGGGACTTGAACAAGGACACTCCAAAGGACGAGTATCCCATGTCGATAGCCAACATGTTGATCAACGATGCTTCAGAACATAAGGTACTAAGTTTTCTTGATGGCAACGCTGGTTATAATCAAATCTTTATGGCCAAAGATGATGTCTATAAGATGGCCTTTCAATGCCCTAGTTTCGTCGGCTTGTCTGAGTGGATTGTAATGACTTTTGGTTTAAAGAATGCTGGCGCTACATATCAACATGCTATGAACTTGATCTTTCATGACTTGCTAGGAGTTAAGCTAGAGGTCTATATAGGATGCGTCAGTATGGCTTAAAAATAAACCCGCTCAAGTGTCCTTTTGGCGTGTCGGCGGGAAAGTTCTTAGGATTCATGATTTATGAAAGAGGTATTGAGATTGATCTTAAGAGGCTTGAGAAGATTAAGAACTTTGAAGCACCGACATGCAAGATAGATGTTCAAAAGTTGCTAGGCAAGATGAATTATTTGCGTTGCTTCATATCTAACTTGTCTGGCAAGATTGACGCTTTTGTCCCCATACTTCGGCTAAATAACGAAGATGAATTCACTTGGGGGGCAAGTCAACAACGCGCTTTTGAGAAGATTAAAGAGTGCTTGTCATCACTACCTGTGGTGAGGGCACCAAAAGCTAGGATTCCGTTTTGGCTATACGTTGTTGTAGAAGATAGCGTGATAGGAGCTGTTCTAACTCAGGAAGTGGAGGGAAAAGAGTACATCATCACATTCTTGATTCACCACCTATTGGATGACGAGTTGAGGTATGTGTTCTTAGAACGTTTGTGTTTATCGCTTTATTATTCATTTACCAAACTTCGACACTATCTTCTATCTAGCACATGTATTGTTACTTGTCAAACTGATGTTATCAAGTACATGTTGCAAAAGCCGATTCTAAGTGGGAGAATCGGAAAGTGGTCTTATGCTTTGATTGAGTATGACTTAGCTTATGAACCTCAGAAAGCTATGAAATGTGAAGTCGTCGCAAATTTTATAGTTGATCACCATGTAGATGTCAATTGGAGTAGTGATACTGCTTTGATTGAGGTAATACATTGGAAACTTTACTTTGATGGTTCGGCTTACAAGAATGGCCAAGGTGTTGGTGAGGTTCTCATATCACCTAGTGGTATGAGTTTTGAGACCTTGGCTGGGTTAGAGTTTCCTTGTACTAATAACCAAGCTGAATATGAAGCTCTTTTGCTAGGACTTGAATTGTTAAGCTCCATGGGTGTTAAATATGTTCATGCATATGGTGATTCACTACTAGTAGTCCAACAAGTAGCTAAAGACACTCAATGTTTTAACGGTTTGCTGAATAGCTATTTGGATAAATGTATAGACATAATTGCTACTCTTGATAATTTTGAAATTTCACATGTGTCTAGAGAAGCCAATTCAGTAGCGAATGACTTGGCTCAACAAGCATCTGGTTACCAAATTAAAAGAGGTAAATTTTTCGCACAAGAAAAATCGATGCCTGACTTTATTTCAGTACCTGAGTCAGAACACATTGGTCTGACCGGCCTGACATAGCCAGTCCAACCGTAGGTGTTTGGTCAGTCTAATCGGCCATGCCAAGCCAGTCTGACCACCCTGTGCCAGCCATCCAGCAACGGTCGGTCTGATCGGCCCTCTATGGTCGTTCTGACTGCCCCGTGTTAGGAGGTTTTAGGACACGGGGGCCATGTTGAAGTTTATTATTTGAACGCCAATTCGAGTGAAGATTTGGCGAGTACTTCAGGTAATCATGAGGATGATTGGAGAACTCCAATTATTCAGTATTTGAGAGATCATAGTAAGCGGGTTTATCGGAGAGTTTGGTGGCAAGCGTTTGAATTTGTATTACTCAATGATGAGTTGTATCGCCGAACCGTTGATGGAGTACTTTTGAGATGTTTGAATGCTGATCAGTCTAGACTTGTTGTGGGTGAAGTGCATGAAGGTCTTTGTGGTACTCATCAGTCGGCCTAGAAAATGAGTTTGATGCTCAAAAGAGCGGGTTTTTATTGGCCGACTATGACTGAGGATTGTTTTAAGTATTAAAGAGGATGTGAAGCTTGTCAAAGGTTTGCTAATATTCAGCTTGCTCCCGCATCTTTACTTAACCCTATTATCAAACCCTGGCCGTTCCGAGGTTGGGCCTTGGACTTCATCGGCAAAATTTATCCTTCCTCTTCAAAAGGGCATCAGTCTGTGTTGATGGCTATGGATTACTTCACCAAGTGGACTGTGGCCATGCATCTCAAGAAGATGGCGCAAAATGAGGGAATCGATTTTATCTCGAAGCACATTATACATAGATTCGATATTTCTCAAACTCTTACTACAGATTAAGGTGCTTCTTTTGTTTCTAAAGAAGTATGTGATTTTGCTGAATCTTATGGTATAAAGTTGATAAACTCTTCACCATACTATGCTCAGGCCGAGACTAGTAATAAAATTGTGATTAATCTCATTAAGAAAAAGATTGAAGAGTTTCCTACATGGTGGCATGAAGTGCTTTCTGAGGCATTATGGGCATGTAGAGTGGCAAAGCATGGTGCCACCAAGGTAAGTCCATATGAGTTAGTGTATGTACAAGAAGCCGTTTTACCCGTAGAGGTGAATCTTGGCTATTTAAGGTTGGTGAAGAAAGATGGCTTATCGGTCGATGAGTACGAGACTCTTTTGAAGGATAATTTGGAAGAAGTGATCGATAAGAGATTAAAGGCTCTAGAGGCAACAGAAAGGGACAAAAGAAGAGTGGCTAGAGCTTACAACAAGAATCTGAGAGCAAAATCGTTTCAAGTTGGTGACTTGGTTTGGAAGACGATTTTGCCTTTAGGCACTAAAAGCCCAAAATTTGGTAAATGGTCGCCTAGTTGGGAAGGTCCTTTTAGAATTATTGAAATCGCTCTAGGTAATGCATATTTGCGTGAGTCTCTTCAAGGAGAGCAATTTCGTAGAGCTTTGAATGGTAGGTATTAGAAAAAGGACTTCCCAGGTGTGTGGCAAGACGCTTGAAGTGTCGAAAGGCCGATATAAAGCATATTGCCCTTAGCACGTTGTGCTTTTGGCTCACTAAAGTTTGCCAAAACACAGGGGGGCATGTGTTGATAGCAAAAAATGACATTAATGGTCAAAATTATAAAAGTACCACTTTTTGGTAGTTTTACCAAAAATATACCGAGACCTGGCACATGCCGGTCCAACCGGCCATATGGGCTCGGTCAGACTGGCCTAACTGGAATCCGATTCAGATTAGCTGATTTCGGGTCTATTTTATCTCTAATTGATTTCATCTTGGAGCACATTATACATAGATTCGGTATTCTCCAAACTCTTACTACGGATCAGGGTTATTAATTTGTTTCTAAGGAAGTATGTGATTTTGCCGAATCTTATAGTATAAAGTTGGTAAACTTTTCACCATACTACGCTCAGGCCAACACAAGCCCCCTGCCTTTTGGTAAACTAGTGAGCCAAAATCATAATCTCTCAGGGCTAAGGACGATCACTACTAACGACCATACGATTTCTCAAGTGCATTACTAAGCCCTTAAGAAATACTTGTCGTTTGTTCATCAACCAAATCGCCCATTTCACGACTTAGAAGATCTGAAATCTTGAGGACGATTTGCATAACTCAATATAAATTCACGAACTAGGGGACTAAGCACCGAATTTCTCTATCAACTTAGCCTTTAGTACTCTTATTAGTTTTGCCCCCTAGTCCTTTATGGGATCTACTTTTTACTCAACGATGCTAGAAGCTGTCTCTTCAACCAACTTCAGTCTCCAAACCTGTCTTGCCTTTGCTAAAGATTTGGACTCATTGAGTAGGTTACCCTCGAACTATTTGACCTTCTTCTCTTTAAGATGTTCAGCACAAAAATGTTGTAGGTGTCTCTTTTGAGACTTGGTCATTCTCGGAGGTGCCCACGAAGGTAGTGGCTTCGTTCCAGGGCTACAAACTTACTCTTGAAATTTTTGGCCGAATGGGAAGTACTCGAATCAGCCTCAACAATTTTGCGCTTATCATGATTGTCTTCATGTATGTTGTCGGTCAAACTGGCCTCGCAAAGCTAGTCAAACCAGATGGTGTCGGTTGGACCAGCCATGCTGGGCCGGTCAGACCAGTTGTTGCTGCGAGTCTGACAAAATACAGTCGGACTGGCCTTAGTAGGCCGGTCAAACCGGTGCACCATGGCCGGTCGGACCGGACCTAGGGCGTCAGTCAGACCGACAGTGGTACCTTCAGCTGTCTCATCCAGGTCGCCTCCGTCTTGCTCTAGAAGGACTTTGTCAAGGATTGGGACGTCACAACAATTTTCTTTAATGACAATGTCTTCAGAGACCCTATCGGGCACCTCTGTATCCTTGAATTTACATCCTTTGTTCCTTCCCTTCATCTTTGAAGATTTAGGCCGATTCTTTGTGTGAACATGGCCATCACTATGATTACACTTTTGCCTCTTTGCCGACCTCTTTGTCTTTGCTGGTTCTTGGTGAACTGGTACTTGGGGTGGTGTGAACGACATCCATGGGGCAAAGTATTGAGGAGGACCACCCTATTGGGGCATTGGGCATGCCCCCCATGACATCATCAAAAAATCATATGAATAAAATGGCATTAAAGGTTCCAATGACTGGGGGCTATGACCAAATCATTTCTTAGGAGTCGAACTTGGTCTCTCTACATTATTAGGTCGATTATTCGCTCTTTGTTCGGCCATATGCTCATACTTCTTTAATAGCGCATCAAAAGTAACTCTCGGTCATATAGTCGTCTTGTCTCCAAGCGACTTCACTTTGTCCATAGAATTATGTGTATCAGGCCGAGGCTCTCCAACTACAATATTCTTTCCTTTAGTTGATTCGGCTTGATCGGGCCGAATCAACACTTTGGTGTTGCAATCAATACTAAGGAGCGAAGGATCATTCTCAAAATTCAATCGTCCTTCATTGATGGCCGATTGAACCCGTTGGTGGAAAACATAACATTTATCAATAGAATGAGTGTAAGAGACATGCCACTTACAATATGTATGGTTTCCTAGCTCTTCCTCCGACAGGATGTCTTGGCCTTCGTGTGCCCTAATTTGTCCTTTATCAAATATATAGTTGAATATTTTATCACACTTGGTTAGATCAAAGTTATACTTACCTCCTAAACTCTTTCGAGGTGTTGGTTTCAAACTAAAGCATACGAATGGATCTTCCTCATTAGTCCAGGTCCATTCAGCCGTATAGACATCAAATTTCTTACTTTTTCCAAATGATTGCTCATCGGCATTCTCCTCTGAGTAATAATTGGTTTTGCCCTTGTCCACGACTCTACTTTCAGTAGCCATAGCACTTCATAACACCTAACCATTATCCATGAAAGTCTCACCATGCATAGCATCTTTAATGTGGACAAGCAAACCATCAAGGGCAAAATCAGCCAAGTCTCTATCACTAATAGTCAAGTTAGAGTATCAGCTTTTGGTTTCTAGGAACCTTTGAATGTAAGAGTCAATGGTCTCACTAGTATGTTGCTTAACCGATTTCAAAGTATCTAACTAACACTCTACTTTATTAGGAGAGAATTGCATGTGAAACTTTTGGACTAAATCTTCCCAAGTAAAAACACAATGAGTGGGCAAAGACATAAACCATTCATAAGCAGTTGCACATAAAGATAAAGAGAACAAACTAACCTTATGCTCATTGCAACTACTCGCCTCACCACACTGGGCTAAGAACTGTGCTATATGGTCACTTGTGGTCTCATTACCATTGCCGCTGGATTTTGTGAATTCCGTCATCTTGAAATTATCAACGAACCTGCAGTAATCAAAATATATAGGATACGACTTTTGATTAATCCGATCATTTGACTCAACTTATAAATATTCCCTGAGTGTGGTATACATTTTCTTCCTCAAGACTTTAGGCCTTGTGTTGCTACCTTGTTGTGTTATTGGCATAAAGGGAGAGGGCACAATGGGAGTGCGAGCAGGACTGTCTTGCTGGCCATAAGGACTAGAAGTGGAATTGTTATTTTGGATTGGTGTATAATGCGCGTCAATGCTTGCTAGTGGTGCATGCGAATAGACAGAATGTGCAAGGCTTACAGGAGGTGCCAAAACAGTATTGGCAGGACTAGGGTGAGGAACCTAAATCAACGTGTCATAGTCTGTTGCGGGCCTAGGACAATACACATGTGGAGTAGTGAGGGGCACAACAGGCGTGGGTAAAGGAAGCATCAGTGTGGGCGGCGGTGCAACAATTACAATAGGGCACGCGTTGGTCAGACCAGCCTGAAGTGTCCAGTCGGACCGACCACGCTTGTCTGGTTGGGTCAGCTATCTAGGCCCAGTCAGACCGATGTTTGTCAGGGATGCGGTCACACTAGCCTAACAGCCGATTTTCGCCGTTGAGCATGCACCAGTCGGACCGGCCCAGAAGCCGGTCGGACCGACAGTTGCCGGTGGCATAGTGGTACTTGGGTGAAGGCTGGGTGGAGTAGGCTGATATTCACCAGTAAGACTAGCCTGGTATGGCCGGTCGGACCAACCATGTTCATTCGGTTGGACCGACCAACATGGTCCGGTTAGACCAATAGGGGCCAGAGGGGTGTCAGCCATGAAAGCTGAGGCTACAAATGTGACATCTCTCCCCATGCTCCCATCCATTCTACTATGTATGCAATGAATAGGGGGAGTGCTAGCAATCATAATAAGGGAATCAGCTTCGGAAAAACCAAATCTTCTAAACACTGCATCTATCCTAGAGTTTACTTTGGGAGCCACAAGTTTGTCGAACGTGGTGCTAAATACTTCTTCTACTTTGGAAGCTATCATTTGCTTGAATTCTAGGGAAGAGAGGGGAGGATGGGAGTTTACCTTAGTCAGTGTGGTGATGGTGATGGATCTCGCGTCATGCTTGACGAATGCATCACCTATCTTGATGTACCTTCCAAGCATGCGATCGTGAAGTTCCTTCGTTTTGGCTTCAATTACCGCACGATCCTCCTCCTAGAAGTCTTCTAGGGTAGGGATAACGGAGTCTTCGTTGTCCTACGTGTTCCTCATAATGCTTGTTGGCATAGAAGGTACAATTGATGTAATCGTACTAGTCATACCTGCCATTGACGTAGTCGTACTTGGCGTGTATTTCCCTAGCGGAGTCGCCAAAAAGTGTGTTCACGCTAAAATCTGACGACGAAGTGCCAAACACACGGACGCCGGTTTGATGATCCAAAAGCACGTGGATACCTAGGGATATCCCTAAGTGTAACACGTCACCGACGTCGCATTCCGATGACCCTTGATAGTGACAAGGGGGTATGGATGGAGTCACCAGGCAACCAAACCGAATTACAAGAATACGGCTCAGTTAACCAAAGTGTAAGGGGAATTGATCAAACCAGCCAATAGGGCCGGTTGTACTAAAGTGGGCCCAACGGTCAAACCGGCCAAGGTGGGCGGGTCAGACCACCGGTCGGACCAGCAGTGCGAAGTGGTGGGAGAACCCTTCGGTGATGCCAAGAGGGGGTTCGGTGGGACGAAGAGAGACTCCGGTGATGCAAAGGGTAGCCGGAGTGGACCTCCGGTGCATGTGGTGCGAGGGGTAACTAGAGGGTCCTCCATGCATGGTCGGTGAGAAGGGAGAATAGGCCGATCGAGTGTCGTCGGTCAGACCGAAGTTGGGCCACCTGTCAGACTGGCCGACAATGTAGTGAGCACCTCGGTTCACCGGCAGACGCGCTGGTAGTGAGGGCTTGCTACAGGGTGTTCTTGGTGATGAAGATGAGCACTTTGCCTCCTGCAAAACACGTAAAAACAGTAGCAACTCGATCCGGGGACCGAATCAATAGATTAGATTGATAAAACCTGTAACAAGGTTGAAACGGGAGGTTTTCGGATCAAACCCATAGAGAACTCATGATAACATGGCAAAATACGGACAATTTATGGATCAAATTGACAAAGAGATACTGCTAGGGCTAGTGCTAGAGTAAGGAAAATAATGCTAGGGCGAGAGATAAAGAGAAATAGTAGATTGAAAGAAAAAAGAACGATTCAATGAAGTGTCGCTGGGGGGTTGGCTTGAATCGGCCTTGGCCCTTTATATAGGGGTTGGTCTTGCAAGAGTTGGATGTTATCCACGTCCTAGTGTGGTTAGAGGTTGATTTCGATATGAAATATTCTAGGTTTACACGAAGAAACATGAGATTTATTCGTAACCGACTCGGACTTGGTGTGCTGGAATCCTGAAGGTTGGACTGGCCATACATAGCCGGTCGGACCAATGGTACATGGGAGGTCGGACCAGCCATGTATTTTCGGTCGGACCAGTGACACCACTAAGGTCAGACCGGCCATGTAGATAAGGATGGACTAGCCTATGCACAAAATTTCCAATTTTTTTCAAACTTGGCTAGAACTTGTTCTACTCCAAATTTGTGCCAAATTTGGGTGTCAATATCTACTACTTCTTTGCCTACAGCTTGAGTCTCTCAGTGCTGGATACCACGTTAGATTTTCACTCACCCCAGCATTGAGCACTCGAGACTTTCTAATTTTGTGTAGGCAGCGGACGGAGGCTTTGAGAACAAGTGGATCATGGATTCCAGTTGTTCGTGCCACATGACCAGGAATACATTATGGTTATCCAGCCTCACCTTGACCCAGTGACATGAGTACATCACCTTTGGCAACAATTAGAGTAGAGTGATAGGTACATGTATGGTTAGAATTAATAAAAAAATCATTCTCAAAGATGTCGCTTTGGTTGAGGATTTGGGATACAATTTGTTTTATGTATCTCAGTTACTTGATGAGGGCTTGGAAGTGTGTTTCAGACGCGATACTTCACAAGTTCTCGATTCTTCAAGCGCTTTGGTTTGTAATATTTTAAGAACAGGGAGGGTCTTTGGAGCTGATTTTTCTGAGTTTTTTGGTTGTTCTCATTGCCTTATTTCTAAACCTTCTTCTTAGTCTGGATATGGCATAGGAGACTAGGGCATATGAGTTTTGACTTGCTCGCTCGATTGAGTGCCCTAGGTCTAATCCGAGGATTGCCCAAGCTCAAATTTGAGAAGAATCTTGTTTGTGCTCCTTGTCGACATGAAAAGATGGTGGCCGCCTCTCACTCACCAATCAATGTGGTGATGATAGAACAACCTGGAGAACTTCTCCATATAGACACTATAGGTCATTCTCGGGTTAGTTCTTTAGGTGGCAAATGGTATGTCCTTGTCGTAGTGGATGACTACTCCCATTATTCTTGGGTCTTTTTTCTTACAAGCAAGGATGAAGTGTTTTCACACTTTTGGAGCTTAGCTTTGAGACTATTCACTGAACTTCCTGGTGCATTGAAATTAATCAGAAGTGATAATGGCACCGAGTTCAAGAATAGTTTCTTTGTTGATTTTTGCCTTGAGCATAGCATTTAACATCAATTTTCTGCTTTGCGGGTTCCTCAACGGAATAGAGTTGTTGAGAGAAATAACCACACTTTAGTTGATATGGTAGGACGATGCTCGATGAGCACGGGACTCCTAGAATATTTTGGGATGAGACCATAAACACTGCATGTTACATCTCTAACTGTATCTTTTTGCGCTCAATTTTGAATTTGACCTCTTATGAACTTCGTTTTGGGAGAAAGCCAAAGGTTACTCACCTTCGAGTATTTGGTTGTCGGTGCTTTATACTAAAATGTGAAAATTTGGATAAATTTGAGTCGCGATCTTCAGATGGGATCTTTTTGGTCTATTCCACTCACGGTCATTTCTATCGCGTGTTTAATATTTAGACTAACACTATCATCGAGTTATGTGATGTGACTTTTGATAAATCAACCATGTGTGTTAGTTTTTATTTTGAGCTTGCTAGTGAAAAGGATATGAATGAGACCATATTTGAAGAAGAAGATCTTGAAGAATGTGAAGGCCTCGAGGATGATCCCCTACCTCCTACTACAGCAACCCCTAAAGTGGACCCGGTATCAACTACTTTGTTAAGAGGTCCTGAAGCATCTGCTTCAACTTCGGTCATTTTCGACCACACTTCGACAAGTGTTGAGGGGGAGGCTACATCTCATCGAGAAGCTTCACAGCACATTCAGAATATGCACCCTCTTGAGCAGATCATCGGTGAGCTAGATGAAAGGGTAACTTGATCTCATGCTCACTTTGTTGATTATGCATTTGTTGCCTCCTTTGAGCCCTTAGATGTTAGTCATGCTTTATCTGATTTGAGTTGGATCAATGCCATGCATGAGGAGTTAGAAAACTTTTATAGAAACCAAGTCTGGGTTCTTGTAGATCCACCCCCAACATTCATATCATTGGCACAAAATGGATTTTCAAAAACAAACAGGGGGAGGATGGGTCTATTGTGAGAAACAAGGCTAGGCTTGTTGCTCTGCGTTACTCTCAGGTCGAAGGGGTTGATTTTGGAAGGACCTTTGCTCCAGTAGCTCGACTTGAAGCCATTAGGATTTTGCTTGCTTTTACATCTTCTCGCAGTTTCAAGCTTTATCAAATGGATGTTAAAAGTGCTTTTCTTAATGGTTTCATAGGAGAGGATGTTTATGTTACACAACCTCTAGGCTTTGAACATCCTAAGTACCCCCATAGAGTTTTTAAACTTTACAAAGCTTTGTATGGGCTCAAGCAAGCTCCTAGGGCCTGGTATGACTGACTTAGGAACTTTTTGCTTGAGCATGGATACAAAATTTCTCTGTTGATAAAACTCTATTTACTCTGAAGCATGGCAAAGATTTCCTTTTTGTTTAGATTTATGTTGATGACATTATTTTTGGTGGCTCTTCTCATACACTTGTGACCGAGTTTGTTGATTCTATGAGTAGTGAATTCAAGATGTCAATGATGGGTGAGCTTATATTCGTCCTTGGTTTGCAAATCAAGCAAAACAAACAAGGTACTTTCGTGCATCAGACGAAGTACACCAAGGACCTACTGAAGTGCTTTGACTTGAGTGATGCGAAGCTACTTGCCACTCTAATGGCTGCCTTAGTAGCACTTGACCCAGATGAAGATGGAGAAGAAGTAGATCAGTTGGAGTTCTGGAGCATGATCAGCTTCCTCCTCTACTTGTGAGAAACCATGTTGACGAATATGGTTTTGATACTCTAGATGTGATGAGTGATTGTCAACGGAAGTCAAAGAAGAAGAGAAATGAAGACCTGCCGAGTCTGAGGCGCGTGTGACTCAGGTACACGGGCAGTGAGCGACAGCTAGGCAAAGGAGCCGCGGAGTCGGGCTGGCCCAATCCAGGTACATGGCTAGGAGCGGCAGAGGATCCACTGGTCTGTTGACTAGGTTTGACTCAGGTACACGGGCGGCGAGTGATTGCTGGGATGAGGAAGCTGCGGGGTCGGGTCGGCCCAATCTGGGTACCCGGTGCGAAGACGGTGGACACTTTGTCAGTTTCGGCGCAAAAATAACAACCTATGATTATTTTGTTTTAGGATATTAATATTTGGTTTTTAAGTTTAGAATATTTTTATTTGAGTCAGGTGATTTTTCTAAGAATATTTTAGTAATTTTCGGAATTTATTTTAGAGTCAGTATTAATTTACCCTAGGGGTAAATTAGTCTTTTCATGTATTAGGAGTCGCCTATAAATAGGCCCCTATCCCCCTAGTGATAGATGACTGTTATTTTTTATTCCGGAGATCAATCTACAGTCCATTAAGTTTTTTGTCGCAACAATTTCTTTCGCTGCGACTCAGAACGATGACGCGGGTAAGTTTCTAATCTCCTATTTTTTAGTAGATCATTTTTAGAGATAATCATCTATTAATTAATTAGCGGAAAATTTGTTTAGAAATTTCGTGGTAATTTAATCTGCCTAAATATTTTTAGTACTCGTATATTTTTATTTTAATATTCTTTAATCAGCTCGTATAAAAAGAAAAATTTATTAATAGTTGCAGTAATATTTTTATTCTAGATTTACTTGAAATATTTTAGTTTTATTTCTATATTAATTTCTAGATGTTACATGTTTTATTCATTTAATTAGTATTTTATTTTAGACTGAAAAATAAATATCTCGTGATTTATCTAGTTCTTTTTATTTACTACAGAATTTTTATTTATTTTATCTTTAATATCATTTAGATTAAGATACCGATTATTTTTAGGCTGGACAATGTTAATTCCCGTAATTTGCTTTGCCAATATTATTTGTCTAGGTTAGTTCGTTTGGGTGTTGGGTTTGAATCATAGTGTAGCAAGAATTTTTTTAGGCGCCCATTCACCCCTCTCTGGTCACTACTTTCGGTTGTACAAGTGGTATCAGAGCGAGGTTAGGGTTTTCTAATATCTTAACCGATTCTAAACCTAGGTAGTGACCATGACGTCTTCTGGTAAAATCCCATCCCTAAAAGCTTTTGGCTACACTTATTAGAAGACTCGCATACGAGCATACATTATGAGCCAGAGCTCGGACATATGGGAGATTTGTGTTCATCCTACTTTCACCATAACGACTATTGCTGTGGATACTGCTGCAGATGTAGTTACCCAGCATCAAAATAATAGTAAGGCGGTGAATATTTTATTTTCTGGTCTAGGTCCTAGTGAGTTTGAGCGTGTTAGCTATCTCACCACTGCCCGAGAGATCTGGGCTACCCTCCAGGCACACCATGAGGGGACAGCTCAGGTCAAGGCTAGGCTCTACCAGACCTACCGGCGTGAGTATGAAAATTTCTCACAGAATCCGGGTGAGACTGTTGAGGCGTTGTTTGGTCATTTTCAATCGATCATTAACAAGCTTCGCGTCAACAAGGCCGAGCGTGATCAGCTGGTCTCGGATCATGAACAGGCGCTTAAGGTTCTCCATACCTTGGACCCTAAGATCTGGGAGATCAAGGTCTCTTCTATTGTTGAGAGTGCATCTTATGATACCTTGACCGTCATAGAGCTTTTAGTAAGCTCAAGGCCTTAGAGGTCGATATCCAGTTGAGATCAAATCTCACTGGTTCTGGCTCAAAGACTCTGGCGCTTGCGACACCCTATACTGATCCTAATGCCATGAGTTGTACTGCTTTTTCATTGATATCTATCTCCGAGGAACAACTTGATACTCTAGGAGATGATGATCTATGCTTGTTTAACAACCGGGTGCGACGTGTTTATGATAAGCGAATGTTTAAGAGACACGGCACAAAATCCGGATGCTTTGAGTGTGGTGATACAGGTCATTTCATTGCCGACTGCCCCAAGCGGAAGAATTACAAGAAAGGAATTGGCAGCAACTCCTACGACTCCGACAAGTACGACAACTCTACAAAGGGCAAGCCCAAGATGAGATTCTTTCGAAAGGCTTTGAAGGACTACAAGCGTGAGAACAAGAAACGAGACAAGGCTTTCTTCGCCGAGATAGAGAAAAGCTACTCCAAGAGATCCTCGTCTTCCTCCTCATCTTCGAGCTCAAGTGACAAAGAGATCGTGATCAGGAAGGGGAAGGATAGGGATGATCCGGCGGGCCTCTATTTCATGGCCTTCGGGGACAAGCCGAAGAGACGCTCACGTGACAGCCGAAGACCCCACAAGAACTTCTGCTCAATGGCTCTTGGGGAGAAGAAAGAAAAGGACTCCTCCGACGATTCCGACAACGACGATGATGAGAAGGTATCATCCTATGAACAAGAAGTTGTTAATTTACTAGAACAGAACCGTTAGGAGTTGAAGTATCGGGAGAAAATGCTTAAAGGGGCTAAGAAGAGGATAGATGAGCTTGAGAGTGAGCTTGCCATGGAGAATGGCAAGATTGAGAGTCTGTCTTCTTCCCCTTCCTTGGGTGATAGTGGTGAGTGCCCTAACTGTTGTTAGATAAGCTAGGATAGTTTACTGTTTTTAGTTTAGCGTCGTGTCAGTGAGTAGCGGAAAGCTCTCGGGTTAGTTCGGGGTTGCCCTGGTCATGCGCATGCCTGCGCTGCGTCGTGAGGGCATGCGTCGTTGGCTACTCGCCGCCAAGGCCGGACCGCAAGCAGGCGTGGGATGGCACGCACGGCTTCCGGATAGTGGAGCGAGAATAGCTCTGTTAGTTGTCTTCAGAACTTTTGTTATAAGCAAGAATAGAATCAGAAAAACGTAGAAACTTTGCGGCACAAAACTAGCGTGTTCAACTCTCGCTTAAACTAGCCATCCCGCATTGTTGTTCAAGTATTCGAGCTTGCTGGTGATCACGTCGCTAAGCCTCCAAGGATATCAATTGGTATCAGAGCTCTGTTATCGTCGCCATGTCTGCAAATCTGTCGCGTACACCACCTCGCAATCTTCCTCAGTCCTGCTCACCCCCTCGCGGCCGAGAGCGGCACCGTCGTCCTTCTCCATCACCAATCCCGCGGCGCGGATGCCGTGTCCACGAGATAGAGACGCGCGTCGTCAGTGAAGTCGGGGCGGCCAACTACCCTATGCTGACTCGTACCAACTATGTTGAGTGGGCAGTGCTCATGGAAGTGATGTTGGAGGCCCGGGAGCTATGGACAGCTGTGAGCGTCGGGACCGACGATCGACATGTCGACCGTCTGGCGATGGAGGCCATCCTCCACGCTACGCCGCCGAAGATGCGTGTCACCCTCGCAGGGAAGGGCACCGCCAAGCGAGCATGGGAAATGATCAAGACCGAACGTGTTGGCATCGAGCGGATCCGGAAGGCAAAGGCGATAGACCTCACACGGGAATTCGACGCGCTCACGTTCCACGACGGTGAGTCAGTGGATGACTTCACGCATCGCCTGCAGGCCCTCGTCAGCGAACTAAGCATCCTCGGCGAGCCCCCTGGAGAAAATACTGTGGTAAGAAGAATTCTGCAGGTTGTACCATCTCGTTTCGACCAGATCGCCCACTCCATCGAGACCCTCCTCGACGTCGATGACATGACGGTTGAAGAGCTGGTAGGACGGCTGAAGTCGGCAGAGGTGCGTGACTGGAGCCGAAACATGCCAACGTCGACGAACTCCAACGGTAAGCTGCTTCTCTCAGAGGAAGAGTGGCTGGCTCGCTACAAGCACCGTCTCGCGGGCGAGAGCTCTCGCTCAGGCGGTAACAGTTGCAAGCCAACGGGAGGACCACGCGGCGGCGACAATGGTGGCACGCGAACAAGTGGATCCTCCGTGGCCGCCAAGACGGACAAGTGCAAGTACTACGGCAAGAAGGGCCACTGGGCCCGTGAGTGCCACAAGAAGAAGCGTGACGAGTCGGCGCTTCTTGCTCAAGCCGGTGGCAATGACGACACTAAGGACCCCTCCTTGCTAATGGCCATCGGTGCCGACAAACCGGAGTACGTCGCTGTGCGCGTTGCACCTGTCTACGCCGGCGGGCACGTCTACCTCAACGAAGAACGTACCTTGGTGGAGTTGGGGGAGTCTGAGGACCACTCTGGCAAGCCGAACTCCGACGTGTGGTACCTTGATACGGGAGCATCAAACCACATGACGGGGAATCGGGTGGCCTTCTCCGAGCTGAATCAGTCCATCACCGACACGGTCAAGTTCGGTGACGGCTCGGTGGTGGATATCGTCGGTTGCGGCACCATCCTCTTCACGGCGCGACATGGACAACACCGAGCACTCACCAACACGTACTACATCCCTCGGTTTACAAGCAGCATCATAAGCCTTGGCCAACTCGATGAGTCCGGCTGCAAGGTTGTGATTGAAGAGGGGATCCTGCGTATACACGATCCGCAGCGCGAACTCCTCGCCAAGGTACGCCGTTCGTCAAGCCGGTTGTACAAGATCTCACTCACCCTGGCGCAGCCTGTCTCGCTCTTGGCGCGCACTGGCGACATCACGTGGCTGTGGCACGAGCGGTACGGCCAATTGAGCTTCGACGCGCTGCGTAAGCTCTCTGGAGGAGAGCTGGTGCGTGGACTGCCACCAATCGAGCACCCCGACCAACTGTGCGACGCGTGTTTGGCTGGCAAACAGCACCGCGCGCCATTCCCGCAGCAGGCCAAGTACCGGGCAACAGGCCGGCTCGACCTAGTCCATGGCGACCTCTGTGGTCCGGTCACCCCGGCTACTCACGGGGGGCGGCGATACTTTCTTCTCCTCGTTGATGATGCCAGCCGCTACATGTGGCTTGTCTTGCTGTCAAACAAGAGCGAAGCCGCGGCCGCCATCAAGAAATTCCAGGCAGGAGTGGAGGTGGAGACCGGCTGCAAGCTGCGCGCACTCAGGACAGACCGCGGTGGTGAGTTCACTGCTGTCACGTTCGCCGAGTACTGCGCCGATCAAGGAGTTCACTGGCAGCTCACCGCTCCGTACTCTCCGCAGCAAAACGGAGTGGTCGAGCGCCGGAATCAAACCGTGCTTGCTATGGCGCGGTGCTTATTGAAAGCCAGAGGTGTTCCCAGCACGTTTTGGGGGGAAGCAGTGAGCACTGCCGTGTTCATCCTCAACCGATCTCCTACCAAAGCTCTGAAGAACAAGACTCCCTACGAAGCTTGGCATGGGGAGAAACCTGCGGTTCATTTCATGCGCACATTTGGCTTCACAGCGCATGTCAAGGTAACTCGCCCACACACTGCTAAACTTGATGATCGCAGCATGAAGATGGTGTTTCTCGGGTATGAACCGGGCTCAAAGGGCTATCGAGTGTATGATCCTGAGAGCGGTCGTGTTCATGTCACTCGAGACGTGGTCTTCGACGAAACAAGAGGCTGGAACTGGGAGGCGTCGGACGATGTCGCCACACCGGACACGTTCACTGTTGAATACGTGGTGCGTGCTGCGACGGCAAGTGGCTGGTCCGAGACTCCTCCGGTGACTCCACCAAGCGCACCATCAGTGGCTAAGGAGCCACACCCTCAAGCAGGCGGTAGCGACCACGACATCGACTTCGCCTCGCCACCATCACACGTTCCTTCGGGGATGGACCTCAACAATGAAGAAGCTCCACGCCGCTACCGCATGGTGACTGACTGCATCAACACCTCCGAGCCACAGGAGATCGAGATGGAGGAGCTGTTCCTGGTAGCAGCTGAAGAACCAGGGACGTTTGAGCAGGCAAACTTGGACCCAGCCTAGCGCGCAGCAATGCAGGAGGAGCTCTCCTCCATCATCGACAATAAGACTTGGCAGGCAGTCGACTTGCCAGCCGGCCACCGACCCATCGGCCTCAAGTGGGTCTTCAAGCTCAAGAAGGACGCCTCTGGCGCTGTTGTGTGTCACAAGGCCCGATTGGTGGCTAAGGGCTACGTCCAGCGCGCCGGCGTGGACTTCGACGAAGTGTTTGCGCCGGTGGCGCGACTGGACTCAGTGCGCGCATTGCTCGCCATGGCGGCGCACGAAGGCTGGGGGGTTCATCATCTCAACGTCAAGTCGGCGTTCTTGAACGGTGAACTCGCAGAGGAAGTGTACGTCGCCCAACCCCCCGGCTTCTCCATTTCAGGGCGTGAGCATCAGGTCCTGCGCCTCCACTAGGCGATGTACGGCCTCCATCAAGCCCCGCGCGCATGGAACTTCAAGCTGGACAGCACACTCGTGGCCCTTGGCTTTACTCGGTGCTCCGAAGAACATGGTGTGTACGTCCGTGGCGAGGGACAACATCGTCTTCTTCTCGGCGTATACGTGGATGACCTCATCTTCACCGGCGCCGACTCAGACGAGCTAACACAGTTCAAGGACGAAATGAAGGACCGCTTCAAGATGAGAGACCTCGGCCTACTGAGCTACTATCTCGGCATAGAGGTTCAGCAGAGGCCGGGGATGATTAAACTCGGGCAGGCGGCTTACGCAGCAAAACTGCTCGAAAAGGGGGGAATGAGCAACTGCAATCCAGTGCAAGCACCAATGGAGACGCGTCTGAAATTGAGCAAGAAAAGCACGGCGGCAGCAGTGGACTCCACCCTCTACCGCAGCCTCATCGGCAGCTTGCGGTACCTCATTCACACACGTCCGGACATCTCGTTCGCCGTCGGCTACGTTAGTCGATTTATGGAGAGCCCGACTACGAAGCACATGGGCGCCGTCAAGCACGTTCTTCGCTACATCGCCGGCACGCTGCACTTTGGGTGCTGCTATCGGAAGGGCGATGACAATCTCAGGTTGATCGGGTACAGCGACGCAGATCTGGCCGGGGACCAGGACGACCGCAAGAGCACTTCAGGCGGGACATTCTTCTTCGGGCAATCTCCTGTGGCATGGCACTCCATCAAGCAACCCGTGGTGGCTCTTTCCTCCTGCGAGGCGGAGTATATCGCGGGTACATCAGCAGCGTGTCAGCTAATTTGGCTTAGACAGCTGCTCAGGAGCCTCTACGGCAAGACGGCGACGACTGTCGAGCTCCTTATCGACAACCAGTCGGTGATCCAGCTCTGCAAGAACCCGATCTTCCATGGCCGGAGCAAACACATTGAGACGCGATTCCATTTCATCAGGGAAAGCGTTGAGAACGGGAAGATCGTCGTCCGGCATGTCAACACCGACGATCAGCTGGCGGACATCATGACAAAACCACTTGGGCGAGTTCGCTTTCAGCAGCTCCGTCTAAAGATCGGCATCGTCAACATCAAGGAACTTCTAGCTTAGGGGGAATAATGTTAGATAAGCTAGGATAGTTTGCTATTTTCAGTTTAGCGTCGTGTCAGTGAGTAGCGGAAAGCTCTCGGGTTAGTTCGGGGTTGCCCTGGTCATGCGCACGCCCGCGCTACGACGTGAGGGCATGCGTCGTTGGCTACTCGCCGCCAAGGCCGAACCGCAAGCAGGCGTGGGATGGCGCGCACGGCTTCCAGATAGTGGAGCGAGAATAGCTCTGTTAGTTGTCTTCAGAACTTTCGTTATAAGCAAGAATAGAATCAGAAAAACGTAGAAACTTTGCGGCACAAAACTAGCATGTTCAACTCTCGCTTAAACTAGCCATCCCGCATTGTTGTTCAAGTATTCGAGCTTGTTGGTGATCACGTCGCTAAGCCTCCGAGGATATCAACTGTGAGGTGCTGTTGTGTGACCTGAAGACTCTTAAGTCCAGGTACACAGAGAGAGTAGATGAGAGAGACGCCTTGGCCACTGAGCTTGAGAGCACTCAGCAGGAGCTAAAATATGCTCATGCCACTGTCGTCATACCTTGTGTAGACTACCCATCCCATTTAGCTAGTATAGCTGAGCTGAGAGCCAAGAGTGATGAGCAGTTGAGTGAGTTAGCTGGAGTGAGAGCTGAGCTGGAGCAGACTAAGCTAGAGCTTGAGACCTTGTCAGTTCCACCCACTGTTTGTGAGAACTGCATGTCCATTAGAATGGAGTTTATCAAGCTAAAAGCTGAAAAGTATGTCGAAGTTGATAAAGAGTGTGAGATCTGCTTGTCTCAGGTGGAGGTGTTAGCTTCTTTGAGAGAGGAGCTAGATGATGTTCAGAATGAGAACTTTTACCTCCGTTAGATCCTGAGTTGGATTAGTGCCAGAGAGCCACAGCTCGGCATGATGATCCAGTAGTTCAAGAGACAGGATGGGTTTGGGGTAGGTTACACAAATACAAAGGCTGATTTTGAGAGTGCCATTAGCCGTGTAGTGGAGTGGAGTAAGATGACTCCCGAACAGAGATATCCCAAGACTCACTCCACTGAGTCCTTTAAGGATAGTCAGCCCAAGGATGGAGTGTTCCAAGAACAACCTAAAGCTCCACCTAAGAAACAGATCTGGGTTCCAAAGCCTAAAACTCTCCACACTTCTCTTGATTCCTTACCTGGACCCTCTTACACCAAAGATGCTACACCCAACACCACCAAGCCTAAGAATCCTAAGCCACAACAACATCCCAAGAAGCCTACCTATCATTGTGAGTTTTGTCAGAGAGACGGGCATCTTGAGGAGTTTTGCTTCAGGAGGAAGCGGGTTGAGCGAGCAGAGAGAGCTCGAGGTGGGAAGGAGCAGTTCTACCAGCAGGGTGGTAGACAGAGAGTTCCTCGTTGTAGAGAGAGGCTAGAGGCTAGGCCACGTCGTGTAGGGGGTGGTAGAGGAGATGGTTTTCATGACCATGCTTCGGAGGGTGGTTTCCGTTCCGGCAGAGTTTCAGATCATTATGGATACGGTTTTGGACCTCGTGACCATGATCTTAGGCAGAACAGAGGACCACGTTTTGACCCGCGTTTTGATCCAGACTCATATGATTCTTTCTGCTTTCCTACTTACGAGCAGATGGCTCGACACTGGTTTAGTACTTTTGCTAGACCTAGTGATCGACCATTTGCTCCCACTCATGACCATTGATCTTGTAGGATCGAGGACTGGAGGACATATGGATCATGGATTCAGGATGTTCTCGCCATATGACGGGACACCACAGATGGTTCTCCAGCCTCACTCCCCCGAGATCCAAGGAATACATCACTTTCGGGAACAGTGGTCAAGGGAAGGTACAAGGTATCGGGTCGATTCGTATTTCTGATTATTTCTCTTTGAAGAATGTTGCTTTAGTTAGAAATCTGAACTTTAATCTAATTTCTGTTTCACAACTGCTTGAGGATGGTTTAGAAGTGCGCTTTAAGAAGGGCATGTATTATGTTGTTGATTCTAGAGGATCTTTAGTCTGCCAGATCTTACCTTTCGGTAAGGTTTTTCGTATTGATTTCTCTAGTTCTTCTAGCCCTTCTCGTTGTCTGATGGCCGGATCCTCCTCTGAGCTATGGAAGTGGCATAGAAGGTTAGGCCATTTGAGCTTTGATCTACTTGTTAGATTGAGTTCTATGGATCTTATCCGAGGATTGCCTAAGCTTAAGATGGAGAAGGATATAGTGTGTCATCCCTGTTGTCATGGAAAAATGGTTGCCGCTTCTCACGCACCCATGACTCAGGTGATGACTTCGTACCCGGGAGAGCTGTTGCACATGGACACAGTAGGTCTAGCTCGAGTACGCTCAGTCAGTGGGAAGTGGTACGCCCTTGTAATAGTTGATGATTTTTCTCGATTTTTGTGGGTTTACTTTCTAGAGTCTAAGGATGAGACTTTTCAGTATGTTCATGACCTGATTTTGAAGCTAAAGAATGAGAACAATGGTCTGATGCAAGCAATTCATTCAGACAACGGCTCTGAGTTTAAGAACTTTCTGTTCATCAGCTTTTGTAGTGAACAGGGTCTTGATCATCAGTTCTCTGCTCCTTACCCTCCCCCACAGAATGGCGTTGTGGAGCAAAAGAACCGCACGCTTGTCAAGATGGCCAGGACGATGCTTGATGAGCATAGGACTCCTAGGCATTTTTGGGCTGAAGCAATGAACACAACTTGCTATCTTGCCAATCGCATTTTTCTTAGAGCTTACTTAGGTAAGACATCATATGAGTTACGGTTTGTTAGACAGCGCAAGGTGAGTCACTTGCGAGCTTTTGGATGCAAGTGCTTTGTGCTTAAGAAGGGAGGGCATCTGGACAAGTTTGAGTCTCATCGCTAGGATGGAGACTTTCTTGGTTATGCTTTGCATTCACGAGGCTTTCGTGTTTGGAACCTAGATTCGCAGATGCTTGTCGAGACTTGTGAGGTTTCTTTTGATGAGTCTTTGCCCTCGCCGACTCCTTCTTTTGAGCTTTCTGGAGATGATGAGCTTGGATAGTCCATCTTCGAGGAAGATGATGACCCTCCTGCTGATGATGAGGGTGAGCCCTTTGCACCGCCTGTAGATCCACACCTTCTGAGACTTCGACTAAGGATGAGGACTGACCTCTAATTACTCCTTCTACTTCGATCGAGCCTCCTCAGCCGAGTCCGGAGGTGCCAGGTGTTGACTCCGATGAGATGACTTCTCAGCCGAGTCCAGAGGAGCTAGTTGCTGACTCTGGTGAGGTGACTTCAGATCACCTAGGATCCTGAGCAGTTCAGCGTGATCACCCTTCAGAGCTCATCATAGGTGACCTTACTAAGAGATCCTTACGTTCCTCAGCTGGTTCACTTGCTATGTTTGCTGAATCTGCTTTTGTTGCTACTTTTGAGCCCAGAGACATTTCTCATGCTCTTTCTGATTCAAATTGGATAAACACCATGCAAGAAGAGCTTGAAAATTTTGTTCACAATCGGGTTTGGAAACTAGTTGAGCTGCCACCTGGATGCAACACCATAGGCACCAAGTGGGTGTTTAAGAACAAACAAAGAGAAGATGGTGTTGTGGTGCGCAACAAAGCTCGATTAGTGGCACATGGTTTCTATCAAAAAGAAGGTATTGACTTTGAAGAGACCTTCGCCCCTATTGCTTGCCTTGAGTCCATTCGTATTCTTTTGGCCTTTGCTGCTTCTAAAGGTTTTAAGCTTCATCAAATGGATGTCAAGAGTGCTTTTCTAAACGGGTATATAGAGGAGGAGGTCTATGTTAAGCAACCCCCTGGTTTCGAGAACCCTAAATTTCCACGACATGTTTAAAAGTTGCAGAAGGCTTTACACGATCTGAAGCAGGCCCCCAGGGCTTGGTATGATCGCCTGAAGCAGTTCTTGTTGCAGAAAGGTTTTGTGATGGGTTTTGTGGACAAGACTCTTTTCTTGCTTAGAGATGGCGCAGACTTATTGGTCGCTTAGATTTATGTTGACGATATTATTTTTGGTGGTTCTACTAATGAGCTTGTATCCAAGTTTTCTGAGCAGATGCATAACGAGTTTGAGATGAGTCTCATGGGAGAACTCAAGTACTTTTTAGTGCTCCAGATCAAGCAGACCAAGGATGGCATTTTCATCCACTAGGGTAAGTACACACGGAACATGCTAAAGAAGTTTGACTTTGGTGGAGAGCTGAAGCCACAGATGACCCCAATGGATACATCCAGAGGTCTAGACAAGGATGAGAATGGCGTCAAGGTAAACGAGAGAGAGTATCGAGGGATGATCGGTTCGCTACTATACTTGACTGCGACGAGACTGAACATTCAGTTTGTCGTGGGTGTGTGCGCGCGTTTTCAGTCTTCGCCACACGCATCTCACCGACAGGCTGTGAAGCGTATTTTCAGGTATCTTACTTATGCTCCTGATTTAGGTCTTTATTATTCTGCATCATCGTCTCTTGATTTAGCTTGTTTTTCGGACGCTGATTTTTGAGGGTGTCGGGTGGATCGCAAGTCTACTTCTGGTACTTGCCAGCTTCTTGGTTCTTCACTTGTCTCTTGGTCTTCTTGAAAACAATCTGGAGTTGCGCTTTCTACTACTGAGGCTGAGTATGTAGCTGCTGCTAGCTGCTGTTCTCAGTTGGTTTGGATGATTTCTACTTTGCGGGATTTTGGGTTGTTCTTCCCTTCGTGAGTTCCTTTTTTGTGATAGCACCAGTGCAATTAGTGTAGGGAAAAACCCATGTCTTCATTCAGAAACCAAACATATTGATGTGCGCTTTCACTTTCTGAGGGATCAATATGAAAAAGGGGTCATTAATCTTATTCATGTTGATACCCATCAGCAGTTGGCTGATATTTTACTAAACCCCTAGATCAGTCTACTTTTGAGCGTTTACGAGGGGATTTGGGAGTTGTGTATCCTTTTTCGGATACTTTGAGTCAGTTTTTTTCTTTCTTCTTTATTTTTTATTGAGTCTTTTTGTGTGCGTTCATATCATGCATAATCATCAATCACATTTTGAGCTTGCTTCTGTTATATGATTAATCTGCTTTACTTTCTCTAGCTAGTATATGTTTTTTGATTACTGGTCTATGATCATGTTCTGTTTCAGTTCACATGATATATCTGATATTTGTCATATGCATGGCTTTTATGCTTTAAAATTAAAAAATGATCACCATTGCTTCTAGTAACTAGCATGTGTAGGTTGAATGCTTTCGCTATCTTTTACATGCCTTGTAGCTAGATCCTTACTTAGATGCAGATATGCAACTTGGACATCCATATGCTTTAAATATGAAAAATGTGCTATAAAAAGGATAAAAATTCAGAAAAATGAAAAATTTATGCATTGTTATGATTATTAGAAAAGATCCAGGTGGGTTTGCTTTGTCGCATTGCATTGTGAGAAACCAAGGGTGGTTTCGGTGTTTGTGATGAGTGATTGACTGGATTTTACCCTCTGTTCGAAGGGTACCTCCGAAGGGGCTTCGGAGGTGGTACCTCCGAAGGGTGTTCGGAGGTGTGTCACCGGAGTGTGTTCGGTGTTTGCGTGCTGCAGCTGTGCAGCGGAGTGTGCTCGTCGGAGGGGTCCGGCAGTACACGATGACAGGGTTCGTACCGATGGCTTCGGTACTTTGGACGGTACACCGGAGTGTGTGCCGGAGGTTGCTAACCCGGAGAGGTCTCCGGAGTACTGGATACACTTGTTTGCTTGTCTGTGGTGCGCAGGGACTTCGGAGGCGACGGACAGGGTTCGAGCCAGGTGAACTTGGGTCAAGCGGGTGGTTTGATGCCAAGGGAGCGGGGAGCTCCGTCACGGTGGCTGCGAAGGTGGTCCGGGTCGGTCCTCGGGTCGAGGCGTGCCAGGTGAAGGCAGAGAGTGCGGAGTGTAGCTCCGGCTGAAGGTACTCCGAGACAAAGTCCTCGGAGGTGAGGCACTTCAAAGGTACTCCGAATGGAGTGACTTCGGAGTTGGTGGACCAAGTCCTCTGCGGAGGCAAGGAGTTCGAAGTGTGCTCCGGAGGGAGACATTCGAAGGTACCCGACGAAGGTCTCAGAAGTCGAGGTGCATCGAAGGCATTGTCCGGGTGAGGCTCGTCGTGGAGTGTGCTCGGGGAGAGGCACTGCGACGGAGTGCTCATGGAATGCTTCATGCGGAGGCCTTGGACAAAGGAGGGACTTCGAAGGGCGGTACTCCGAAGGTGGGGCTTCGGAGTGAAGATGACTTGTGGTACTTCGGCCATGCATGGCTTCGGTACACGGACGGACGGTGTTCGAGCTCGGAGTAGCTGCGAAGCCGTGGTGATCCACTCCGGAGGTGGTGGTGCGAAGGCCCAAGGGCTTTGACGGCTTCGGCTCAAAACCGTCACTGTATCGAAGGACTTCTTCGGCGGAGCGAAGGCCAACAGGCTGCAGGCTTCGCGTCGAAGCTACCGCACCCTCCGGTGCGAAGGGAGGTTCCAGAAGTCAACACTGTAAAGGCTGACACTGTCTGTTCTGAACAAGGCTGACACTGTCCCCTCTGCAGCTGACAGAGAAGCCTCCAAAATAAAGGTGGACTACCTTTTGTACCCCTTAGTTCTATAGAGACAAATCTGTTGTAAACCCTAGGGGTAAAGTAGTCACTTCCTTAGGATGAAGCCGTGGGCTATAAATATGGGGGCTCGGTAGGTAACATTTAACACTTTGAGCATTTACTGTTGAGCTCCTGTACACAGACCTCGCTGGTTTTTCATCCAGAGTTCAATATATTTTTGTGTTCCTTGTTCAAGCGGCGAAGCCCTGCTTCTGTGTGCTTTTGCTTGAACTCGCGTTGCATACCTCGCTAAGTTTTTAGTTCACCGAAGCCTGTCCTGGCGAAGGGTGTTTTTCTCGCGAAGTGTGCTTTTCAGTGTGCTGTCGCTCTGTGTAACACGAGGCAAGACCTCGCTGCTTACTAGCGAAGCCCTGTTCTTTTCCCGTAGTGCTTCCTGTGTCGAAGCCCTTAGCGTAGTCCGTTTTGTGTGCGTGTAGACCTTCGCGTACGAAGCCCAGCACCAGTTGCTGTCGCTAAGTACTTGGTCGAAGTCCTCAGAGGGGTGTCCACTCGTGCGAAGGGTGAAGTGCGAAGCCTGCTCAAAGCACCTCGTGTGCGGAGCCTGCACTGACTTTGCAGAGTAGATTTTCGAGGGTTGTTAGTGGAGCGAAGTCTTCTTGGCTTCGAACTTTTGCTCCTGCGAAGCCTGTGTTCGGAGCTGTCGAAGTACCTCCGAACCAGACCTTCGAAGGTTGTGTTCGAAGCCTGTTCCGCAGAAGACAGAACAGACCCGAAGGCTAAGTTTTTAGCCCGAAATTTTAAAAGCTCCCATTCACCCCCCCTCTGGTCGCCGTTTCCGGTCCAACAATTGGTATCAGAGCTTGGTTAAGATCACCAGTTGACCTTAACCGGTTTTGTGATCTGTTGGCGACATGGATAGAGGCAGTAAAATTCCTCTGTTCGATGGGACAGATTTTGCATACTGGAAGGTGCGCATGGAGGCTTACTTGTTAAGCCAAGGAAATGCAATTTGGGAGATTGTGGACTCACAATACTCCATCCCTGATACCCGCACCACTCAAACTGAAAAAGATTAGTATATTGCCAACTCGAAGGCAAGGAACATACTGTTCATTGGTCTGAGTCGGAGTGAGTTTGATAGGGTGCAGCACCTTAGGACTGCTAGGGAGATTTGGACAACACTCACTGTCTTTCATGAGGGCTCTGCTCAGATTAAGGCCAGGCGCCAAAGCACCTACAATCAACAGTATCAGCTGTTTGTGCAGGCACCTGGTGAATCTGTAGATGCCATGTTTTCTCACTTTGACGCGATAGTGAGTAACTTGCGATCCAACGGGACGCTTGCTTACAGTGATCACGATAGGGCTATCAAGCTTCTCTATGCTCTTGACCGTAGCATATGGGAAGTGAAGATATCCAGCATTGAGGAGTCCACAGGCTATGACACTTTGACCTGTGACGAACTCTTTAGCAAGCTGAAGTCCACAGAGATTGCCAAGGCATCTCTTGCTGTGCACAGAAGCTCTTTGCCACAGCCATTGGCATTGGTTTCTAGCACTAGCCGTGGCACCACTGCAGAACCAAGCACATCAGGCACTTGTGTTCTTGTAGATGGTTTTGCTTTGTCCTCCCTGGTCTCCGTCACAAAGGAGCAGGTGGACACTCTAGCTAATGATGAGCTTGCTCTCATTGCCCGGAGGTTCACCCGCTTTCATCATGAGAGACGGGATCAGAGGAGAAGTGGTTTTAGTGGCTGCTATGAATGTGGCGACACCTCTCACATTAAGGCCAATTGCCCCAAGGTCAAGAAGAGAGATGAGAGTGAGCGCCCCAAATACCACAAAAAGGAGAGGAAGCCCTTTGTGAAGGGCAAG
Organism: Zizania palustris; assembly: GCA_019279435.1. Classification (NCBI taxonomy): domain Eukaryota; kingdom Viridiplantae; phylum Streptophyta; class Magnoliopsida; order Poales; family Poaceae; genus Zizania; species Zizania palustris. The sequence continues at coordinate 18,696,895 of JAAALK010000082.1, read as the reverse complement.
CGCGGCAAGATGGCTAAGAAAGTAGCCAAGGCCGCTTCCAGAGCATTTGTTGCTGCTCTCAGCGACATCGACACATCCTCAACTGAGGAGTCGAGCTCTGAGGAGGAGGAGTCCCCAAGGAAGGAGAACAAGAAGGACAAGAAGGGACGTGACTTCACCGGCCTTTGCTTCATGGCCGACAGCGATCATAGCGGCGATGAGCTTGACTCATCTGAGGTAAACCTATCATCTGACCAGCTTCTAATTAAATTAGATGAGCTGAATGAAGTAGTGCTTGGTCAGGATAGATTACTTGTGCAAGCCGCTAGAGAAAGAAAAGACGTTAGACTTAGGCTAGAAAATGTTTCTACTGAATATGCCATGCTTAAGTCTAAGTTTAATGATGCTGAATGTGAATCATGTTCTGTTGTCATGAGTGAGCTTGCTCAGTTGCATTCTGTACATGCTCAAACTCTTTCTGAGCTTGAGACTGCACAGAAGCAGCTTTTGGAGGTGGATTCTAGACCTCGTGATATTATTGATTGCATGAACTGCTCTTTATTGCGCGATAGCATTAATTTACGTGATAAGCATGTTCATGATTTAGAGGCTAGATTGGAGAGGGCCGGTAGTTCTAAGGATGTGCAGCCTGTGTGTGACACATGCATTACCCTTAAGGACCAGCTAGGCACTGTTAGAGAGCGAGCTGAGAACCTCATGTCTGAAAATGAATACCTCCTTTCCGTGGTTAATAAATGCACTGAGGGAAAGGGTAGAATGGATTTGCTCTTGGCCAAGACCAAGTTGTGTGCTGACAGAGCCGGGGTAGCTCTAGGTTTGGGTTTTGAGAGGATAGCTTCAGACAGTAAGACCAAAACTGTTTTTACCTTTCCTACCACCTTAGAGAAAGAGAGAGCTCTGTTGGACACCCCATCAGCCAAAAAGCCTACCCATCCACCAAAGAAAACCACTCTTCCTACAAAGAAAAATCCTCCCAAGAAAACCACTCAAAAGAAACCCAAGGAGCCTGTGAGAGTTGCTCCTGTGACCCATGAGAGTGCCCCCAGGAGAGTGTTTCACTGTTCTTATTGTCAGCGGGCGGGTCATTTGATTGGTTTCTGTTTCCGTCGCATCAAGGATGAGCGACGTGCACAGGCGATGAGCTATCAGGACATGCATTACCCATCTTTAGGTATGCATGAGTCTGAGTATTACTCTCGTCCTGTTTTTGAGGCTCCTCGTGCTTCTCGGAGAGGTTTTGCTCCTCGAGGTGTTCACCATGTTCCATATGGTGGTAGACCTCGGGCGAGTAGCTTTGTACCTCGTCAGAGTAGGAGACCTCGTCATGCTTTGCGTTCTTTGCATGTAGGTAGACCTCGCACTTTGCATCATGCTGACTTTCATGTGCGTAGACCGTCTACTTTTACTGTGCCTACTACTCGTGTCACTCAGTGCTGGATGCCTCGTCATTATTTTACTCACCCCAGCACTGAGCGATCGAGACGTTTTCATCATGTGTAGGCGACAGGTCGAGGCTTGGAGGGCACGTGGATCATGGACTCCGGTTGTTCGCGCCACATGACCGGAGATGCAAATTGGTTCTCCAGCCTCACTACAACCAAGCAAAGGGAACATATCACCTTCGGAAACAATCGAAGGAGTAGAGTGAAAGGTAAAGGTGTGGTAAGGATTAACACGAACTTCACTCTCAAAGATGTTGCATTGGTTGAAAACCTGGGATACAATTTGCTGTCTGTATCTCAGTTGCTTGATGAGGGCTTCGAAGTGCGATTTCATCGCGATACTTCGCAAGTGCTCAATTCTGATGGCGTTATGGTGTGTAAGATCTTTAGGGTTGGGAGAGTTTTTGGAGCTGATTTTTCAGAGTCGTCTGGTTCTTCTCATTGTCTTGTTGCACATTCAACTTCTGAGCTTTGGAAGTGGCATAGGAGACTAGGGCATATGAGCCTTGAGTTGCTCGCTCGTCTGAGCGCCCTAGGTCTGATCCGAGGATTGCCCAAGCTCAAGTTTGAGAAGAATTTAGTTTGCGCTCCTTGCCGACATGGAAAAATGATTGCCGCTTCGCATTCGCCAGTCACCACAGTGATGACTGAACAACCCGGAGAACTTCTCCATATGGACACTGTAGGTCCTTCTCGGGTTAGTTCTTTAGGCGGCAAGTGGTATGTTTTAGTTATTGTCGACGATTACTCTCGCTACTCTTGGGTCTTCTTTCTTGCCAGCAAGGATGAAGTGTTTTCACACTTTCGGAGCTTGGCTTTGAGACTTTTCACTGAACTCCCAGGTGCATTAAAATTCATTCGAAGCGACAATGGCACCGAGTTCAAAAATAGTCTCTTTGTTGACTTTTGCATGGAGCATGGCATAGAACATCAATTCTCTGCTCCGCGGGTTCCTCAACAGAACGGTGTTGTTGAGAGGAAAAACCGCACTTTGGTTGAGATGGCTAGGACGATGCTTGATGAGCATAGGACTCCTAGAAAATTCTGGGCTGAGGCCATGAACACTGCTTGTTACATCTCAAACCGAATTTTCTTGCGCTCAATTTTAAACTTGACATCTTATGAGCTGCGTTTTGGGAGACAGCCCAAGGTTACACATCTTCGAGTTTTTGGCTGTCGCTGCTTTATCCTAAAACGTGGTAACTTAGATAAATTTGAGTCGCGATCTTCTGACGGGATCTTTTTGGGTTATACTACTCATGGTCATTCTTATCGTGTTTATAACTTGGAAACTAACACTGTCATCGAGTCATGTGATGTGACTTTTGATGAATCAACCCCCTCTGTTAGTTCTGCTCTTGAACAGGCAAATGAACACGACATGGAACAGACCTTATTCGAAGACGAAGATCCCGGAGAATTCGAGGATGATCCCCTACTACCCTCGACATCAACCCCCGAAGCTGACCCCGCTTCTTCTACTTCGGCACGAGGTCCCGAAGCGACTACCTCAACATCGGTCATCTTGGACCACTCCAACGCACAAGTTGAGGGGGAGACTGCATCCCGCCGCGAGGCTCCACATCATGTCCAAAGGATGCACCCTCCCGAGCAGATCATTGGTGAGCTTGATCAAAGGGTAACTCGTTCTCATGCCCATTACTCTAATGCTGCTTTTGTTGCTTCTTTCGAGCCCTTAGATGTTAGTCATGCACTTTCTGATTCTAGTTGGATCAATGCCATGCATGAAGAGCTTGAGAATTTTGAAAGAAATCAAGTCTGGACTTTAGTTGATCCCCCTCCAAATGTTCATTTCATTGGAACAAAATGGATTTTTAAAAATAAACAAGGGGAGGATGGAACAATTGTTAGAAATTAGGCTAGACTTGTAGCTCAGGGCTTTTCTCAACTAGAAGGGATTGATTTTACTGAAACTTTTGCACCTGTTGCTCGCCTTGAGGCCATTAGGATTTTGCTTGCCTTTGCGACATCCCGGGGATTCAAACTCTATCAAATGGATGTCAAAAGTGCTTTTCTTAATGGCTTCATAGGTGAAGATGTTTATGTAAAACAACCCCCTGGTTTTGAAAACCCCAAGTACCCACATAAAGTCCTTAAACTTCATAAGGCGCTTTATGGACTCAAGCAGGCCCCTCGGGCTTGGTATGATAGACTTAAGTCTTTTCTGCTTGAGCGAGGGTATTTAATGGGCTCTGTTGATAAAACTTTGTTTACTCTCAAGCATGGCAAAGATTTCCTCCTAGTTCAGATTTATGTGGATGATATCATCTTTGGTGGCTCTTCTCAAGCTTTAGTTGCCGAGTTTGCAGATACCATGAGCAGGGAATTTGAAATGTCGATGATGGGTGAACTCACCTTTTTCCTTGGTTTGCAAATCAAGCAAAGCAAACAAGGTACTTTTGTCCACCAGACAAAGTACACCAAGGACCTGCTCAAGAAGTTTGACATGTCCAATGCGAAGCCCCTCGCCACCCCAATGGCTACATCTGTAGCATTGGACCCTGACGAAGATGGAGAAGCCGTAGATCAGAAGGAGTTTCGAAGCATGATCGGCTCCCTCCTCTACTTGACTGCCACGAGGCCGGACATACACTTCGCAGTGTGTCTGTGCGCTCGTTTTCAGGCTTCACCACGAGCTTCGCACCGCCAAGCGGTTAAGCGCATTCTAAGGTATCTCAAACACACCCTTGAGTTTGGCATATGGTATTCATCGTCTTCATCTTTATGTCTTAGAGGTTATTCAGATGCGGATTTTGCTGGGTGTAGAATTGATAGGAAGAGTACCTCTGGTACTTGTCATTTTCTGGGTACGTCTCTGGTTTGCTGGTCTTCCCGCAAACAGTCTAGTGTTGCACAATCGACGGCTGAGGCCGAATATGTTGCTGCAGCTAGCTGTTGCTCTCAGATTTTGTGGATGGTTTCCACTTTGCGGGATTTCGGGTTAGATTATAAGAGTGTTCCACTTTTCTGTGATAACACTAGTGCTATTTGTATTGCAAACAACCCGGTTCAGCACTCCAGAACCAAACACATTGATGTATGGTATCATTTTCTCAGAGATCACAATGAGAAGGGTGATATTGAACTTCAATATGTTGATACCCAACACCAGCTTGCCGATATTTTTACAAAACCCCTCGATGCTTCTCGATTTGCTTACTTGCGTGGGGAACTTGGCATTTGTCACCCTTACGGCATTTTGTGAGGGGGAGCTGATTTTAATTGTCTTGCATATGCTCATTATGTGTGGAATTGCACTTACATCTTTTGCTATTATATGCCTGCTTTTAATTCAAAGAAATCATGACAGCTCAGCTCTATGAAATATGTCTGGAACATTGATTGTGCTTGATGTTTTCTTTTCTAAAAAAAACGAAACTTGCTCACCACACAATCTTGTATCTAGCTTGTTTAGGCTGGACTGCTTTTAGCTATCTTTTATCTACTTGACAGCAAGACACTGTTCTTTGGATGCTAAAAGTTGCAACTTGAAAAATGTGTTCATTATTCATGGATATTCATCAAAATAATTCTTCTATCTGAATCAAAATCAAAAATCCATGATTTATCTGGTTTACATGAAAAAGATCCAGGAGGGTTTGTTTGTCGCACTACTCTATTCTAGACTGCTTACCATTGCACTTTGGTCTGAACTGGGATAGTGTAGTGTATGCCAAAATCACCGCCTTAAGCTTCAGATGGCTTTCATGCCTAGGCTTGGCTTGATTGGAAAGTATAAGGTGGACAAACAAATAACCCCTGGCATTAAGAAAAAGAACAGCAAAATTAATTGATCATCAAGTTTGTTTTCACAGCTCCTTTTGAACAAGACTTGTCTGTCTAGGGTAGAATTTGTTAGCTTTGCGCAGTCCTTGCCTTCACATGTCTAGCTGCTTTGACTAAATGGTGATGCTTTTATCTCAAAATGACAAAATCACATGCCATCATCTTGTTTCACAGATTGTTAAATTGAGCTGAGCACATGATCATTAGTTTTAATGTTGGCATATTTTTGCATTATATGTTCTTGCAATTCTATTCATTTCGAAGCTTTGCATCATTTGAATGCTCCTTGATGCTTGCATTGCCAAAGGGGGAGAAATTCCGGAGAGATTTGCTATGTTCTCTGCCGCAAGAAGGCATATTTTTTAAAAGGGGGGAGACTTTTTGACATAAAGGGGGAGAAAAATTTGCTTAACTCAGGGGGAGTTTTTATTCAAGGGGAGATTTGCCGAAGGGGCTTTTACTCTTTCACCAAGGGGGAGAAAAATTTCTTTTATCAAGTGACATACTTTGGCTCTTTTCTGAGTTTTTATGGTCACTTGTGTGCTGAAAGCTTTTCATTTTTCTTGAAATTGGATTTGGTTGTCAATGCACTCATCAAGGGGGAGATTGAGAAACCAAGGGTGGTTTCGGTGTTTGTGATGAGTGATTGACTGGATTTTACCCTCTGTTCGAAGGGTACCTCCGAAGGGGCTTCGGAGGTGGTACCTCCGAAGGGTGTTCGGAGGTGTGTCACCGGAGTGTGTTCGGTGTTTGCGTGCTGCAGCTGTGCAGCGGAGTGTGCTCGTCGGAGGGGTCCGGCAGTACACGATGACAGGGTTCGTACCGATGGCTTCGGTACTTTGGACGATACACCGGAGTGTGTGCCGGAGGTTGCTAACCCGGAGAGGTCTCCGGAGTACTGGATACAGTTGTTTGCTTGTCTGTGGTGCGCAGGGACTTCGGAGGCGACGGACAGGGTTCGAGCCAGGTGAACTTGGGTCAAGCGGGTGGTTTGATGCCAAGGGAGCGGGGAGCTCCGTCACGGTGGCTGCGAAGGTGGTCCGGGTCGGTCCTCGGGTCGAGGCGTGCCAGGTGAAGGCAGAGAGTGCGGAGTGTAGCTCCGGCTGAAGGTACTCCGAGACAAAGTCCTCGGAGGTGAGGCACTTCAAAGGTACTCCGAATGGAGTGACTTCGGAGTTGGTGGACCAAGTCCTCTGCGGAGGCAAGGAGTTCGAAGTGTGCTCCGGAGGGAGACATTCGAAGGTACCCGACGAAGGTCTCAGAAGTCGAGGTGCATCGAAGGCATTGTCCGGGTGAGGCTCGTCGTGGAGTGTGCTCGGGGAGAGGCACTGCGACGGAGTGCTCATGGAATGCTTCATGCGGAGGCCTTGGACGAAGGAGGGACTTCGAAGGGCGGTACTCCGAAGGTGGGGCTTCGGAGTGAAGATGACTTGTGGTACTTCGGCCATGCATGGCTTCGGTACACGGACGGACGGTGTTCGAGCTCGGAGTAGCTGCGAAGCCGTGGTGATCCACTCCGGAGGTGGTGGTGCGAAGGCCCAAGGGCTTTGACGGCTTCGGCTCAAAACCGTCACTGTATCGAAGGACTTCTTCGGCGGAGCGAAGGCCAACAGGCTGCAGGCTTCGCGCCGAAGCTACCGCACCCTCCGGTGCGAAGGGAGGTTCCAGAAGTCAACACTGTAAAGGCTGACACTGTCTGTTCTGAACAAGGCTGACACTGTCCCCTCTGCAGCTGACAGAGAAGCCTCCAAAATAAAGGTGGACTACCTTTTGTACCCCTTAGTTCTATAGAGACAAATCTGTTGTAAACCCTAGGGGTAAAGTAGTCACTTCCTTAGGATGAAGCCGTGGGCTATAAATATGGGGGCTCGGTAGGTAACATTTAACACTTTGAGCATTTACTGTTGAGCTCCTGTACACAGACCTCGCTGGTTTTTCATCCAGAGTTCAATATATTTTTGTGTTCCTTGTTCAAGCGGCGAAGCCCTGCTTCTGTGTGCTTTTGCTTGAACTCGCGTTGCATACCTCGCTAAGTTTTTAGTTCACCGAAGCCTGTCCTGGCGAAGGGTGTTTTTCTCGCGAAGTGTGCTTTTCAGTGTGCTGTCGCTCTGTGTAACACGAGGCAAGACCTCGCTGCTTACTAGCGAAGCCCTGTTCTTTTCCCGTAGTGCTTCCTGTGTCGAAGCCCTTAGCGTAGTCCGTTTTGTGTGCGTGTAGACCTTCGCGTACGAAGCCCAGCACCAGTTGCTGTCCCTAAGTACTTGGTCGAAGTCCTCAGAAGGGTGTCCACTCGTGCGAAGGGTGAAGTGCGAAGCCTGCTCAAAGCACCTCGTGTGCGGAGCCTGCACTGACTTTGCAGAGTAGATTTTCGAGGGTTGTTAGTGGAGCGAAGTCTTCTTGGCTTCGAACTTTTGCTCCTGCGAAGCCTGTGTTCGGAGCTGTCGAAGTACCTCCGAACCAGACCTTCGAAGGTTGTGTTCGAAGCCTGTTCCGCAGAAGACAGAACAGACCCGAAGGCTAAGTTTTTAGCCCGAAACTTTAAAAGCTCCCATTCACCCCCCCTCTGGTCGCCGTTTCCGGTCCAACACATTGTTCTAGACTGCTTACCATAGCACTTTGCTATGAACTAGGACGGTGTAATGTATGCCAAGACCAATGTCTTAAGTTTCTAATGGTCCAGTTCTGGCTTAGGCTTGACTTGGTCGGTTAGCATAAGGTTTGACATGCAAATAACCCCTGGCAGAGATGAAAAAATAAAAAGAAAAAAGAAAAAGTCTGAAATTTTTTAAAAATAATAATAATAAAATGACAAGTTTGCTAAAGCACTTTGATTTGGACAATGCTTATCTTGGTAGATATCAGTTAGCTTTTGGATCTCATGCTTTACTTTGCTTGTCAACTAGAAAATGTGGTGATGTTTTTGTTTGCAAAAATCGAAAAATGTGTGCTAATGACTCTCTTTAGATATCATCTGTTGCACTGATCATGTCATGTATCTTAGACAGTATATCTTTTGCTATACCTGTTAGATGTTGTAATTGCAGTCAATCATATCTAAGAAGCATGCTTTTCACACTTCACCTGCACCCCATCTGCATTCTTGGCATATTTTGAGGGGGAGCTGCATTTCAGGGGGAGTTTGTGTCTATGTCTCTTTAGAGTGCATTTAGTCTCACTTGATGAGTCCAAATTGTCAACAAGGGGGACAAATTTTGGAGTACATTTTTAGCTTTCTCTGGATTTTATTTCAGGGGGAGTTTCTGGTTGGTAATTCTGAGATTTGCACTTGTTTTTGAGTTTTTATTTTTGGTTAACCATAATGACCATTTTCTTGCTTCTGTTTGGCTTTTGGTCATTAGGGTTAAACTTTTATTTTCTTTCTTCTATTTTCTTTTGTCTTTGTTTTCCTGTTTCCACATGTTTTGCAGGTTCTGAAGATGAGCTGAAGAGGGTGTGGACAATGCACTCATCAAGGGGATTGAGAAACCATGTTGAAGAATATGGTTTTGATACTCTAGATGTGATGAGTGATTATCAACGGAAGTCAAAGAAGAAGAGAAATGAAGACCTGCCGAGTCTGAGGCACGCGTGACTCAGGTACACGGGCAGCGAGCGACAGCCGGGCAGAGGAGCCGTGGAGTTGGGCTGGCCCAATCCGGGTACATGGCTAGGAGCAGCAGATGATCCACTAGTCTGTTGACTAGGTTTGACTTAGGTACACGAGCGACGAGCGATTGCCGGGCTGAGGAAGCTGCGGGGTCGGGTCGGCCCAATCCGGGTACCCAGTGCGAAGACGGTGGACGCTTTGTCAGTTTCGGTGCAAAACTGACAACCTATGATTATTTTATTTTAGGATATTAATATTTAGTTTTTAAGTTTAGAATATTTTTATTTGAGTTAGGTGATTTTTCTAAGAATATTTTAGTAATTTTCGAAATTTATTGTAGAGTCAGTATTAATTTACCCTAGGGGTAAATTAGTCTTTTCATGTATTAGGAGTCGCCTATAAATAGGCCCCTATCCCCTTGGGGATAGATGACTGCTATTTTTTTATTCCGGGGATCAATCTACACTACAGTTCATTAAGTTTTTCGTCGCAACAATTTCTTTCCTGGTCACCGCCGACGAAACTTCTCCCCACGGCGTTTTTCCTTTCTCCAGCGACGTTGCAAGCGCCACAGTCTTTGGCTCTCCGCTGTCGTGCAGCAGTCCGCAGTGGCATCGGCAACCAGCGAAGACATCAATTTTTGCATGGAGCCCACGGCGGTGCGGCAGGAGAACACGAGGCAGTAGGCTTTGATTTTTTCACGTGCGGGCCCGACGCCATTCTTCAAAGCTTGTAGGTGCTTGATTCTGGGCACACAGCAGGCTAGCCGGCTACTTAGGCGCTATCTAGAAGCAGTCTGCACTGCAGGCGCATGGCGGCCAAGGCTTGCTTCACATGCGCGGCCCCACAAACACAGTCTAGCGGCAGCAGCTGTACCTAGCGTGCGGCACGGAAAAACCATCGGAAGCAAGCAGTTTTGGCCCGCCGGCTGAGGAAGGAGCAGCGGCACACCGTGGCTATGTGAAGGCGTCGATGGACATCCCGGATTTCCTGCATGCTGCGACTCAGAACAATGACGCAGGTAAGTTTCTAATCTCCTATTTTTTAGTAGATCATTTTTAGAGATAATCATCTATTAATTAATTAGCGGAAAATTTGTTTAGAAATTTCGTGGTAATTTAATCTGCCTAAATATTTTTAGTACTCGTATATTTTTATTTTAATATTCTTTAATCAGCTCGTATAAAAAGAAAAATTTATTAATAGTTGTAGTAATATTTTTATTCTAGATTTACTTGAAATATTTTAGTTTTATTTCTATATTAATTTATGGATGTTACATGTTTTATTCATTTAATTAGTATTTTATTTTTAGACTGAAAAATAAATATCTCGTGATTTATCTAGGTCTTTTTATTTACTGCAGAATTTTTATTTAGTTTATCTTTAATATCATTTAGATTAAGATACCGATCATTTTTAGGCTGGACAATGTTAATTCTAGTAATTTGCTTTGCCAATATTATTTGTCTGGGTTAGTTCCTTTGGGTGTTGGGTCTGAATCAAAGTGTAGCAAGAATTTTTTAGGCGCCCATTCACCCCCCTCTGGTCGCTACTTTCGGTCCTACAACTTGACGGCTACGAGGCAAGACATACACTTCGCAGTATGCATGTGTGCTTGTTTTCAGGCTTCTCCAAGAGCTTCACATCGTCAATAAGTAAAATGCATACTAAGGAATCTAAAACACACTCTTGAATTTGGCATTTGGTATTCTGCGTCATCATTTTTATGCCTTCAAGGTTTTTTCGATGCTGATTTTACTAGTTGTAGGATTGATAGGAAGAGTACCTCTGGTACTTGTCATTTTTTGGGTTTCTCTCTTGTTTGTTGGTCTTCTCGCAAATAGTCTAGCGTTGCGCTATCTACAGCTGAGGCTGAGTATGTAGCTGTTGCTTACAGATTTTGTGGATGATTTCTACTTTGCGGGATTTTGGGTTGGATTTTAAAGATGTTCCACTTTTTTGTGATAACACTAGTGCCATTAGCTTTGCCAACAACCCAATTCAACATTCTAGAACCAAACACATTGATGCGTGTTATCACTTTTTGAGAGACCATAATGAGAAGGGTGATATTGAATATAGATATGTTGATACCCAAAACCGGCTTGCTGACATTTTCACCAAGCCTCTTGATGTTTCTCGCTTTGCATTGTTGAGAGGATAGCTTGGTGTTTGTCATCCTTATGGCATCTTGTGAGGAGGAGTTGTATGTCATTGCATAATCTTCTATTATATGATTAAATGCTTTTACATGTATTTGCTTGTATATGCCTTTCAATTATTGTCTTTAATCATGATGATCTTGCTCTATTGAATATGTCTGATATCTATCATAAGCATGGCTTTTAATCCTGAAAATTAAAATATGATCACTGCTTAGTCTGGTAACTAGCATGAGTAGGCTAAATGCTTTTGTTATCTTTTACATGCCTGATAGATAAGTCTTTTACAGTTGGATGCAAACATATAACTTGAACACTTAAGTGCCTTTCATGGAAATTTTGTACTGAAAATTGATAAAAATCATGAAATTTATATACATGTATTTTGTGCTGATATTGAAAAGATCCAAGTGGGTTTGCTTTATCGCACTACCTTGTTCTAGACTGTTACCATAACACTTTGGTATGAACTGGGACATTACAGTGTATGCCAAGACCAATGTCTTAAGCTTCTGATGATCTTTGCTTGATCTAGGGTTAGCTTGGTCGGTTAGCATAGTGTTGACAAGAAAATAACCCCTAGCATTACAATCAAAAAGAAAAAGGATAAAAATCCTTAAAATATTGCATAATTACAAGTTTGTTGAAACTCCATGTTATTTGACTATGCGTGTTTGGGTAGTATTTGCTAGCTTTTGCATTCCATGCTTTACCTTGTATAGTATGCTAGTATGAGTGGTGATTCTTTTGTTTGCTAAACCTAAAAATGCTTGCTCTTGGATTACTTTGGATATTGTTGACACGAAAACGTGCCCCGCACTTGGGTCAGATTGATGATCCAAAAGTGTGTGGATACTTACGGACAAGCCCGTAACACAACACTGACATCATGTTCCGACTACCCTTAATAGTGGAAAGGGGGTGGAGTTGCCAGGTAATCAGATCACACAAAAATAATCCAATTTAGCCGAAAAGAAATGTATATTAAATAAAATAAACCAGCCAGCTAAATGGAGCCTAACTGATTCGAAGTGTACTGCATGAAGGGGTTCACCGAAGGGGGCCTTAAGCATCTAGTGCGAAGGGTATTGCCGACGGTAGCCTTCGGCATTCGGATCGATCTGGCCGAAGGTAGGCTCCGAACAGATATCGACGTGAAATCACCTCCAAACAGCGGGGTTCGGTGCCAAGCCAATGACATGACAAAATAGTCCAATGCAACGCGCTGGTGCGACATCATCCGGTGCGACATCATCTGACGCGATGAAGCCTATTGCGGAGCGCTCTGGAGTGCAGGACTTAACCAGACCGACAATAGCGTGACGGGTTCGGCATGGGTAGTCGAAGCTGGGTTCCACCGAAGTGTGTTCCGGTAGCCTCCGAAACCAGCTTCCTGGCTTCGGACACCACCGGCGAAGTGGCTCCGAGCGTGAAAACCTACAATAGAACAGAGATCATGTGCCAATTCGGCCTGGAGACCGAATTTGCTAAGTGTTGCAGTAAGGAAACGAAGGTAGAAATTTGTTACATAGATTAAGGGATACTTCACATGTAAAGTAACAAAGCGATAGCAATCTGTTACGTAGATTAATGGGTACTTCACGAGTGAAGTAACAAGGCTTACCATGGTTTCAGCGTGGACGGCGGAGGGCTTCCAAGCAAACCACGAAGGTTGTAGAAAAGTAAAATAAAAGGTAAAGGTATGGTTCAAATCTAGGGCTTTGTGGTTGATTTGTGTTGGGTGGTTTAATGAACCGGCCTCACCCCTATATTTATAAGGGCTAGTCTTCTTATCTCAAAGATTAATTTGTTATAATTCGGCCTAATCAAACTTAGGGATAAAATTAGCCAGAATCAAACTCAAACTCTATCTCTGAAAATCAGCCCGAAGTGGGCCTTCGGCAGGGCCTACCGAAGCCTACTCCTCAGGCCGAAGCTTCGGCGAGGCAGGCCTCCGAAGGCCTGCCGGCCGAAGGTGTCAGGCCATCAGAAGGCTTCTGAAGCCCATGTTCGATGGGCCTTCGAACCAAAGGTAACAGGCCACTCGAGGGCCTCCCAAGCCCAATGCTTGATGGGCCTTCGGCCCTATAGGGCTTTGTGAAACCAAGTGTGGTCGCACTGTGGTTTCTGTATTTATGATGAGTGATTGACAAGGATGAGCGATCAAGTGAATGAATGAGTGATTGTTTGATTGCATCAAAGGGTTCGATGTGTGGTTATGAATGGTCTAGGCCAAGGGGATCGGTGTGCGTTGTGTTTCGTATTTTGGCTTGTCTCATGTGTTCAGTGGCTGGTGATCAAGGGTCGAGCAGGGAGCTCGATGCTAGAGGATCAAGGATGTCGGGTGAAGTTGGAGATGATCTCAAGAGTGCACGAGGAGATAGAGCAATACATGGACGGACGGATGGTTGAGACAGGGTGACGTTCAAGTCAGTGAAAGGGATGCCAGTGCAAGTGATCAGGCGGCTCGAGGGGATCGAGAGCGGGAGAGACTTGTTAGCGGTCGAGTTCGCAGATTGGCATCACTTGTCGGCGATCGAGGAGGCTTTGTCGGTTTTTGCTGAAAACCGTCGCATCTCTAATTGTCTTTAAAATTCAATAATTAGGAGTTTATTTTTGTTCAAGTATTTTAGTTTAAAGTGTAAACTTTTGGTATGTTTCAGAATTTTCAAGTTCTGAAAATGTATTAAAAGTTTTGAGTCAAGTTGTAAATAATTAGAGTCAAATATGGGTAATTTTCAGAATATGTAGTTCTGAAATTACTCAAAGGTTTGTGTGTAAAAGAACCTCTTGGGGTGGGCCTATATAAAGGCATTCACACCCATAGAGTTGGCTGTCCACTTTTTGATGAAAACTAGAAATTTCCTCTTCTCTCAAGTGCTGTTTTTTCTGTGCTTGTTCCTGCTCCGATCCTTTTGATTATGTTAAAGTCTTTTGATCATTTTATATTCAAGTTCTAGTTAGTTTAATCAACTACAGATTGTGCCAAAAATACTATTCATGATCAAGGTTTGGTTGATTGGTTGATATGTTTCTGTACTGTTTTGTTCTGAGCATTTGCTTGTTACTCCTGTTGTTGGTGATTCTTGAAGAAAACTGTAAGTCTTATGAAGATCATTTGGCTTGTGAATCACAGAAAATACTTTTTACTTAGTCTTTGATGTTGATCAAAAAGTCTGTAGCCATATCGTATGAAGAACAGTTCTCCAAGGTTTTTGCCAAGAACATTTTATTTCACATTCTTCTTTCTTTGACTGAAATTTCTCCTAAACTGTTGAACACCTTAATCCAGCACCTGTTTCTTCCTCCTTCACTTATCTTCAAAGGTGAACTATATCTTAGAGGTATCTAATTTGCTTCTGGGTATAGTTTCCTTATGAAGAACAATAGTTCTTGTGTAAAGGTTTTCTTCTGAGGAACATCCTATGCCATCTCCTTCATTCTTCTATAATCAACAAAATCACATGTGCTACTATTCTTCTGCCGGAAATTGTGAAGAAGCAGAAATGACATAGCCAGCAGAATTGTTGATTATTTTTCAACTTTTTGAGAAACTTGTGGGTCACTCTTGTTTCATTACAGATTGATGTTCATGATGCTCAGAAATTTCTCCCTTGTCTCTATAGTAGCAGACCAAGGCTAACAACACTGTCCTGAATTTGCTCTGTGAAAGGGTTGGTCATAGCTAATCTAATGAAGGTAAAGTTACTTTTCAGTCTATAAAAATTTCTGCAACATCAACTGATCAACTTTCATTCTAGTTTAATTCTAGTAATCTGGTAATTACTGTACATCATCAGAAAAATCATTTTTGTTGAGTCTGATTGCAGAATTTTTACTTGGGTCTTGACTAGTTTGAACTTCATCAAAGAGCTAGATATTTCAGTCCTTCTGATTCACTTTTGTTTCAGTTATTCATACAAAGTGTCAAATATTCTGTGTCTATCTCAGTCCTAAGTATTTAATCTGTTTTGAGTATATTATTCTAATTACACTGAAACTGTTTATTCTGTAATACTGTTTTGATTCAGAGTATGCAGAATTCTTGAGTTTTGCAAAAAGATAGTTGAACTGAAATTTACTATTTGAGGTAATCTGTTCTTGATAAATTGAAATCAATACTTGATGATTTGTGGAATCTTGTCTGTTTGCAAAGTGATCAGAATTGACACAAAGTTTACTTAAACAATCTTGACAGTTGAGAGTGAATGTTCAATTCAGAAATTTCACTTTGAATCTCATTCAAATATGAATTGAATCAATCATTTAGTAATCATTTAGTAATCTGGTGTTGTGTTCCATAATGCTGAATAGTGCTAGTTCCCATTTGTGTCACTTTGGGTGTGACTTTCTGATTGTGTAGCTAAGAGGTTGTGTTCAGGAATTTGAAAAGAAAGTCTGGTCTGCATTTCATTGTTGTGAAGAATGCTGCTCCTAAATCCTCAGTGTACTACAGAACTATCAAGGTTTCAATTCTACTTGTACTGAATTTAGATGTGCAGTAAAAATTGTTGTTTATATCACTTAATTTTCTGATTGTGTTTTCTGATCTGAATAGTATTTAAACTTCAGTAGCATATGTCTTTCCCTTGATCAATCTCAGTATCTATAGTTTTCTGAAATTCCTGAAACTGAGTATGCACTAGTGTTTGATCTGAAATTGTTGTGAGTAAATAAGTTGATGTCAATAGATTCTGATTCAATTACACTTTCATTTAACTTCTGAACTGATCAATAATGTTTGTGAATATCAACAAAAGTGTGTGTTCTGATTTGGTGCACAATGTTAGTCTAAAACCTTTATATCTATGATCTTAAATCTGGTTCAGAATTTGTCTTGAATAGAGTTTCAGTTCAGATCAATTTTTACACTGGATATCTAGTTTGTGCCATGATTCATCTAAAAATCCAGAACTGAAGTCAATTGTTACTGAAACTCATCTGAATTTTCTGCTGGGTAATATTTAGAAGGTAGTCTGATTGCAGTACCATTCACCATCTAGTTGTTGTCATTCTAAGTCTACATTGTCTATTTAATTTTACAAGAATGGCTGAACTGAATTAAGGTTTAATTGTTTGTATTGGCCTCTAAATTGAGAAATCTTCACAAGGTCTCATCTAAATATTGCCTCACTGCTGAATTGACTTGTTTGCTTTATTTTCAGATTTGCTACAGTAAATTGTCATTCATAACTGAAGCTTGAGTTCTTTTAAAAACCAAACCTAATTTTTCAAATACATCTGAAATCATTTATTCATCATCAATTTGCATTCTCAAATTTTAGAGGAACATTGGGTGTGTTGGGATAGGCCATCTTATTATTGTAAAAATTTGTCGAGGCACCTATTCACCCCCCCTCTAGTCGCCCATTCCGATCCCACAAATGGTATCAGAGACGGTTAGATCACCAGTTGACCTTAACTTTGGTAGCACCATGCTTTGCAACTCTACAAGCCCATAGTGCCTCGGAAAGCACTCCATGCCACCTTTTAGGGAACTCTTCAATTTTCTTCTTGATGAGCTTAATCATAGTTTTATTACTAGATTCGGTCTGACCATTGGCCTGAGCATAGTATGGTGAAGAGTTTACTAGCTTGATACCATAAAATTCGACAAAGTCTCTTACTTCTTTAGCAACAAATGAAGTACCTTGGTATGTAGTGAGAGTTTGGGGAATACCGAATATATGTATAATGTGCTTCAAGATAAAACTAGTTACCTCATTGTGAGTCATATTCTTGAGAGGCACGGCTTTGGTCCATTTGGTGAAGTAGTCTGTCGCCATCAACACGAACCGATGCGCCTTTAAAGAGGAAGGATTAATTTGGCTGATGAAGTCTAAACCCTAACCTCGGAACGGCCATGGCTTGATAATAGGATTAAGTAACGATGCAGGAGCTAACTGAATATTACCAAACCTTTGACATGCTTCACACCCTTTATAGTATTTAAAACAATCCTCGATCATAGTTGGCTAGTAGAATCCTGCTCTTTTGAGCATCCAACTCATTTTCTGGGCCGACTGATGAGTGCCACAAAGCCCTTCATGGACTTCTCTCGTAGCCACTTTGGACTGATCGGCATCTAAGAATCTCAAAAGTACTTCATCAATAGTTCGGCGGTATAATACATCATCTAGCAACACAAACTTAAATGTATGTCGCCAAACTTTCTGATCAACCATTTGATTGGGATTTCTTAAATACTAGATGATTGGAATTCTCCAATCATCCTTATGGACATCCAGAGGGTTTGCTAGAGTAACATCCAAATTGCTATCTTCGCAATGCCCCCGGGCTTCTCCTGCTTCTGTCGAAGGCTGGCTAGATTGGCCGTGCGGAGCCCATTAGAGCGGAGCCTTTCGTCGGAGGGGTCCGGCGTGTGAGGGCCTCCATCGTCTAGAAGGCTTCGGCATGAGGACTCCGGCACGTAGGGCCCTTTGGCGGATGAAGGGTTCTAGCACGAGGGTTCTAGCACGCAACACCCTCTGGTGGCAGGAGGGGTCCGACCCGGAGGGTCCGACGGACCTCGCATCTGCTTGAAATTTTTGGCTTCGGTAGTGAGGCCAAGCACTGTCTTTTCCTATACAGAAAATTTTCCTCTCTTGACTTGATAGCAAGACGCTTGCTGAGCCAAATCATTTTCAACTAAATTGGCTTCTCTTGACACATGAGAAATTCTGAAGTCATCGAAAGTAGCAATTATGTCTAGACATTTGTCCAAGTAACTATTTAGCAAGCCATTAAAACATTGGGCACTTTTACTTGTTGTACTACTAACAAAGAATCACCATGCGCATGAACATGTTTGGCACCTATGGATTCTAGCAATTCAAGTCCTAGAAATAAAGCTTCATATTCGGTTTGGTTATTAGTAGAAGGAAATTCTAGACGGGTCGAGGTCTCAAAGTGCATGCCACTAGGTTATATGAGAACTACCTCGATACGTTGGCCATTCTTACAAGCTGAACCATCAAAATAAAGTTTCCATGGTACTACTTCAACCAAAGCAATATCATTACTCCAATTTACATCTACGTGGTGATCAACTATAAAACTAGCGTCAACTTGGCCTTTCATAGTTCTTAATGGTTCATAAGTCAAATCGTATTCAATCAAAGCATAAGCCCACTTTCTGATTCTTCCACTTAGAATCGGCTTTTGCAACATGTATTTTATGACATCGGTTTGGCAAGAGACAATACATGTACTAGGAAGAATATAGTGACGTAATTTGGTACAAGCGTATTAAAGTGATAAACACAGATGCTCCATAAACACATACCTAGTTTTGGCGTCTAGTAGGCGGCGGCTCAAGAATGTGATGATGTACTCTTTCCCCTCCACCTCCTGAGTTAACACGGCTCCTATTACACTATCTTCTGCAGCGATGTATAGCCGAAACGGAATTCCGGCCTTTGGTGCTCTCACCACAGGCGGTGATGATAAGCACTCTTTAATTTTTTCAAAGGCGTTTTGTTGACTTGCCTCCCAAGTAAACTCAGTTTCATTCTTTAGCCGAAGTATAGGGACAAAAACATCGATCTTGCTAGACAAGTTAGATCTAAAGCGACGCAGATAATTCATCTTGCTTAGAAACTTTTGCACATATCTTTTGCATGTCGGCACTACAAAGTTCCTAATCTTTTCAAGTCTCTTAGGATCAATTTTAATACCTCTTTCATGAATCATGAATCCTAAGAACTTGCCTGCTGACACGCCAAAAGCACATTTGAGCGGGTTCATTTTTAAGCCATACTGCCACATCCTATCAAAAGCAACTTTCAAATCAGCTAAGTGGTTTCCCATAGCATCCGGTTTGACTACGACATCATCTATGTATACTTCTAACATAACTCCTAGCAAGTCATGAAAGATCAAGTTCACAGCACGTTGATATGTAGCGCTACCATTCTTTAAACCAAAAGTCATAACGACCCACTCGAACAAACCGACAAAACCAGGGCATTGAAAGGTTTTCTTGTAGACGTCCTCTTCGGCCATAAAAATTTGATTATAACTAGCGTTACCATCAAGAAAACTTAGTACCTTGTGTCCTGAGGCATCAGTGATCAACATGTCGGCTATCGACATGGGATACTCGTCTTTTTGAGTGGCCTTGTTCAGATCCCTGAAATCAATACAAATTCGTATTTTGCCGCTCCTTTTCTTCTCTACAGGCACAACATTAGCGACCCATTCGGCATACATGCATGGCCTAATAAACTCAGCTTTGAGTAGTCGTTCTACCTCCTCTTTAACTCGGTCATACATGGCCTAATTAAAGCGATGAGGGGGCTATTTATAAGGCCTAAACACGGGTTTAATAGGTAGCTGATGCTAAATGAGCTCGCAGCTTATGTGACGCCCCGATTTACCGAATCAGAACATTATTGAATTTCCAAAGAAAAATAATAATACAAGAGGTTCATCATGCGACAACATACATACGAAAAGCATCCGTGGTACGTAGACCACAATTATTACATAAGAGTAAAAATAAAATAAATAATTAAAAGCATGACGAACGCTCTCTTCAGGATCTTCTTCTTGACTAGGTCGCTACTCCAGACCATCCTCGTAGTAGGCATCCTCTGAATTGTGTGTCCAACGGGTATGAGTACAAAGAGTACTCAACAAGCCACCGCAAATGCAAGTAATAATGCAAGATAATAACAAAGGAAGGATAATGGCTAAAAGTGCGGAAAAGTACATTTTTCAGTTATTGCATTTAGTGTAGTCAAATTTAATCATGCGGAATAATAAACATGAACATCAATAATACCATCTAACTCGAGGAGTATGTTTTCCCTCCTCGCACAACAGTCCTTACATGTCAAACCATCATGCACATACATGTTCAGAGTAAACTAACTGTGGGATGTCACGCAACCCGCCCTTGACCGTGGGCTCGGCTTTTCGAAAAGATTTATGACTCTGATCAGAGATGTACTACTGTACCCACAAGGCACGCACTCATCCCAAACACCAAGGTGTAACGAGATGACCCATACCACGGGAACTCGTGCCAAAACCTCAGCATGAAATGCTCCAAGCGATAACCACCCGCTCTAGGTTTCTCCGGCGCGCCGGGCCGCATCCCGGCTAACGTCGCACCCCCTTTTGTGCCACGTCGGTACAAGCCACCCGCAGGTGCTGCTTGACCCATCTCCAAGTGGTGGTCTTGGTTTAGAACACTCCATACCTTAGTTAGGACTTACCCATTAGACTTGTGGTTAGTACAGAAGTGTATTGCAACGGATCCCACAGACCGGTCCTTATAGTGCCCCGGGTGCTACCGACCAATGCCCTAGCTTGCACCCAGAACCCACCATGCATACACTCTCAACCATAACTGTTGGACCGGAAACGACGACCAGAGGGGGGTGAATGGGAGCTTTTAAAATTTAGGGCCCAAAAATAGCCTTCTGTTTTAATTCGGTCTACTGCGGAACAGGCTTCGAACACACCCTTCGAAGTTCCGGTTCGGAGGTATTTGATGGCTCCGAACACAGGCTTCGCAAGGAGTAAAAGTCCGAAGTCAAGCAGACTTCGCTCCACCCACAATCCCGAAAAATCAACTCTACTAAGTCAGTGCAGGCTCTACACACAGGGTGCCTTGAGCAGGCTTCGCACTTCACCCTTCGCAAGAGTGGACTACCCTCCGAGGACTTCGACCAAATACTTAGCGACAGCAACTGGTGCTGGGCTTCGTATTACGAAGGTCTAAACGCACACAAAACAGACATCGCTAGGGGCTTTGACACGGGAAGGAAACGGGCTTCGATCAAGGCTTCGCTAGTAAACAGCGAGGTCTATCCTCCAGTTACACAGAGTGAAAGCACACTGAAAAAGCACACTTTGCACAAAACACACTTCGCCTAGACAAGCTTCGGTGCACTATCACAAGTCACTCGAAGTGACACACAAACGATCGAAGTGTGTAGCGAGGTATGCGAAACAAGCTCAAGCAGAAAATGAACACAGAAGCAGGGCTTCGCTGCTTGAACAAGGAACACTAAAAATGAACTCATAGGATGAATACAAAGTATGTGGTGGCTAGTACAGGAGCTCAACAATGAATGCTCAAAGTGTTAAATGTTACCTACCCAGCCCCCATATTTATAGCCACTATTCACCCATTGGAATTGACTACTTTACCCCTAGGGTTTACATTGGTTTTGTCTCTATAGAACAAAGGGGTACAAAAGGTAGTCAACTTTATTCTGGAGGCTTCTCTGTCAGCTTTGCAGAGGGGACAGTGTCAGCTTTTTGCAGAGCAGACAATTTCAGCCTTTGCAGTCTTTGACTTTTCTGAAGCCCCCCTTCGCACGCGAGGGGTGCGGTAGCTTCGGTGAGAAGCCTTGAGCCTGATGGCCTTCGCTTCACCAAAGTCAGCCTCCGATACAATGACGGTTTTGAGCCGAGGCCGTCAAAGCCCTTGGGCCTTCACACCAACACCTTCGGAGTGGATCACCATGGCTTCACAGCTTCTCCCAGCTCGAACTCCGTCAGTCCGTGTACCGAAGCCATGCATGGCCGAAGTACCACAAGTCATCCTTGCTCCGGAGCTAGCCTCGCTCCGAAGCCTTCTTCACTCCGAAGCCCCACCCTCGGAGTACCACCCTTCGAAGTCCCTCCTTCATCCAAGGCCTCCGCATGAAGCATTCCATGAGCACTTCGTCGTAGTGCCTCTCCCTAAGCACACTCCTCGACAAGCCTCACCCAGACCATGCCTTCGATGCACCTTTCATCGGGTACCTTCGAGTGTCTCCATCCGGAGCACACATCGAACAACTTGCCTCTGCTGAGGACTTGATCCACCATACTCCGAAGTCACTCCATCCGGAGTACCCTTCGAAGTGCCTCGCCTCCGAGGACTTTGTCTCGGAGTACCTTCACCCGGAGCCACGCTCCGCACTTACTGCCTTCTCCTGGTGCACCTCGACCCGATGTCCGACCTAGACCCCTTCGCAGCCACCGTGATGGAGCTCCCTGCTCCCCTGGCATCAAGCCTCCCGCTTGACCCAGGTTCACCTGCTGTGAACCGTCCGTCGCCTCCGAAGTCCCCTGCGCACCACAGACAAGCAGACAAGTGTTTCCAGTACTCCGGAGACCTCTCCGGGTTAGCAACCTTCGGCACACACTCCGGTGTACCGCCCAAAGTACCGAGACCTTCGGTACAACCATTCATCGTGTACTGTCGGACCCCTCCGACAAGCACACTCCGCTGCAACAGCTGCAGCAACCAAACCCACCGAACCCTTCGGTGAAATAGCCTCCGAAGTCCCCTTCGGAGAACCAACCTCCGAACCCCTTCGGAGGTACCCCTTCGAAACAGAGGGTAAAAGCCTGTCAATCACTCATCACAGACTCCGAAACCAACCCTTGGTTTCTCAATCCCCCCCTTGATGAGTGCATTGACAACCAAATTCAAGTTCAAGAAAAATTTGAAAAATTTCAGCACACAAGTGACCATAAAAACTCAGAAACGAGCCAAATCATGTCACTTGACAAAAGAATTTTCCTCCCCCCTTTTCAAAAGAGTAAAAAGCCCCTTCGGCAAATCTCCCCTTTGCAAGATAAAAACTCCCCAAGGCCCTTCGGCAAATCTCCCCTTTGCAAGATAAAAACTCCCCAAGCCCCTTCGGCAAATCTCCCCTTTGCAAGATAAAAACTCCCCCTGAGTTATTTTACCTCCTTGGTGCAAAGAACTCAAAAATTTCTCCCCCTTTGGCAATGCAAGCATCAAGGAGCTTTCAAAAGATGCAAAGCTTCGAAATGAGCAGAATTGTAAAGACATACAAAGCAAAAATATGCCAACGGTAACACCAATGATCATGGGCTCAGCTCAATTTAACATTCTCTAAAAACATGATGACAACATGTGATTTTATCATTTTTGAAATAAAAGCATCACCACTTAGTCAAGGAAACTAGACAAGTAAAAGCAGGGACTGCGCAAAGCTAGTCAATTTCTACTCTAGACAGACAAGTCTAGTTCAAATGGAGCAATGAAAGCAAACTTGATGATCGATGAATTTTGTTGTTCTTTTCTTAATTCCAGGGGTTATTTGTTTGTCCACCTTATACTTTCCAATCAGGCCAAGCCTAGGCATGAAAGCCATCAGAAGCTTAAGGCAATGATTTTGGCAGACACTACACTATTCCAGTTCAGACCAATGTGCAATGGTAAGCAGTCTAGAATAGAGTAGTGCGACAAACAAACCCAACGGATCTTTTAACTTGAAGCATGTAAATCATGGATTTTTGAATTTTGATTAAATGAATAATTTGTTTAGCATTTTATGAATATCCATGAATATGTAGAACAATTGTTCAAGTTGCACAAATTAGCATCCAAAGAAAAGGTGTCTTGCTATCAAGCAGATAAAAGATAGCTAAAGCAGTCCTGCCTACACAAGCTAGATTCAAGACATAAGCAGTGAGCATGATTTGATTTTGGAAAAAAAACATCATGCACATTAATGTTTCAGATAAATTAAAAAGAGCTGAAGTGTCATGATTACATGAATTAAAATGAGGCATATAAGTGCAAGATATGTAAATGCAATTTCACACACAGTGGGCATAAGCAAGTCAATCAAAAACCGCTCCCCCTCACAAAATGCCGTAAGGGTGACAAATGCCAAGTTCCCCACGCAAGTAGGCAAAACGAGTAGCATCGAGGGGTTTTGTGAAAATATTGGCTAGCTGGTGTTGGGTATCAACATATTGAAGTTCAATATCACCCTTCTCATTATGATCTCTGAGAAAATGATATCGCACATCAATGTGTTTGGTTCTGAAATGTTCAACTGGGTTGTTTGCAATACAAATAGCGCTAGTGTTATCACAGAAAAGTGGAACACTCTTATAATCTAACCCGAAATCCCACAAAGTGGAAACCATCCACACAATCTGAGAGCAACAGCTAGCTGTAGCAACATATTCGGCCTCATCCGTCGATTGTGCAACACTAGATTGTTTGCGGGAAGACCAGCAAACCAGTGATGTACCCAGAAAATGACAAGTACCAGAGGTACTCTTCCTATCAATCCTACACCCAGCAAAATCCGCATCGGAATAACCTCGAAGACACAAAGAGGAAGACGCTGAATACCATATGCCGAACTCAAGGGTATGTTTGAGATACCTTAGAATGCATTTTACCGCTTGTCGGTGCGAAGCTCGTGGTGAAGTCTGAAAACGAGCGCACAGACACACTGCGAAGTGTATGTCCGGCCTCATAGTAGTCAAGTAGATGAGGGAACCGATCATGCTTCGGAACTCCTTCTGATCTACGACTTCTCCATCTTCGTCAGGATCCAATGCTACAGATGTAGCCATAGGAGTGGCGAGAGGCTTCACATCGGCCATGTCGAATTTCTTGAGCAGGTCCTTGGTGTACTTCGTCTGGTGGACGAAGGTACCTTGTTTGCTTTGCTTGATTTGCAACCCAAGGAAAAAGGTGAGTTCACCCATCATGGACATTTCAAACTCCCTGCTCATGGCATCTGCAAACTCGGCAACCAAAGCATGAGAAGATCCACCAAAGATGATATCATCCACATAAATCTGAACTAGGAGGAAATCTTTGCCATGCTTGAGAGTGAACAGGGTTTTATCAACAGATCCCATCAAATACCCCCGCTCAAGCAGAAAAGACTTAAGTCTGTCATACCATGCCCGAGGGGCCTACTTGAGTCCATAAAGAGCCTTACGAAGTTTAAGGACTTTATGTGGGTATTTGGGGTTTTCAAAACCACGGGGTTGTTTTACATAAACATCTTCGCCTATGAAGCCATTAAGAAAAGCACTTTTAACATCCATTTGATAGAGTTTGAATCCCCGGGATGTCGCAAAGGAAGCAAAATCCTAATGGCCTCAAGACGAGCAACAGGAGCAAAAGTTTTAGTAAAATCAATCCCTTCTAATTGAGAATAACCCTGAGCTACAAGTCTAGCCTTGTTTCTAACTATAGTCCCATCCTCCCTTTGTTTATTTTTGAAAATCCATTTTGTTCCAATGAAATGAACATTTGGTGGAGGATCAACTAATGATCAGACTTGGTTTCTCTCAAAATTTTCAAGTTCTTCATGCATGGCATTGATCCAACTAGAATCAGAAAGTGCATGACTAACATCTAAGGGCTTGAAAGAAGCAACAAAAGCGGAATCAATGAAATGAGCATGAGAACGTGTTACCCTTTGATCAAGCTCACCAATGATCTGCTCGGGAGGGTGCATCCTTTGAACATGATGTGGAGCCTCGCGGCGGGATGCAGTCTCCCCTCAACTTGTGCGTTGGAGTGGTCCAAGATGACCGATGTCGAGGTGGTTGCTTCGGGACCTTGTGCCGAAGTGGTCGAAGCGGGGTCAGCTTCGGGGGTTAATGTCGAGGGTAGTAGTGGTTTATCCTCAAAAACTCCGGGATCTTCTTATTCAAAGATGGTTTGTTCCATATCGTGTTCATTTGTCTGTTCAAACGCAAAACTAACAGAGGGGGTTGATTCATCAAAAGTCACATCACATGACTCGATGACAGTGTTAGTCTCCAAATTATAAACACGATAAGAATGACCATGTGTGGTGTAACCCAAAAAGATCCCGTCAGAAGAACGCGACTCAAATTTATCCAAATTTCCACGTTTTAGAATAAAGCACCGACAGCCAAAAACTCGAAGATGAGTAACCTTGGGCTGTCTCCCAAAACGTAGCTCATAAGATGTCAAGTTCAAAATTGAGCGCAAGAAGATTCGGTTTGAGATGTAACATGCAGTGTTCATGGCCTCAGCCCAGAATTTTCTAGGAGTCCTATGCTCATCGAGCATCGTCCTAGCCATCTCAACCAAAGTGCGGTTCTTCCTCTCAACAACACCGTTCTGTTGAGGAACCCGCGGAGCAGAGAATTGATGTTCTATGCCATGCTCCATGCAAAAGTCAACAAAGAGACTGTTCTTGAACTCAGTGCCATTATCACTTCGAATGAATTTCAATGCACCAGGGAGTTCAGTGAAAAGTCTCAAAGCCAAGCTCTGAAAGTGTGAGAACACTTCATCCTTGCTGGTAAGAAAGAAGACCCAAGAGTAGCGAGAGAAATCGTCGACAATAACTAATACATACCACTTGCCGCCTAAAGAACTAACCCGAGAAGGACCTACAGTGTCCATGTGGAGAAGTTCTACGGGTTGTTCAGTCATCACTGTGGTGACTGGCGAATACGAAGCGGCAATCATTTTTCCATGTCGACAAGGAGCGCAAACTAAATTCTTCTCAAACTTGAGCTTGGGCAATCCTCGGATCAGACCTAGGGCGCTCAGACGAGCGAGCAACTCAAAGCTCATATGCCCCAGTCTCCTATGCCACTTCCAAAGCTCAGAAGTAGAATGTGCAACAAGACAATGAGAAGAACCAGATGACTCAGAAAAATCAGCTCCAAAAACACTCCCAACTCTAAAGATCTTACAAACCACAACGCCATCAGAATTGAGTACTTGCGAAGTATCGCGATGGAATCGCACTTCGAAGCCCTCATCAAGCAACTGAGATACAGAGAGCAAATTGTATCCCAAATTCTCAACCAAAGCAACATCTTTGAGAGTGAAATTCGAGTTAATTCTTACCACACCTTTACCTTTCACTCTACTCCTTCGATTGTTGCCGAAGGTGATGTGTTCCCTTTGCTTGGTTGTGGTGAGGCTGGAGAACCATGCTGCATCTCCGGTCATATGGCACGAACAACCGGAGTCCATGATCCACCTGCCCTCCAAGCCTTGCTCTGTCGCCTACACATGATAAGAATATCTCGATCGCTTAGTGCTAGGGTGAGTGAAAAAATGACGAGGCATCCATCACTGAGTGACACGAGTAGTAGGCACAGAAAAAGTAGACTGTCTACGCACATGGTAATCAGAATGATGCAAAGTGCGAGGTCTACCTACATGCTGTGATCGAACAATATGACGAGGTCTCCTACTCTGACGAGGCACAAAGCTACTCGCCCGGGGTCTACTTTATTCTGGAGGCTTCTCTATCAGCTTTGCAGAGGGGACAGCGTCAGCTTTTTGCAGAGCAGACAATGTCAGCCTTTGCAGTATTTGACCTTTCTGAAGCCCCCCTTCGCACACGAGGGGTGCGGTAGCTTCGGTGAGAAGCCTTGAGCCTGATGGCCTTCGCTTCACCGAAGTCAGCCTCCGATACAATGATGGTTTTGAGCCGAAGCCGTCAAAGCCCTTGGGCCTTCGTACCAACACCTTCGGATTGGACCACCATGGCTTCGCAGATTTTCCCAGCTCGAACTCCGTCAGTTCGTGTACCGAAGCCATGCATGGCCGAAGTACCACAAGTCATCCTTGCTCCGGAGCTAGCCTCGCTCCGAAGCCTTCTTCACTCCGAAGCCCCACCCTCGGAGTACCACCCTTCGAAGTCCCTCCTTCGTCCAAGGCCTCCGCATGAAGCATTCCATGAGCACTTCGTCGCAGTGCCTCTCCCCGAGCACACTCCTCGACAAGCCTCACCCGGACCATGCCTTCGATGCACCTCGACTTCTGAGACCTTCGTCGGGTACCTTCGAGTGTCTCACTCCGGAGCACACATCGAACAACTTGCCTCTGCTGAGGACTTGATCCACCATACTCCGAAGTCACTCCATCCGGAGTACCCTTCGAAGTGCCTCGCCTCCGAGGACTTTGTCTCGGAGTACCTTCACCCGGAGCCACGCTCCGCACTTACTGCCTTCTCCTGGTGCACCTCGACCCGAGGTCTGACCTAGACCCCTTCGCAGCCACCGTGACGGAGCTCCCTGCTCCCCTGGCATCAAGCCTCCCACTTGACCCAGGTTCACCTACTGCAAACCGTCCGTCGCCTCCAAAGTCCCCTGCGCACCACAAACAAGCAGACAAGTGTTTCCAGTACTCCGGAGACCTCTCTGGGTTAGCAACCTTCGGCACACACTCCGGTGTACCGCCCAAAGTACCGAGACCTTCGGTACAACCATTCATCGTGTACTATCGGACCCCTCTGACAGGCACACTCCGCTGCAACAGCTACAGCAACCAAACCCACCGAACCCTTTCGTGAAACAACCTCCGAAGTCCCCTTCGGAGAACCAACCTCCGAACCCCTTCGGAGGTACCCCTTCGAAACAGAGGATAAAACCCTGTCAATCACTCATCACAGACTTCGAAACCAACACTTGGCTTCTCAATAACTCTATCACCAACAACATTCCAGAGATGAGAATAACGGTGATCATATAGTAGATTCCAATCGCTACGACTCATTTTTATCCTATAGCAATCGTGTCGATACATAGGACACTAGCTAATAATACTAATCACATGGTGACAAGGAGTTTAGGCTAGATAGCATGGCTTGGGTTGCACATTAAGGTCGGGGGATCCTAAATAAATATATTTGTAAGGGTTTCATTTGACTAATGCATGTATATCCTATGTGTTTTAGCAATAGTTTAATAAAACATGGGTTCAATATGCTCAAAAGTGTTGTTTGGTGACTTGCCTTGTTCAGCGAAAGGCGACGAGGGAACTTCCGGATAATACTCTGGCTCCTCGGTGGCGTCGTAGTCTTTTCAACATGAATAATAAACATAACATTCAATAAACCATACAAAATCCACACAATAGGCATATAGGTTTTTGATTTGGTTTGAACTAAGGAAAATAAAGTTATTAACTTTCTGAAGTTTATCTTAAGAACATATTAAATTAAATTATTAATGAAATAATGGCCTTTCCAAAAGGGGTAATAATGTAAACTAATGTATTTTAAATTTTCTAACTAATTTAAAATAAGAGGTTCAGTGTAAACCTGGTGGTTTCATTATACTAACATGAAAAGAATAAAAGATAAATTTTTCTAAAATCAAAATGAACCAATTTGTAATTTACCCTAAAGTGCATTTCAACATGTTATTAAACAAAAATGAAATGCTCAATATAGACCTGCTGTTTTTATTGCATTAACATGTAGAGAATAAAATTATAGATTTTCAAGAATTGAAATGGTCAATTTTGGAGTTAAAATGAGCAAGATATGAATTTTTAAAGTTTAAACTATTTTTTTAGATTTTATTTAAACAGAAAAACAGTCTCTGTTCCATGGTGAATTAGGTCCGTCGTGAACCCGAGCGCAGGCTGATGTTCTGTGAGTGTTAAGGTAAACTGACAGGCGGGCCCGACAGGTCCCACGTGCTGGCGTAATTGCATTGAATGGGTGCAGCGAAACGCGTGGCTGCAGTTGCTGCATGCAAAATGGGGTCCACGGGCTGCGTTACAGGTGCGGGTGCAGCGGCTGCATGGGCGGGGCCCACATGTGGTGATGGGAGCCGTGGCGTAGGCACGCGCGCAGCGCGGGAGAGTGGAAAGCACAGACGGCAGCATGCATAGGGCCCACGCGCTAGCGCAATGCACGCTAATGATCAATGCGGCTGGACGGAGAATGCTTGGTAACTAAGAAAATAATCAAGTCATTAATTAAGGATTTTATTAAGGAAATTTATTTTTTAATTTTATTTGCACTTTCCACGCTGGTTTATAAAAATTCTTAAAATATTATTTTGCCCTAAGGAATTTGACATAAATTCCTCAAATTAAATCTTAAATTATTTATCATGGTATTTTTTTATCTATCTCTTTTAATTCATTTTCGGGAAGTGAAAGTATAAAAATAATTTAAAAGTGATTTTCGACATAATTTAAACATGTAATTAAAATGATATTTTTACCTAACAAATCGAGATAGATATTATCAATTGAACGTTAAATGCTCTAGCGGAAATAACGAATAAACTGAATTAAATAAATTATCAAGGTTTAAGCAACAAAACGAAAATAACCTATATATATCGTAATAATATAATTTCAGAAAAATGTAGGTGAGGAGAGGGATCCTCACCCAACCGAACGGAGAAGAGGGAACATGGTGCGGCAGCGTGCGCACGGTGCGGACAGCAGCGTGCAACAAGCCGCCAGCGCTCGGCCTGGGACGGCTAGCGGGCGGGCGGCATGGCGTGGGCGCTCTACCTGCCGCAGCGGCGGTGGCGCGGCAAGGGCAGCTGCACTGCTCTCGGTGCAGGAGGTGACGTGGTGTAGGGGAAAACGAGAGGGCACTGCGTTTTTATAGGCGAGAGACATGCATGGTTGGGTCTACGCGCGGGTGTAATAAAAAGGGACAGGTGGGGTCCACGCATTTAGAATGGGCAGAAATGCGGGATATTTAATCCTGTGGGGCCCACGGCTGGAGCAAGCGCAGGGTGCGCGGGCATGAGCAGCGCTGGCTGACAAGCAGGCCTGGCGGATGCCGTTGCTGCTCGGGAGGGGCCCACACGCTGCGAGCTTGCTGGGGCGGCATGCAAGACGGGATTACAGGGCTACAGTTGCAAGTGCATGCAGCATGCAGCATCGTGGGGTCCACACGCAAATAGGGAGCGGCAGGAAAAGAACGTCGCAGGCAATGAAGATTAAAGAAATACTTAAGGATTTAATTAGGGGATTAATTAGGGAATTCTAATTTATTATTTTAATTTCATTAATTTCTGAAACGTTGTGTTATAAAAATCCTAAAAATTAAAATAAAATTTCTAAGACATATTCTTGACTTGGAAAATTTAATAAAAATTTTCCAAACTAAAATTTGAATTATTTCTCGAAAATTTTAATTCTCCAATTTAAAATAGTTGTTGAAGTTCATTTCAATTTTCTATGTAGGTTACAAAGGTCCTAAAAATTTCTAAAATTTTAGTTGGTATTGAGGAACTTAGCATAAATTTTTCAACTCAAAACTTGAATTATTTATCACTATTTTTTTCATTCATTTTCAGGAATAATTTTAAAAACAGTACGCGCACAGTTCAATTCTAGACTGGTGTGTGGTGGCATGCAGGTGCAGGCGTGCATGCAGTGGCTGGGGCCTAGACAGGACGTGTGCACAGGAAGTAAAAAGGTGGAGAGAGATGATCGGAGGGATGAAGTTTGATTTATTTCTCTGCCTTACTAATTGCTGAAATAATATTTGTAATTAAAATCTCCTGAAAATTCAAATAAAAATCCTTGAGAATATTCTTGACATAAATATTTTATCATATATTTTACAAACCGAAATTTCAATTATTTATTGAGATTTTTAATTCTTCATTATTTTAGCCATTAGATAGTCAAACTTAATTTCTGCATTTAATATTCTTATCTTCTCTGATTTATTTATTTCTGAAGATTAAAGTTAGGATTAATGGAAAAAATGAAAAGTTTTTGAAAAGTTTGGAATCTAAAATAAATTTAGAAATTTTAGATTTCAAAAAAATCACTCATTAATATTTTAAAGAATAATAGGTGATTGAGAATATTTGTATTCACGTTGAAATTAAATATTCTGAACTTGAACGAAAAATTAAGGTTTAAGTTCATTTTGGTATTTAAAATATAATAAAGATTTAAAAAGGTATTTTTCCACGGGGTTTAAACTATTCGAATGAAAAATGTATTTTTAATTTTCACAAACGAAAAGGGAATATTATTTCTAATTGAAATGCTTTATCACAATATTCACGTTGAAATATATTTTATTAGTTAGTGTTAGAGTCTTGCGATGAAATATTATTGATTACATCTTATTTAATTTCTTTTGCGCCAAAAATTCTAGAAAGATTTTTAGGACGCAAGTTAGAGCAATAGAAATTGTAGGAAAATACTCGAGCTACGATTTATTTTTAAATGAAATTTTTAGTTCCGTATTTTAGCTCTCTTATTTATGATTTACATTTATTTTTTTTTGAAATTTATTTATTAATTACTTTATTTTATTTTTAACGCCTGACGAAAATCAGGGCGTTACAGCTTAATACAGGCATCTCGCTATACTCCCATGTGAAACAATCAACGTACGACCGAAGCAACTTTATTACTTCGACCTTCTCACCAGCTTGCAAATTTTGGTTTACAAAGGTTGGCCTTGGAATGCTACCATTGCCTATATCGACTTATTCTAAGGGATCAGCCGACGCAAAACCTTGTCCTAACTTTTCTACTTCGCTTAAGTCTTCAATGGCCTCGACAATACCATCTTTAGCAGATCGATATTGTTCTACACGCAACTTTATCCAATCAAGATTATTTTTACTAGTCATGATTAGTAATTTAGAAATATCCATGCTACACTAGCCGGCTTTACAGACACTAGTATGAAACATCCTCCGGACACGCTAACGAAGTTGTAATCTGAAAGGTCCCTACCTGATAGACACTCTAATTTGTTGTGAATGGCATCAATGGACACATCAGCCAATGCTACCTGGGCCGAAGTGTCTGCTGGTATGACCTCTACGTCATCGCCGTCCCACTGTATCAGGCATTGGTGCAAAGTAGAAGGGATACAACAATTTGCATGAATCCGGTCATGCCCGAGTAGTACGTTGTAGTTACCTTGCACCTCAACGATGAAGAATTTTGTTGGTAAAGTCTTGTTACCTACTGTGAAATCCATGGAGAGTACGCCCTTTGCCTCGAAACTTTTGCAGTTGAGCATTAGGTTAGTTTTATTTAAGTCCTCCTCACCCCTGCCAAGATTCTTCAATAGAGAGTAAGGCATTAGGTTAACTGTGGTGCCACCGTCGACAAGCATTCTGGAGATCGGCTTCCCGTCAATGTGACCCCTGACGTAGAGAGGTTTTAGATGGCCAGACATATCTTTGGGTTTCTCAAAAATAGCATTGCATGGGCCTAGGTTCAACTAAGCGACCTCGGTCTCGTCTTGTGGTAGGGCGAACTCGGTTGGCAGCATGACGACGTTGATGTTCATTACCCAAGGTGCGGGCCCCTCAGAGACAAGCATATAGTCATCGTCAAGCATGTCATCGTCATCGCTTGGACTAGGAGTCAGGTTAGTTATCTCAACCGGCTTGATCCTCCATACCTGTCTTGTAGCTAGCCGAGGGAGGATCTCCTTAAAGATAGCGTCTTTTTCATCCTCGGCCTTTTCTCGTGCATCTCCTGTGCCCGTAGATGTTGTAGACGTCTTTTCTATGTTTTGGACATGCCAGGAGGTGCCCAAGATGGTTATGGCTTGATACCAGGCGCCACCATTCTATTTCTGTGATTTCTAGCCGAAGGGGTACCACCCAGGTCAGCCTCATGTGTTTCATAATCGGAGGATACTTCGCTGCGAACCATGTCGGTTAGACCGGCCTCGTTCGGCTGATCGGACCGAGCTCCGACGCTGGACTCGGCTAGATCAAGGGACTTACCTCTGTCGGGCTTTGGTGAGGGGGGCCTCGGGATTGGGACTTCGTGAGACCCTACTTTGACTATGATGGCTTAGGACTCCCTCTCCTTTGCCTCTTCGCGTCCATCTCCCTTAGCTCTGTCCCATGCAAGTCGATTCGGAGGTACTATGGATAGCCTATGGATGATGTCTCCCTTCGCCGCATCTGTTTGTCCCTACCAGTTATAACACTCCGAGGGAAAACAAAGGACAACGTTATATTGTGAAGGGTACTCTAGGAGTGAGGTGTACGGAGCCCACGGGGTCCCTACCCAATTATATGGCGGAGGCATCGGTGGCTCTAGTGCCTTCGCCCACTGGGAGCCAAACCCATTACCCGGGGGGTTCGGCCAAGTTGACGGTATTTCAGACCATATTAGCGAAGGGTCCTGCTAGGCTAGAGGTATGTTTGGCCATTGTGGGCCAAGGCCTCCTACCAAAGGGTTTGCCTAGAGCAGAACTGTGTTCAGCCATTGTGATCTGAGCTCGTTGTGCGAAGGGTTCGACCATCGAGGCCCGAACTCAATGTGCAGAGGGTTTGACCACTAGGGTCCGAAGCCACTGTGTGGAGGGTTCGACCACTGTGGTCCGAAGCCTTGGTACGGAGGGTTCGGCCACTGTGGTCCAAAGCCATCCTCCGACCGCCCTAGCCCCTTCGGCTGTCTTAGCCTTTTTGCGCAGGGGCCTGTTTCTTTGGCTTTTTTCTGATGTTTGTTCAATAGCATTTGATATGTCACCTTCAGCTTCTTACGAGCCCTAGCCAAAGGAGATGTGTCGACATTTCTTTTCCACACTCCTACTTCAGGGTTCTTTGCTACGAGTGTGCGTGTGCGCGATTCTTTGATAATGACAGCTTTCCCTTTAGTTGACTCGTCCTGCTCTGGCTGAATCAGTATTCTCTTTTCGTCGAGGTCGACGATGTTCACGGGGAAAGGGTATTTGTCCAGTTTCATATTTGGACTGGTGTCTATTTTCAATCGTCCTTCCTCTATGGCCAATTGAACCTGCCAGCGAAAGACATTACAGTCGTTAGTATAATGAGAATGTGAATCATGCCACTTACAGTAGGGGCGTTTCTTTAACTCGTCGGCGGATGATATGACTTGGCCCTAAGGTAACCTGAGAAGCTGGTTCTTTAAGAGGAAATCAAATATTATATCACACTTAGTTATATCAAACGAGTATTTGACTTTGCTGGGCCGGCTCTTAGTGGGAGACGGTCGTAGTTCAGAACAAGTGATGGGTTTTCTCTTAGCATTCCAAACTCATTCGGCCGCATACATGTTAGCCGAATATTCCTCTTCCTCTAACTCTTCTTCGTCAGAGTGTTCCATGATGTGGAATTCAGCCCTAGGCTTGTTAAATGTTTTAATAAACTTCTTATCTTTGGCTCGGCCTTCCTGGACCAAAGCCCAGTGGCGGAGCTAGAGTAAAATTGAAGGGGGTGCACCGCTTTAAGCGGTACACCGAATTAAATCTAAGGGGGTGCACAAAAGGTGAAAAATTAACAATAATAACTAATTTTTTTTGCAAGGGGGTTCCTAGGAACCCCCAAGCCAAACCTTGGCTCCGCCCCTGCCAAAGCCTGTTGTAAAACTTGGCTGACTTCTAAGAAGTTTTGGTTGTCTACCCTCTCTTTAATTTTAGAATGCAGCCCGTCGAAAGGTAGATCCGCCGAATCCCTTTCTAAAATATTGAGACTAAAACATCGGTTTCTAGTATCTCTAAAGCGCTAGATGTACTCAAAAACACTCTCGCTAGATTTCTACCTAACCGATGTTAAGTGTGAAAGTCTAAGTTCTATCTCACCTGTGTAGAAATAGTCGTGAAACTTTTGTTCCAGTTTAGCCCATGTTTGGATAGAGTTCGGCGGGAGCGTCGAAAACCAAGTGAAAGCGGTACCGAATAGTGAGAGAGAAAATAGTCTAAGTTTTAAAGCGTCTGATCTGCTAGCTTCTCCACACTGTGCTAAGAACTGGCTGACATGCAATAGTGTGGTTTTGCTACCCTCACCAACAAACTTGGGGAATTCAGGGACTCTATTGCCGCGAGGGTAAGGTATGGAGTCGAAATGGTCAGGGTATGGTTTCCGGTAAACCCTAGCCCAACCCCTAGGCACGAAACTGGTGCTCTCCTTAAATAGTGCGCGGATCCGCTCCTCTATGTCATCTTGGCCCACTGCCTACGTGCGTCTCTCGTGCAGGGGTGCGACACATGGTGGTATGTCAGCGTGTCGGCCGCGGGGATTCCTCCCAATGTGCTAGCTCCGTGTGTATGATGTGTTCGAGCCTATGCGTTTGAGCGGGAGCATGTGGCGCAGGCAATGCAGCAAGAACTAGCGCGTGCATAGGTGGAGGTGGCGCATAGTAGGCAGTGTTAGTTTGGTCGTAAGCATGGTGATTGGTCTCGACCATAGATGTGGAGGCCGGAGATGCAATGGGTTTGCCGGTACTATCATCAGTTCTGCTGTAAATGCGATTTATTGGAGGTACGCTAGCAATCGGAGCTGGAGGTACGGCCTCGGTAAAGCCGAACCTTCTAAGTGTCGCATCTACTTGAGAGCTAACTATCAAATCTAAACGGTTGGCTAGCGAACCGCTAACAACTTGATCTACTGATGCGGCTATTTTTTTCTCAATTTATAAAGAATATAAAGGAGAAGATGCCGGTGTTACCTGGGTCCGAGCGAGGTCAGGGACGCTGACGTCACGCTTGATGAAGCCCGCATGTGTCTTGACATAGCTCCGAAGCAAGAGGTCTTGTAGCGCTTTCATTTTTGCCTCGATCTCTGCCCAGACCTCTTCAGGGATATCTTCAAGGGTTGGCATCATGATGTCGCGGTTGTCGATATCTGCGCCTGTTGATAGGAAAAAATGGCATTAATGGTTAAAGTTGTCAAAATAACAATTTTGGTAATTTGGGCCGAAAATACACATGTCCTGGACTGGGCCGAAGCCCTACAGGGCTGAAGGCCCACTGAGCTATGGGCTCCAGAAGCTTCCAGCAAGCTTGATACCTTTGGCCCAAAGTCCTTCGGAGGCCCACCTCGCCGAAGCTTCATCCCGAGGAGCAGGCTTCGGCCGGCTTGGCCGAAGGCCCACTTCGGGCTGAGTTCTAGCGATAGAGTTTGAGTCCCATTCTGGCTAATTTTATCCCTACGCGTGATTAAGACGAATTCTACCAAATTAGGCTTAGAGATTAGAAGTCTAGCCCCTATAAATATAGGGGTGAGGCCGATTCATGAGGCCCCCCCAAACCCAAATCAACACAAAATCTTGCTTTGAACCATACCTTTACTTTTACCTTTACTTTTCTGCAATCTTCGTGGGATAGCCTGGAAGCCCTCCGACGACCACTTCGTAATAGTGGTAATCCTTGTTACATCGCTTGTGAAGTATCCGTTAATCTACGTAGTAGATTGCTATTGCCTTGTTACTTCGCCTGTGAAGTATCCGCTAATCTGCAAAACAGATTGATACCTTCGCTCCCTAGTGCAACACATAGCAGAATTCAGTCCCCATGCTGAATTGGTACTTGATATCTATTCTATTGCAGGTTTTCACGTTCAGAGCCACTTCGCTGGAGGTGTCCGGAGCCAAGAGATTGGTTTCGGAGGCTGCAAGAGCACCCCTCAGTGATTCTACTGCTTCGACTACCCATGCCGGACTATCACGCCGTTTTTGGTTTGACCGAGTCCCGCATGCCAACACGCTTTGCAATAGGCTTCGTCATGACAGGCTTAGCCACGCTCGTACCCCACGTCAGACGAAGTCACGCCCACGCGTTGCGTCTGAGTTATTTTACTATGTTAGAGACTGCGCGCCGAACCCTGCTGTTCGGAGGTGATTATCACGTCAAGATCTGTTCGGAGCCCGCCTTCGGCCAGATCAGTCCGAACGCCGAAGACACCCTTCAGCGGGACCCTTTGCATCAAATGCCGAAGGTACCCTTTGACGATACCCTTCGCAGTGTACACTTCAGATCAGTCAGGCTCCGCTCGGCTTGCTGATTTGTTCTGTTTAATATATTTCTTTTGGCTAATTGGATTATTTCTGTGTGATCTGATTACCGGGTGACTCCACCCCCTTACCACGATTAAGGGTAGTCAGAACGCGACGTCGGTGTTGTGTTACACTTAGGCTTGTCCCTAAGTATCCGCACACTTTTGGATCATCGAACTGACCCAAGTGTGGGGGTGTAACACCTCGATTTAGGCGAGGCATTAAAAATAAAATTTCCCCTTAATAAATAAATTTCAAGAAAAGGATTTAGTATAAATCAAGAAAAAGGAAAGCTAAAATATGAGCCTAAAAATTTCATTTAAAATTAGCTAGAATATTTCTCCTAAAAATTCTCCTAAGCATCAAATTGTGTTCCAAATTTTTTTCTGGAATTTTGGTACCAAGGAATTCAATAAGATATAATCAACATCACTTCATCTTAAACCTCTAACACAAATTAATAAAATACATGAATGTTGAGTGAATAAAATACATGATAAATCATTTATATTAAAATAATATAAGGCATGAGTGTGAAAGATGACAAGGAACTAAAATAAAATATGTAGGCATCTAGGTCAACTTATTTATCTTAGGCAGTAAAATCAGTAACAAATTCCCTTAATGTGGGCACCTTCTTTTTGAACCCTTCAACTTCAGGATGGCCAATAACCAAGGATCAGAAGCTCCACGCGATGGAAACACCTCAGGCAATCTGCCTCAGTGGGGCGCACCTGGACACCAGCAGACCCCTGTTGTCTATCATCCCACACTTGCGGAGATGATGACAAAACAGAATCAACTGATCGCCACGCTGCTTACCCAGATGCAACAACTACAAAAGCAGATGCAAGAGCAGCAGGCACAGTTGTTCCATCTCCAGCAACACCAACACGAGCTCTCCCTTCAACTAATCCACGGGGACTTCGCCAACTTTAAAAGATTGGTGAACGAAGCAACTATACCAGAAACCAGAGTGATTCCACCTCAAGCCCCAACCTCTGCCAAGCCACGAACCACCCTCGGAGGGCCAAGCACAGACGTCCCACCCCAAGCACCGCCTACCGGAAGAACTCCAGCGCAAGCTACCGGATACAAGAGGAACAGAAACGGCAAGCCGATTGTGTGCTTTAACTGTCGCCAAGGAGGCCACTACGCCAACAAGTGCCCCTACCCTAAGCGGGTGCCATCCTCCATTCCAAACCCAGAGGGACATACTCTAGATCCCCACAAAGAGAAACCAGATACAACCGAGGACACTCCCAATTTGATCTCAACCAACCCAGATCCGGAGATCGCTTTGCCTACTTCTGATGTAACTCCTCCTAATCCGGAGCACCAGTAGAACTCAGTTCCTTAGTTTTCTCGAGGTTCGCTTCGAATCTCGAGGACGAGATTCTCTGTAAGGGGGATAGGATTGTAACAGCCTCAAAATTAAAAGGGAATAAAATAAAAGAAATATAATAATAAAAGAATTTCTGAAATTTTGGTATTAAAGAAAATCCTAAAAGAGCCCTATTAAAACCCAACAGAGATAAATATCCAAAATTTGGACTTGAAAATTTTATGGGATAAACTAGAGACCAAGAAATATTTTTGAGAATTTTTACAAAATTTTTCCAACAGATCTTCAAGCCTTAAGAAAATATTTGAATTTCTGGAATTAAATCTAATGGAAAATACATTTTAAATCTAGTTGGGCCGAAACCCTAAATCTCCCTCCGAAAGCCTTTCGGCCCAGCCCAGCACCGCCCCTCTCTCTGACGGGTGGGACCCGCCTGTCGGCGCCTCTCTCCTCTCCCACGCGCTCCATCGGGTCCACACGTCAGCCTCCGCCCGCGCCCCTTCGGTCGCTGTCCAGCCTGGCCCGCTCGTCAGCCCCTTTCTTTTTCGCTCACAGCCACTGACAGGTGGGGGCCACCTGTCAGGCCCTTCTTCTTCCTTGGAAGGGGATCTCTCCCCTTCCATTTTTAGCCGGCGACCCCCCCTGCCATACTTGCCGCCGGCCGGACCCATGCCAAATTGGCGCCCGATCCCATCTTACCAAACACCGGCGACCCCATTCCGGCTATTGCCACGCGGTTTCATCCCTTTTGGAAGGCAATCCGAGCGCTATGGAAGCCTCGCCGGAGCTTTTGGAATCCTCCTCGATTTCTCCTCGGTAAGCCTTCCTATTCCGCCGCCGGTGACCCCTATAAATGCCCTCGACCTCACCGCTTCTCGCCCACGCTCCCAGAGCCTAAACCCTCACGCTCCAGGGCCTTGCCACCAGTTTTCTCTCCCTCCCCTCTGCTCGAACTCCGGCCGTCGATCACCGGTGCTCTGGGCCACCACCGCTCTCGCCAAGGCCACCGCCGGAACCGTCGTCACCTGGGCATCCTCGGCCTCGCCTCCGTTCGGTTTCCCCGCCACCGGATCACCGTCGCCGCCAACGACCCGAGGAAACCCGCCGCCTCTTCTCGCCACCGGTCGCCGTCGTTCGCCCCTCGCCACTGTCAACGGTACCGCCGTGTTCCCCTCCCTTCCCTCTACCCATTTCAGCCGTCGCTCGGGGCCTTAGACCATCGCCGACGCCGGTGGGGGCTCGTCGCCGTTCGGCCGGAGCTGGAGACGATGGCCTCTGCTTTTCCCCGTGCCGCGAGCGTGCCGGACGGGGTATCCACCGTGCGATCGCGGATGAATGGCTGCGATTAAGACCTGAGATCGAGGGCCCAGATGGCCTTGACCTGGGTTGACCGGTATCGGTCAATCCGAGCCCTCCGATCTCACTTAATCGCCCCACACGCGTCCTGGCCGTTTGATCTTGATCCTGCGGTTCTGATCGCGCCGGCTCACGCGCGCAGTCGTTGGTTCACGGTGAACCCAGTTCACCGTGGACCAGAGACTGATTCCTGTTTAAAATAAATTCCAGAAAATTAGTTTAAACTTTAAAAATTCATATCTTGCTCAATATAACTCCAAAATTCACCATTTTGATTCTGGAAAATTTGTATTTTCATCCTCTACACTTTTATGCAATAAAAACAATATGTTTATTTGGCACATAATAACCTTATTAAATAATAAAGAAAATTCCCCTTTAGGGTTTAATTAATACTTTAAATAAATAATTCAGAAAGATCCTTAAAAATTTATAAATTAATTCCAGAAGACATAATAGCTCCATTTCACTGTTATTAATGTAATAAAAATGGAATGACCATTTTTATCCATGCCATTTTATTTAATAACATTTCTAAGACCCCTTTTAGGACTTAATTAATATTCCATTTAAATAATACAGAAAAACTCTTAGAAATTTATATAATAATTTTAGATGATATGTTGAATCCAGTACACTGTTTATAAGCCAATAAAGATATAAAAATTCATTTTGCCCATTATAATTCATTAAATAAACATCCCCTAGGCCCATTTAATAATTAACTCATATAATAGAAATATAACACTTTACAAAAATGTCATGAAAATTTAGATAATAAATTCATAGGACTTAATGACTTTATTCCACTGTATTAAACAATAAAAATAGAATACTCACTTTGCCACTTTATTTTATGAGTTAACATTGCGAAAGCCCTTGTAGGATAATTAAGTAATTCATAAACTAGAAGTGAAACACTTTATAAAAATGTCATGACAACTTATATAATAACTTTAGAAAACCTAACAACTTGAGTTCACCATTTGTAATACAATTTAAAAACAGAACTTCCATTTTGCCCACTTTGTTCTATCACAAAAAGCCCTTGTAGGATATTTAATTAATCCATGTAGTAAATATCCATACTTTAGGAAATTATCTTAAAACTATATAACCCACCTCAGAAGACTTAATAATTTAAAGTCACTATTTTTGATACCACAAAAACATCAAGGCTAAATTATACCTTTTTATGTTCACCTCTAAAAAAGGGGAAATAAAAACCCCCTAGGAAAAATAATTATATCAAGTTATAAAATTAAGGAATCTCATTAAAAATTAACCTTAAATATTTAAGTGACCATTCCCTAGAATTTAAGACTCTTACTTAAATCCAACAACAACTTGTATGCTTGTATGCTTGGTTTTGGATTGTTTATTGAATGTTGTGTTTACTTTTCCGTATCAAGAAGACTACGACGTCGTCGAAGATCCGGAGTTCTATCCCGAGGTTCCACCTTCACCATTCACGGATCAAGGCAAGTCATCGACCCTTCTGTGGAACAGTTGATCATCATTGAGCCCATGTTTTAATAAACTATCGCTATAACTCATAGGTTAATATTGCATTAGTCAAATATCAAGCCTTACACTTATAATTATTAGATCCCCGTCCTTGTGTGCAAACCCAAGCCATGCTTATTGAGCCATAACTCCTTGTCACTCTACTATAAAATATTAGCTAGTGCCCAATGTACCGGCACAACCGCTATAGGATATAAAGAATGAGTCGTAGTTAGATGGATTCTGGTATATGAAATACCCCGTTATTCTTGTCTCTGGACTCTGTTGGAGTTAGGTATGTTATAAGTATGGTGGGTTCCGGGTGCAAGCTCGGAAACTGGTTGGTCGCACCCGGGGCACTATAAGGACCGGTCTGCGGGATCTGTTGCAAGGCACTTCCGTACCAACCACAAGTCTAATGGGTAAGTCCTAACTGGAAGTGTGGAACACTCCGTCTCTCGGCACCATAGTGGAGGGGGCAAGGGGCTAGCCTGCGGGCGACTTGTACCAAAGGAGGCTCAAGGGGGGTATGGTGGGGCACCGACGCGTCGGGACACCATATGAAACCTATAAGAGGGTGCTGTTGAGTCGGGGAAGACCATATGGAAGGTTTTGGCACGAGTTCCCGTGAAATGGGTCATCTCGTTACACTTCGGTGTAAGTGATGAGTGCGTGCCTTGTGGGTACAGTGGTACATCTCTGATCAGAGTAATTTAATCTTTTCGAAAAGCCGAGCCCACGGTCAAGGGCGGGTTGTGTGACTACTCGCAGTTAGTTTACAATTGTTTGAATGGATGAGTTATTCATGGCATGTAAGGACTATTGTGCGGGGAGGTGAAACGTACTCCTCGAGTTAGAAGATGATGATGCATACGCATGTTTACATTTCAGTACTAATAAATTGATCACATTTAATGCTTTACAATTATGCTTTTCCGCAAAACTAGCCACTTTCTCCCTTGTTGTTACCTTGCATTATATTTGCATTCGGTGGCTTGCTGAGTACATCTGTACTCACCCCGTTGACTTACACCATCAGAGCCCGTCTACTACGAGGAGGATGAAGGTCTGGAGTAGCGACCCAGTCAAGGCGAGACTGGAAGGAGGCGTTCATCTAGGACCCTTATTTTATTAGTTTCTCTTCATCTTTATTCACTTTTGTATTAATGCGGTCTACGAACCGTGAATGATTGCCCGTATTGTACTGTGGTCGCATGATGAACGTCTTGTTTTATTGATTTTCTATGGAATTTCAATAAAGTCCTGATTTATTAAATCGGGGCGCGACAAGATGGTATCAGAGCCAGGTTGACTGTAGGAAGCCAAACAGACCTGACCCTAGGACTTATATTAACCAAATTTTCCTACAAGCTGCTTACCTTCTCATCTTCTGAAGTTTTCACGAAAATTTCTCTCTTTTGTAGATGCCGGTCCATACCATGAGCGGGACTCTTCGTGACGAGGTCGGATTCATCCGCGAGCTTCGCGTGCTCGT
Source organism: Zizania palustris (assembly GCA_019279435.1). Taxonomy (NCBI): domain Eukaryota; kingdom Viridiplantae; phylum Streptophyta; class Magnoliopsida; order Poales; family Poaceae; genus Zizania; species Zizania palustris. The sequence goes on along the minus strand of JAAALK010000082.1, from coordinate 18,653,894 downwards.
CGACTTCTTGGGGTTTCCCCATGAGCCTGCGTTCCACGGGATCTTTCCCGATGCGAACGAGAGCTACTGCGAGGTCACGGTTGTTATCCGCCCCTCCTCCACACAGCCACCCTTCTACACCCATGGAGTCGGAGGACCTTCGTTCGTGGTGGCCAGCCAGCGAGCCGCTCTTCAGTCCCTCGCCGAGCTTCGATTGGTCTACGACTGCCACCTTCGCGACACCATCTACCGCTTCATGCCCATGCGCACACCCGGGAGTCACCGCAGCATCTACATCAACTCCCTCCCTCAAGACAACTCCGCCATCACCCGCACCATGAGACTGTTGGAGGCCATGGACAACGTCCACACAGAGGCCGTCCTCGACGCAGACAGCCAGCACGACACCATCGACTTCTACCGCCACACTTCTGAGAACCTGACCCGTGAGAATGCCGAGCTCCGTCGACAGCTTCAGCAGAACCCCCAGTTGACCCTCGAGGTGGAGGAACTGAGGCGTCAGAACGAGCTCCTACGCCAGGGCGCCATGGTCAATACCCAGCTCCGTCAGCAGCTCAAAGACTTGAAGAAGGATCTCGAGGAGATCGCACCTCCTCTGCCTCGCAAGAAGAAACCCCTTCGGATCCCCACCGTGAGGCCCAAGAGGATCTCCCGCAGTGATCCACCCGCAGGACCATCCAGTTCCTCGATCCCGACCGTCTCCCACGAGCCCGTGATCGAGTCATCCCCTGAGCTACCGTAGACGTAGTTTTACGACTGATTGTTTTCTTTTACTTGCTTGTATTGCCACCCATGTCGAATATAAGGCATGAATGAAGATATAAATAAATGTAATCGCAAGAACGATCATTTTAAAATAAAGCTTAATATCATTTCCCTAGACCTATTAGATCATAATCCCAATCTAAAGGAGAGAATCTACCTCTAGTTTCAAGTCAACAAGATTCGTTCATCACCATTCTGCAAGGTCAACCCCAAGCATGAAGTCAAGACAAGTTGTCAAGAAAGCCCTAACTTAGCCAAGCCCAATCTATAAAATATAGACTTGAAGCCTATCTCTAACCTTCTAGCCTTTCCGAATCTCGGGACGAGATTCTTGTTAAGGAAGTTAGGATTGTAACACCTCGATTTAGGTGAGGCATTAAAAATAAAATTTCCCCTTAATAAATAAATTTCAAGAAAAGGATTTAGTATAAATCAAGAAAAAGGAAAGCTAAAATATGAGCCTAAAAATTTCATTTAAAATTAGCTAGAATATTTCTCCTAAAAATTCTCCTAAGCATCAAATTGTGTTCCAAAATTTTTTCTGGAATTTTGGTACCAAGGAATTCAATAAGATATAATCAACATCACTTCATCTTAAACCTCTAACACAAATTAATAAAATACATGAATGTTGAGTGAATAAAATACATGATAAATCATTTATATTAAAAATAATATAAGGCATGAGTGTGAAAGATGACAAGGAACTAAAATAAAATATGTAGGCATCTAGGTCAACTTATTTATCTTAGGCAGTAAAATCAGTAACAAATTCCCTTAATGTGGGCACCTTCTTTTTGAACCCTTCAACTTCAGGATGGCCAATAACCAAGGATCAGAAGCTCCACGCGATGGAAACACCTCAGGCAATCTGCCTCAGTGGGGCGCACCTGGACACCAGCAGACCCCTGTTGTCTATCATCCCACACTTGCGGAGATGATGACAAAACAGAATCAACTGATCGCCACGCTGCTTACCCAGATGCAACAACTACAAAAGCAGATGCAAGAGCAGCAGGCACAGTTGTTCCATCTCCAGCAACACCAACACGAGCTCTCCCTTCAACTAATCCACGGGGACTTCGCCAACTTTCAAAGATTGGTGAACGAAGCAACTATACCAGAAACCAGAGTGATTCCACCTCAAGCCCCAACCTCTGCCAAGCCACGAACCACCCTCGGAGGGCCAAGCACAGACGTCCCACCCCAAGCACCGCCTACCGGAAGAACTCCAGCGCAAGCTACCAGATACAAGAGGACAGAAACGGCAAGCCGATTGTGTGCTTTAACTGTCGCCAAGGAGGCCACTACGCCAACAAGTGCCCCTACCCTAAGCGGGTGCCATCCTCCATTCAAAACCCAGAGGGACATACTCTAGATCCCCACAAAGAGAAACCAGATACAACCGAGGACACTCCCAATTTGATCTCAACCAACCCAGATCCGGAGATCGCTTTGCCTACTTCTGATGTAACTCCTCCTAATCCGGAGCACCAGTAGAACTCAGTTCCTTAGTTTTCTCGAGGTTCGCTTCGAATCTCGAGGACGAGATTCTCTGTAAGGGGGATAGGATTGTAACAGCCTCAAAATTAAAAGGGAATAAAATAAAAGAAATATAATAATAAAAGAATTTCTGAAATTTTGGTATTAACGAAAATCCTAAAAGAGCCCTATTAAAGCCCAACAGAGATAAATATCCAAAATTTGGACTTGAAAATTTTATGGGATAAACTAGAGACCAAGAAATATTTTTGAGAATTTTTACAAAATTTTTCCAACAGATCTTCAAGCCTTAAGCAAATATTTGAATTTCTGGAATTAAATCTAATGGAAAATACATTTTAAATCTAGTTGGGCCGAAACCCTAAATCTCCCTCCGAAAGCCTTTCGGCCCAGCACAGCACCGCCCCTCTCTCTGACGGGTGGGACCCGCCTGTCGGCGCCTCTCTCCTCTCCCACGCGCTCCACCGGGTCCACACGTCAGCCTCCGCCCGTGCCCCTTCGGTCGCTGTCCAGCCTGGCCCGCTCGTCAGCCCCTTTCTTTTTTGCTCACAGCCACTGACAGGTGGGGGCCACCTGTCAGGCCCTTCTTCTTCCTTGGAAGGGGATCTCTCCCCTTCCATTTTTAGCCGGCGACCCCCCCTGCCATACTTGTCGCCGGTCGGACCCCATGCCAAATTGGCGCCCGATCCCATCTTACCAAACACCGGCGACCCCATTCCGGCTATTGCCACGTGGTTTCATCCCTTTTGGAAGGCAATCCGAGCGCTATGGAAGCCTCGCCGGAGCTTTTGGAATCCTCCTCGATTTCTCCTCGGTAAGCCTTCCTATTCCGCCGCCGGTGACCCCTATAAATGCCCTCGACCTCACCGCTTCTCGCCCACACTCCCAGAGCCTAAACCCTCACGCTCCAGGGCCTTGCCACCAGTTTTCTCTCCCTCCCCTCTGCTCGAACACCGGCCGTCGATCACCGGTGCTCTGGGCCACCACCGCTCTCGCCAAGGCCACCGCCAGAACCGTCGTCACCTGGGCATCCTCGGCCTCGCCTCCGTTCGGGTTCCCCGCCACCGGATCACCGTCGCCGCCAACGACCCGAGGAAACCCGCCGCCTCTTCTCGCCACCGGTCGCCGTCGTTCGCCCCTCGCCACTGTCAACGGTACCGCCGTGTTCCCCTCCCTTCCCTCTACCCATTTCAGCCGTCGCTCGGGGCCTTAGACCATCGCCGACGCCGGTGGGGGCTCGTCGCCGTTCGGCCGGAGCTGGAGACGATGGCCTCTGCTTTTCCCCGTGCCGCGAGCGTGCCAGACGGGGTATCCACCGTGCGATCGCGGATGAATGGCTGCGATTAAGACCTGAGATCAAGGGCCCAGATGGCCTTGACCTGGGTTGACCGGTATCGGTCAATCCGAGCCCTCCGATCTCACTTAATCGCCCCACACGCGTCCTGGCCGTTGGATCTTGATCCTGCGGTTCTGATCGCCCCGGCTCACGCGTGCAGTCTTTGGTTCACGGTGAACCCAGTTCACCGTGGACCAGAGACTGATTCCTGTTTAAAATAAATTCCAGAAAATTAGTTTAAACTTTAAAAATTCATATCTTGCTCAATATAACTCCAAAATTCACCATTTTGATTCTGGAAAATTTGTATTTTCATCCTCTACACTTTTATGCAATAAAAACAATATGTTTATTTGGCACATAATAACCTTATTAAATAATAAAGAAAATTCCCCTTTAGGGTTTAATTAATACTTTAAATAAATAATTCAGAAAGATCCTTAAAAATTTATAAATTAATTCCAGAAGACATAATAGCTCCATTTCACTGTTATTAATGTAATAAAAATGGAATGACCATTTTTATCCATGCCATTTTATTTAATAACATTTCTAAGACCCCTTTTAGGACTTAATTAATATTCCATTTAAATAATACAGAAAAACTCTTAGAAATTTATATAATAATTTTAGATGATATGTTGAATCCAGTACACTGTTTATAAGCCAATAAAGATATAACAATTCATTTTGCCCATTATAATTCATTAAATAAACATCCCCTAGGCCCATTTAATAATTAACTCATATAATAGAAATATAACACTTTACAAAAATGTCATGAAAATTTAGATAATAAATTCATAGGACTTAATGACTTTATTCCACTGTATTAAACAATAAAAATAGAATACTCACTTTGCCACTTTATTTTATGAGTTAACATTGTGAAAGCCCTTGTAGGATAATTAAGTAATTCATAAACTAGAAGTTAAACACTTTATAAAAATGTCATGATAACTTATATAATAACTTTAGAAAACCTAACAACTTGAGTTCACCATTTGTAATACAATTTAAAAACAGAACATCCATTTTGCCCACTTTGTTCTATCACAAAAAGCCCTTGTAGGATATTTAATTAATCCATGTAGTAAATATCCATACTTTAGGAAATTATCTTAAAACTATATAACCCACCTCAGAAGACTTAATAATTTAAAGTCACTATTTTTGATACCACAAAAACATCAAGGCTAAATTATACCTTTTTATGTTCACCTCTAAAAAAGGGGAAATAAAAACCCCCTAGGAAAAATAATTATATCAAGTTATAAAATTAAGGAATCTCATTAAAAATTAACCTTAAATATTTAAGTGACCATTCCCTAGAATTTAAGACTCTTACTTAAATCCAACAACAACTTGTATGCTTGTATGCTTGGTTTTGGATTGTTTATTGAATGTTGTGTTTACTTTTCCGTATCAAGAAGACTACGACGTCGTCGAAGATCCGGAGTTCTATCCCGAGGTTCCACCTTCACCATTCACGGATCAAGGCAAGTCATCGACCCTTCTGTGGAACAGTTGATCATCATTGAGCCCATGTTTTAATAAACTATCGCTATAACTCATAGGTTAATATTGCATTAGTCAAATATCAAGCCTTACACTTATAATTATTAGATCCCCGTCCTTGTGTGCAAACCCAAGCCATGCTTATTGAGCCATAACTCCTTGTCACTCTACTATAAAATATTAGCTAGTGCCCAATGTACCGGCACAACCGCTATAGGATATAAAGAATGAGTCGTAGTTAGATGGATTCTGGTATATGAAATACCCCGTTATTCTTGTCTCTGGACTCTGTTGGAGTTAGGTATGTTATAAGTATGGTGGGTTCCGGGTGCAAGCTCAGAAACTGGTTGGTCGCACCCGGGGCACTATAAGGACCGGTCTGCGGGATCTGTTGCAAGGCACTTCCGTACCAACCACAAGTCTAATGGGTAAGTCCTAACTGGAAGTGTGGAACACTTCGTCTCTCGGCACCATAGTGGAGGGGGCAAGGGGCTAGCCTGCGGGCGACTTGTACCAAAGGAGGCTCAAGGGGGGGTATGGTGGGGCACCGACGCGTCGGGACACCATATGAAACCTATAAGAGGGTGCTGTTGAGTCGGGGAAGACCATATGGAAGGTTTTGGCACGAGTTCCCGTGAAATGGGTCATCTCGTTACACTTCGGTGTAAGTGATGAGTGCGTGCCTTGTGGGTACAGTGGTACATCTCTGATCAGAGTAATTTAATCTTTTCGAAAAGCCGAGCCCACGGTCAAGGGCGGGTTGTGTGACTATTCACAGTTAGTTTACAATTGTTTGAATGGATGAGTTATTCATGGCATGTAAGGACTATTGTGCGGGGAGGTGAAACGTACTCCTCGAGTTAGAAGATGATGATGCATACGCATGTTTACATTTCAGTACTAATAAATTGATCACATTTAATGCTTTACAATTATGCTTTTCCGCAAAACTAGCCACTTTCTCCCTTGTTGTTACCTTGCATTATATTTGCATTCGGTGGCTTGTTGAGTACATCTGTACTCACCCCGTTGACTTACACCATCAGAGCCCGTCTACTACGAGGAGGATGAAGGTCTGGAGTAGCGACCCAGTCAAGGCGAGACTGGAAGGAGGCGTTCATCTAGGACCCTTATTTTATTAGTTTCTCTTCATCTTTATTCACTTTTGTATTAATGCGGTCTACGAACCGTGAATGATTGCCCGTATTGTACGTGGTCGCATGATTAACGTCTTGTTTTATTGATTTTCTATGGAATTTCAATAAAGTCCTGATTTATTAAATCGGGGCGCGACAGGGGGCATGTTTTCGTGTCGACACACTTTTTGGTGACTCCGCTGGGGAAGGCTACGCCAACATGACAAGTACATTGGCTGCCTGTACATCTACAACGACTACTATATCTAAATCACCGATGGATCTCATGGGAGGCTCGGATATCAGCAACCGCAACATCATGGTGCCTACCCTTGAAGATATTCCCGCAGAAGACTGAGTAGAGATCGAGGCAAAGATGAAGTCACTCCAAGACCTCATGCTTGGGAGCTACGTCAAGACACGCGCAGGCCTCATCAGGCGCGACATCAACATCCCCGACCTCACTCAGATCCAGGTAACACCAGTATCGCCTCATTTATCTTCTTTAGAAATTGAGAAGAAGATAACCTCATAAGTAGATCAAGCCTTTAGCGCCTTGCTAGCCAACCGTTTAGATTCGGCAGTTAGCTCTCAAGTACAGGCGACGCTAAGAAAGTTCGGCTTTACCGTGGTCGTACCTCCAGCTCCTATTGCTAGTATACCTCTGATAAATCACATTTACAGCAGAACTGACGGTAGTACTGGTAAAACCATCACGTCTTTGGCCTCGATATCCATGGCCAAGACCAATCATTATACTTATGGCTAGGCCAGCACTGCTCACCATGCGCCGCCCCCACCAACGCCTGCGCCATCTTTACTGATGCTACCCACACCACATGCACAAGCGCATAGGCCCGAACGCGTCGTACAACTAGCGCATGAGGAGGAAACCCATGGCCGACACACCGATGTCCCACCGTGTGTCGCACCCCGCATGAGAGGCGCACACAAGCAGCAGGTCAAGATGACATTGAGGAGTGGATCCATGCACTGTTTATGGAGTGCACCGGCTTCGTACCTAGAGGTCGGGCTAGGGTTTACCGGAAGTCGTACCTCGATCATTTCGATACAATACCTTACCCTCACAGATATAGAGTCCCTGAATTCACGAAGTTCGATGGTGAGGGTAACAAAACCACACCAGAGCATGTTAGCCAATTTTTAGCACAGTGTGGAGAAGCTAGTGGGTCGGACGCTTTAAAACTTAGACTATTTTCTCTCTCGATATCTGGCACCACTTTCACTTGATTTTCGGTGCTCCCGCCGAACTCTATCCAAACATGGGCTGAATTAGAACAAAAATTTCATGACTACTTTTACACGGGTGAAACAGAACTTAGGCTTTCACACTTAACATCGGTTAGACAGAAATCTAGCGAGAGCGTCTCTGAGTATATCAAGCATTTTTGAGATACCAAAAATTGATGTTTTAGTCTTAATATTTCAGAAAGGGATTTGGTGGACCTGGATTTTAGCGGGTTGCGTTATGAGATTAAGGAAAGACTAGACAACCAACACTTTTTAGAGGTTAGCCAAGTCTTGCAACAGGCTCTGGTCCAGGAAGGCCGAGGTAAAGATAAGAAGTTTACTAAGACATTTAACAAGCCTAGGGCTGAAGTCCATGTCATGGAACACTCCAACAAGGAAGAGTCGGAGGAGGAGGAAGATTCGGCCGACTGGGTTTGGAACACTAAGAGTAAGCCTGTTACTTGCTTCGAGTTACAACCGTCTCCCACCAAGAATCGGCCTAGCGAGGTCAAGTACTCATTTGATATAACAAGTGTGATAAAATATCTGATTTCCTCTTGAAGAACCAGCTTCTTCGGTTGCCTAAAGGCCAAGTCATTCCATCTGCCGACGAGCTAAAGAAACACCCCTACTGTAAGTGGCATGATTCGCATTCGCATTATACTAACAACTACAATGTTTTTCATCGACAAGCTCAATCGGCCATAGAGGAAGAACGATTGAAGATAGACCATAGTCCAAAGATGAAACTGGACAAAGACCCTTTTCCTGTGAACACCGTTGATTTCGATGAAAAGAGAGTCCTGATTCGGCCAAAACAGGCTGACTCAACTAAGGGGAAAGCGGTCGTCATTGGAGAATCACGCACACGCATACTCATACCTAAGAACCCTGAAGTAGGAGTGTGGAAGTGTAATGTTGGCACATATCCTTCGACTAGGGCTCACAAGAAGCCGAACGTAATGTACCAGATGTTGTTAGACAAGCACCAAAGAAAAGATAAGGAAATAGGCCCCCGCGCCAAAAGGCTAAGTCAGCCGAAGGGACCCAAGCGGTCAGAGGGTGGCTTTGGACCATAGTGGCCGAGCCCTCCGCATGATGGCTTCGTGCCAAATTGGTCGAACCCTCCGCACGAGGACTTTGGGCCATAGTGGCCTAACACCCCTTACGGTGGCTTCGGACCACAGTGGCCGAACCCTCCATACAGTGGCCTCGGACCCTAGCGGTCGAGCCCCATGCAGAACGAGTTGGGCCCCCATTGGCTGAACCCAGCACTGCTTTGGACAAGCCCTTCGGTTGGACCGAGATACCATCGACCTGGCCGAACCCCCCTCCGAGTAATGGGTTCGGCTCATAGTGGGTGAAGCCACTGGAGCCACCAATGCCTCCGCCATACAACTGGGCGGAGACCCCGTGGGCTCAGTACGTATGGCAATCGGAGCACCCTCCGCAATATAACACTATTCCTTGTTTCCCTTTGGAGTATTATAACTGGCAAGGACAAACAGATGCGGCGGAGGGGGGCATCATCCACAGGCTGTCCGTGGTGCCTCTAAATCGACTCACACAGGACGGAGCCAAGGGATATGAATGCGAAGAGGCAAAAGACAGGGGATCCAAAGCTATCACAGTTGGAGTAGGGTCTTAGGAAGTCCCAATCCTGAAGGCCCCTTCACCGAAGCCTGACAGAGGTTAGTCCCTTGCTCCAACTGAAGCCAGCACTGGACCCTGGTCTGATCGGCTAGAAGAGGCCGATCCGTTTAGCAGGGTCCACAGCGAAGGCCCCTCTAGTTATGAAATGAGTGAGGCCGAGTTGGGCAGCACCCCTTCGGCCAAAAAAACAAGAACAAGGCAGTGGCACCTAGTACCAAGCCATAACCATCTTGGGCACCTCCTGGTATGTCCAAATCATAGAAGAGGCGTCTACAATGCCTACGGGCGCAAGAGATGCGCGAGAAGAAATCTGAGGAGGAACGAGACGCCATATTTGAAGAAATCCATCCTCGGCCAATGATGAGACAGGTATGGAGGATCAAGCCAGTTGAGATGACAAACTCGGCTCCTAGTCCAAGCGACGACAACGATGACATGCTTGACGACGACTACTCGCCCGTCTCTAAGGGACACATGCCTCAGGCAATGGACATCAACATCGTCATGCTGCCCGCCGAGTTCGCCCTACCACAGGATGAGGCCGAGGTCGCTCAATTGAACCTCGGCCCACGCAATGCTATTTTTGAAAAACCTGAGGATACGGCTCGCCATCTAAAGCCTCTCTATGTCAGGGGCCACATTGACGGAAAGCCGATCTCCCGGATGCTTGTTGACGGTGACACCACTGTTAACCTAATGCCTTACTCGCTATTGAAGAAACTTGGCAGGGATGAGGAGGATCTAAAGAAAACCAAATTAATGCTCAACGGCTTCAATGGCGAGAGTTCTGAGGCCAAAAGGGTGCTCTCCATGGAGTTAACAGTGGGCAACAAGATGTTGCCGACAGCATTCTTTGTCGTCGACATGCAAGGCAACTACAGTGTGCTACTTGGGCATGACTGGATTCACGCAAACTGCTGCATTCCTTCTACTTTGCACCAATGCCTAATTCAATGGGACAACGATGAAGTAGAGGTCATACCCACAGATACCTCGACCTAGGTAGCATTGGCTGATGTGTCCATTAACGCCCTCCACAAGAAAGTAGAATGTCTATCAGGTAGAGACCTTTCGGATTACGATTTTGTTAGCATGTCCAAAGGATGTTTCATACTAGTGTCTGTAAAGCCGGCTGGTGTAGCACGACTGTTTCTAAATTAGTAGTCATGTCTAGCAAGAGTAATCTAGATTGGCTAAAGTCTCGTGTAGAGCAATATCGGTCCGCTAAAGACGGTATTGCCGAGGCCATCGAAGACTTTAGCGAAGTAGAGAAATTAGGACAAGGTTTTGCGTCGGCCGACCCTTTAGAAGAGATTGACATCGGCGATGGTACCATCCCGAGGCCAACTTTTGTAAACCAACATTTACAGCCTGATGAGAAGGCCGAAGTAATAAAGTTGCTTCGGTCGTACGTCGATTGTTTCGTGTGGGAATATAGTGAGATGCCTGGATTAAGCTGTGAGCTCATGGAGCATCGGCTACCTATCAAATCCGAATTTAGGCCTTATAAACATCCTCCTCGTCGCTTTAATTCATCTATGACCGAGTTAAAGAAGAAGTTGAGCGACTACTCAAGGCTGAGTTTATTAGGCCCTGCAGGTATGCTAAATGGGTCGCTAACATTGTGCGTGTAGAGAAAATGGGGAGTGGCAAAATACGAGTTTGTATTGATTTCAGGGATCTAAAAAATGCCACTCCAAAGGATGAGTATCCAATGCCGATAGCCGACATGCTAATCAACGATGCTTCAAGACACAAGGTACTAAGTTTTCTTGATGGCAATGCTGGTTATAATCAAATTTTTATGGCCGTAGAGGATGTCTACAAGACAGCCTTTCGATGCCCTGGTTTTGTCGGTTTATTCGAGTGGGTTGTTATGACTTTTGGTTTAAAGAACATTGGCGCTACAAATCAACGTGCTATGAACCTGATCTTTCATGACTTGCTAGGAGTAATGTTATAAGTTTACATAGATGATGTTGTGGTCAAATCGGGCGCTATGGGAAACCATTTAGCAGATTTGAAAGTTGCTTTTGATAGGATGCGATAGTATGGCTTAAAAATGAACTTGCCAAATGTGCTTTTGGCGTGTTGGCGGGCAAGTTCTTAGGCTTCATGATTCATGAAAGAGGTATATAGATTGATCCTAAGAGGCTTGAGAAGATTAGAAACTTTGCAGCTCCGACATGCAAGAAAGATGTGCAGAAGTTGCTAGGAAAGATGAATTATTTGTGTCGCTTTATATCTAACTTGTCTAGCAAGATTCATGCCTTTGTCCCCATACTCTGGCTAAAGAATGAAGCTGAGTTCACTTGGGGGGCAAGTCAGCAAAGCGCCATCGAGAAGATCAAGGAGTGCTTGTTATCGCCACTAGTGGTGAGGGCACCCAAAGCCAGGATTCTGTTTCGGCTATACATCGCTGCTGAAGATAGTGTGATCAGGGCCGTGCTAACCTAGGAGGTGGAGGGAAAGGAGTACATCATCACATTCTTGATTCGCCGCCTACTGGATGCCAAAACCAGGTACGCGTTTGTGGAACGCTTATGTTTATCACTTTACTACGCATGTACCAAATTACGCCATTATCTTCTCCCTACTACATGTATTGTTGCTTGCCAAACCGATGTTATAAAACACATGTTGCAAAAGCCGATTCTAAGTGGAAGAATCAGGAAGTGGGCTTACGCTTTGATTGAGTATGATTTGGCCTATGAACCCCTAAGAGCTATGAAAGGCCAAATTGTCACTAACTTCATAGTTGATCACCACATAGATGTTAGTTGGAGTGACAATGTTGCTCTAATTGAGGTAGTATCATGGAAACTTTATTTTGATGGTTCATCTTTCAAAAATGGCCAAGGTATTGGAGTGGTTCTCATATCACCTAGTGGAATGCATTTTGAAACCTCACCTCGTTTAGAATTTCCCTCTACTAATAACCAAGCTGAATATGATGCTTTATTGCTAGGACTTGAATTGTTGGAATCCATGTGTGTTAAACATGTTCATGCGCATGGTGATTCTATGTTAGTAGTCCAACAAGTAGCTAAGAGTGCTCAATGTTTTAATGTCCTGCTGAACAGTTACTTGGATAAATGCCTAGACATAGTTGCTACTTTTGATGACTTCAAAATCTCTCACGTATCAAGAGAGGTCAATTCCATTGCAAATGATTTGGCTCAGCAAGCATCTGGCTATCAAATCAGTAGAGGTAAATTTTCTTTACAGGAAAAGCCGATGCTTGGTCTCACTGTCGAAGCCAGGATCTTCGGGCAGGCGCGAGGGCTGCCGAACCCTCTGGGTCCTACCCCTCCGGCAGCCGGAGAGTGCCGCGCACTGAAGCCCGCTAGATGGTATGGGCCTTCGGGAAACCGAACCCTCCGGTAGGAAGCTTTAGACTGACAGGCTCTGCACGGACGAACGAGTTAGACTTTGGCAGAAGCAGGAAAGGCCCGGGGGACACTCCGAACTCAGTAGCTTAAACATCACTCTAGGGAAGGAATCAGCAAATCCTCTAAAAGTCCATCAGAGCGATTGGAGAATTCCAATCGTCCAGTATTTAAGAGACCCTAGTCAAAGGGTTGATCGGAAAGTTCGGCGACAAGCGTTTAAATTTGTGTTGCTAGATGATATACTATATTTTCGAACTATTGATGGAGTACTTTTAAAGTGTTTAAATGATGAACAATCCCAAGTAGCTACGGGAGAAGTCCATGAGGGGCTTTTTGGAACTCATCAATTGGCCCAAAAAATGAGTTGGATGCTCAAAAGAGCAGGTTTCTATTGGCCAACTATGACTAAGGATTGTTTTAGATATTATAGAGGGTGTGAAGCGTGCCAGAAGTTTGGCAATATCCAGTTAGCTTCCGCTTCATTGCTTAACCCTATTGTCAAGTCGTGGCCATTCCGAGGGTAGGGTTTAGACTTCATTGATCAGATCCATCCTCCCTCTTCAAAAGGGCATCAGTTCTTATTGATGGCAACGGATTACTTCACCAAATGGACCGAAGCCGTGCCTCTCAAGAATATGACTCGCAATGAGGTACTTGATTTTATATTGAAGCACATTATACATAGATTTGGTATTCCTCAAACTCTCACTACGGATCAAGGTAGTTTGTTTGTTTCTAAAGAAGTGAGAGACTTGGCCGAATTCTATGGTATTAAGTTAATAAACTTTTCACCATACTATGCTCAGGCCAATGGTCAGTCCGAGTCTAGTAAAAAGACTGTGATTAAACTCATTAAGAGGAAAATCAAAGAATTCCCTAAGAGGTGGCATGAAGTGATTTCTGAGGCACTATGGGCTTGTAGAATTGCAAAGCACATTGCTACCAAAGTTAGTCCATATGAGTTAGTATATGGACAAGAAGTCGTTCTCCCTATAGAAGTGGATCTTGGATCTTTAAGAGTTCTAAAGCAAGATGGCTTATCGGTCGATGAGTATGAGACTCTTTTGAAGGACAATCTAGAAGAAGTGACCGATAAGAGGTTGAGGGCTTTAGAAGCTATAGAAATAGACAAAAGGAGAGTAGCTAAAGCCTAAAATAAGAAGGTTAAACCAAAATCGTTTCAAGTAGGTGGCTTGGTTTGGAAGACGATTTTGCCCTTAGGCACTAAGAGCCCTAAATTTGGTAAATGGTCACCTAGTTGGGAAGGTCCTTTCAAAATAGCTGAAATCGCTCCTAGCAATGCATATGTGTTAGAATCTCTGCAAGGAGAGCGGTTTCAAATAGCTTTGAATGGCAGGTACTTAAAAAGGTACATCCCAAGTGTGTGGCAAACAACTTAAAAAGTGTCGAAGCCGATATGAGAGGTATCGTCCTTAGCCCATTATGCTTTTAGTTCACTTAGTTCACTAAAAGGCAAGGGGCATGTGTTGATAGAAAAAAAATGGCATTAATGGTTAAAGTTGTCAAAATATCAATTTTGGTAATTTGGGTCGAAAATAAACATGTCCTGGACTAGGCCGAAGCCCTACAGTACCAAAGGCCCACTGAGCTGTGGGCTTTGGAAGCTTCCAACGAGCTTGATACCTTCGGCCCGAAGGCTTTCGGAGTCCCACCTCACTGAAGCTTCGGCCCGAGGAGCAGGCTTCGGCGGGCCTAGCCGAAGGCCCACTTCGGGCTGAGTTCTGGAGATAGAGTTTGAGTCCGATTCTGGCTAATTTTATCCCTACACGTGATTAAGCCAAATTCTACCAGATTAGGCTTAGAGATTAGAAGTCTAGCCCCTATAAATATAGGGGTGAGGCCGGTTCATGAGCCCCCAAACACAAATCAACACAAAGCTCTAGTTTTGAATCGTACCTTTACTTTTACCTTTACTTTTCTGCAATCTTCGTAGGTTTGCCTAGAATCCCTCCAATGGCAACTTCAGAATAGTGGTAATCCTTGTTACTTCACTTGTGAAGTATTCGTTAATCTACATAATAGATTGCTATCGCCTTGTTACTTCGCTTGTGAAGTATCCGCTAATCTACGTAACAGATTGCTACCTTCGCTCTCTAGTGCAACACTTAGCAGAATTCGGTCCCCAGGCTGAATTGGTACTTGATATCTATTCTATTGCAGGTTTCCACATCCGGAGCCACTTTGTCGGAGGTGTTCGGAGCCAAGAGATTGGTTTCGGAGGCTGCAAGAGCACCCCTCGGCGAGACTACTGCTTCGACTACCCGTGTCGGACCATCACGCTGTGATCGGTTTGACCGAGTCCCGCACACCAACACGCTTCGCAATAGGCTTCGTCAGGACATGCTTCTCCATGCTCGTACCCCGCATCAGACGAAGTCACGCCCGCACGTTGCGTTTGAGTTATTTTACTGTGTTAGAGACTATGTGTTGAACCCCGCTGTTCGAAGGTGATTATCGCGTCAAGAACTGTTCAGAGCCCGCCTTCGGCCAGATCAGTCCGAACGCCGAAGACACCCTTCGGTGGGACCCTTCGCATTAAACGCCAAAGGTACCCTTCGGCGATACCCTTCGCACTGTACACTTCGGATTAGTCAGGCTCCGCTTGGCTTGCTGATTTGTTCTGTTTAATATATTTCTTTTGGCTAATTGGATTATTTCTATGTGATCTGATTACATGGCGACTCCACCCCGTTACCACGGTTAAGGGTAGTCAGAACGCGACGTCGGTGCTGTGTTACGCTTAGGCTTGTCCCTAAGTATCCGCACACATTTTTATTGTCGAACTGACCCAGGTACACGAGTAGCGAGCGACTGTCGGGCAGAGGGGCCGCGAAGTTGGGCTGGCCCAATCCGGGTACATGGGCTAGGAGCAGCAGAGGATCCACTGGGCTGTTGACCAGGATTGACTCAGGTACACGAGCGGCGAGCGATTGCCAAGCTAAGGGAGCTGCGGAATTGGGCCGGCCCAATCCGGGTACCCGGTGCAAAGACGGTGGACGCTTTGTCAGTTTCGGTGTTGTGCGTTGTGCGCCTGAGTCAAGGTGCGCTGTGCGCCTGACGTCGTCTTGAGAAAGCCCACATCAGCCACTGCTGGAAGCTGCTGTTGCTTTATCAGGAAGGCCATCCACTGCAGCAGACGGCGTGGCAGAAGAAAACCACCGTAGGCTGTAGCCTTGCTCATGGCTTTGCAGGAGTAGCCTGTTGCATCCTGCCACACGACACAGTGTGGGTTTCTTCGGTGCGCGTCTACAGGCGATGTGCTCAAGTGGCGCACGGCATCAGGAGCAAGCCACGGCGAGAAGAGAAGCACATGGGGCAAAGCAAGCACACACGACATGAAGAACAGAAGCAACACACATTATTCTTCTTTGCCTCGTTTTGCGTGGATTCACAGTAATTTTTATTGTTTTATCCCTTGATGTGCTAGTATTTAATTCTTCTCGTTTATGAACCTTCTGAGATAAAACAATCAACAGCTAGAATCAGTTTGTAGATCTATTTTGATATGATATTTGATGTCTATCTTTTTTTGTAGCACATGTTAAATCACCTGTGGGCATTTTTAGTTATTCTCATTTGATTTGATTAAATGCCTGAGTATTGTTGATTAGTTGTTTTGTGCTATTCAAGATGTTTGTGAATTAACTGATCCTTTAATCTGCCTTTTAACACTGTGTTGGTGTCTTTTCATCTAGGACACTGGTTGTTTCTAGGCTAGAGTATTTTCTTGGGTTTAGATATGTTAGTTTCTGCTAGGTATTTGTCGAGGTGCGTTGGGTGTTGGGAATAGGCCATTGATTCGCAAGAATTTTTAAGGAGCCCATTCAACGCCCCTCTGGTCGCTACTTTCGGTCCTACACTTCCCAGAACGGACGCTTGACAGCCGATACCCTAAGGTACCAATCACGCCAGCTAGGGAGAGGGTAAGGAAAAGCCCTAAAACTAAGGTGCCAATCAGAAGAAAGCAAGGAAGAATGTTTAAAGGGGATCCGATTGGTTTCCGCATTGATAATATCAACGGGATAAGGGTTACCCATTGGACCCAAGAAATGATGAGTGGTGTGGTTAGAAAGAGGGATCGATACTTGGTTCCGCAAATTCTATAGAAATAAATAGGGAAAAAGATAAGAAACTGAAGGAAATGAAGAAAAATGGCAAAAAAATCAAAGACCGAAGAATGAAGAGGACGCTGAAGACTGACCTCCGGAATTGTGTCGACGGTGGCAACCTCTAATGTTGTCGGCATGCAGGTTGGCAAAAAAGAAGAGGATGATGAACGACGGTGGTCACAAGTACGCAATAGTGAGCTCGGGGGGAGAATGAATAGTGGGCATAAAGCGTGAAGAAGAAAAGTGGAGTGATCGAGGTACTTATAAAGAAAGAAGTAACTCCTCGGCATACGGGTCAAGCCGATTCGGCCGGATTTGGTGGGGACACCAGCAACGTTCAACAAAAGGTAATCATGAGTATAGTTTTCAAAGCGCCGAGACCTTTGTAGGCCCAAGATTATAGGAACTGAATATTCGGCTTAAAGAACACCAATACAAAATTGTGTGGATGAATCCTGGTCTGACACCACCACGAAGAAACGTAAATGCGTTAGACTAGACAACACCCAACGCAGTTGTGAATGGCCGAAGATGAAAGAGCGAAAAAATGAGGAGGGAAAATTATGAAGTCAGAACCTTGGGCAAAAATTATGAAGGTACTAGAAAATGATGTGTTTCGGCTGACAACTAAAGTGAAAAGATCGTGCGGATAGACGTTCGAGGAGATGTGGTGGCAGGAGGTGATGATGTCCGGTAATTTTGAAGCATCATAAGTCATTTAATGCTCCGAAACTGGGGGCATGTGTTGACGCCAAGATTTGGTAAAGCTCCGTGCCCACCAAGGATGGTGTATGGTCAATGAAAGTCAAAAAGAGTCTGGTCAAAGATGGTCAAAGAAGCCCGTCCATTACAACGTGGCCAGATATGAATGAGCCAATGATAAGAAGATGAAGTTTTATCTAAAATCGGTTAGGATAGATTGCTTGGACGACAAGTCTCTGGACTATAAATATGTATCCCTTAGTTAGGTCAAACACACAACTCTATCAAACAACTATTCGACGTATCACCACTCTTGTCTTTCTAAGGTTAATCCCTGTGGGATTCAACACTCAGAGCTGGGCTGCATCATTCCAATCTCTAGTGAAGAGGTGAGTCCCGCCACCCCCGATGATCGTATTGACTAGGTCAATGTCCTCATGGCTACATCAATTTGATCTCTTAAGGCATCGGCTGAAACAGTACGGTTGCCAGTTTATCTCGGTGTATTGGCTAGGTCTAAGGCTACGTCAACTTAATCTCTTAGATTGATGTGATTTAGGTGTGGTAGTTTGAGGCTTCATCGGTTGAGTCCGACATCTCTTTCTATTGTACTTATTTCATGTTGTATACCATTCGTCTAAATAATGTGTACACGATACTTCGAAGTATTATTAAGTTCATCGTGACTAGCTACTATCTTGGTTAGGTCCAATCTTGTTATTGTGATGATTTTGATAATACAGGCATGTTAATTGCAATGTTTCATTTATTTATATCAGAGTACAAGCCGATAGGTTATGTTCAATTCAAAGTCATATTTTATCTGCCTTCGATGGATGCTCATCAACATATACACGTAAATTACCTATCTCATCAGTCCATGGTGCATTCATCCCGATCACTCTGTCTTGGTCATTGGCCTTGTTGTCGATCGGTGTTATTCATTCATGATTTTTATATTCTTACCACAGTCATCAGCTTAGTAGCCGATAGGCTTTTCTACTAATCATATTTCCTCTGTTTACTTATCAATTGCAGGGTCAAATTGATTGGCACACCTTGAACCTTTTTTCTAAGATTGTAGGACCTGCACTGGAGTTAAGCAGATCTCCCAGGTCATGCATATGTCAAAGTGTTGGACCGGAAACGGCGACCAGAGGGGGGGGTGAATGGGAGCTTTTAAAATTTCAGACTAAAAATAGCCTTCTGTTTTAATTCTGTCTTCTGCGGAACAGGCTTCGAACACACCCTTCGAAGTTCTGGTTCAGAGGTATTTTATAGCTCCGAACACAGGCTTCGCAAGGAGCAAAAGTTCGAAGCCAAGAAGACTTCGCTCCACCCACACCCCAAAAAATCAGCTCTACTAAGTCAGTGTAGGCTCCGCACACAGGGTGCTCCGAGCAGGCTTCGCACTTCACCCTTTGCAAGAGCGGACTTCCCTCTTTGGGCTTCGACCAGATACTCAGCGACAGCAACTGGTGCTGGGCTTCGTACTTCGAAGGTCTAAATGCACACTAAACAGACTTCGTTGAGGACTACGACACGGGAAGAAAACGGGCTTCGATCAGTGCTTCGCTAGTAATCAGAGAGGTCTAGCCTCTAGTTTACACAGAGCGAACAGACACTGAAAAACACACTTCGCTCAAAACACACTTCGCCCAAAAACACACTTCGCCCAAACAGGCTTCGGTGCACAACCTCAAGTCAAGCGAAGTGACACACAAGAAATCAAAGCATGAAGTGAGGTATGCATACAAGCTCAAGCAGAAAGTGAACACAGAATCAAAGCTTCGATGCTTGAACAGGGAACACAAAAATTGAACTCACAAGATGAATACAGAGAGTGTGGTGGCTAGCACAGGAGTTCTACAATGAATGCTCAAAGTGTTAATGTGACCTACCTAGCCTCCACTATTTATAGGCACTATTTAGCCATGTGAATTGACTACTTTACCCCTAGGGTTTACATTGCTTTTGTCTCATCAGAACAGAGGGGTACAAAAGGTAGTCAACTTTATTTGGAGGCTTCTTTTGTCAGCTTTGCAGAGGGGACATCGTCAGCTTTTTGTAGAGCAGACACTGTTAGCCTTTACAGTCTTGGATTCTTCTGAAGCCCCCCTTCGCACGCGAGGGGTGCGGTAACTTCGGTGAGAAGCCTTGAGCCTGACGGCCTTCGCTTCACCAAAGTCAGCCTTCGATATAGTGATGGTTTTGAGCCGAAGCCGTCAAAGCCCTTGGGCCTTCGCACCAACACCTTCGGAGTGGACCACCACGGCTTCGCAGCTTCTCCTAGCTCGAACTCTGTCAGTCCGTGTACCGAAGCCATGCAAGGCCGAAGTACATCAAGTCAACCTTACTCCGGAGCCAGCCTCGCTCCGAAGCCAGCCTTGCTCTGGAGCCTGCCTCGCTCTGAATCCAGCCTCACTCCGAAGCCCCAACTTCGGAGTACCACCCTTCGAAGTCCCTCCTTCGTCCAAGCCCTCCACATGAAGCATTCCATGAGCACTTCATCGTAGTGTCTCTCCCCGAGCACACTCCTCGACGATCCTCACCCGGACCATGCCTTCGATGCACCTCGACTTCTGAGACCTTCGTTGGGTATACCTTCGAGTGTCTCCCTCTGGAGCACACTTCGAAAGCCTTGCCTCATCGCTGAGGACTTCATCCACCATACTCCGAAGTCACTCCATTCGGAGTACCCTTCGAAGTGCCTCGCCTCCGAGGACTTCGTCTCGGTGTACCTTCACTCGGAGTCACACTCCGCACTTACTGCCTTCTCCTGGCGCACCTCGACCTGAGGTCTGACCTTGACCCCTTCACAACCTTCGTGACGGAGCTCCATGTTCCCCTAGCATCAAGCCTCCCGCTTGACCCAGGTTCACTTGCTACAAACCGTCCGTCGCCTCCAAAGTCACCTGCGCACCACAGACAAATAAACAAGTGTATCCAGTACCCCGGAGACCTCTCCGGGTAACAACCTCCGATACACACTCCGGTGTACCGCCCAAAGTACCGAAACCTTCGGTACAACCCAGTCATCATGTACTGTCGGACCCCTCCGACAGGCACACTCCGCTGCAACAGCTGCAGCAACTAGACCCACCGAACCCTTTGGTGAAACCACCTCCGAACCCCTTCGGAGGGACAACCTTCGAACACCTTTGAAGGATCAGCCTCCGAACACCTTCGGAGAACCAACCTCCGAACCCCTTCAGAGGGACCCCTTCGAATCAGAGGGTAAAATCTGTCAATCACTCATCACAGACTCCGAAACCAACCCTTGGTTTCTCAATCTCCCCCTTGATGAGTGCATTGACAACCAAATTCAAGTTCAAGAAAATTTGAAAAATTTCAGCACACAAGTGACCATAAAAACTCAGAAACGAGCCAAATCATGTCACTTGACAAAATAATTTTCCTCCCCCTTTTTCAAAAGAGTAAAAGCCCCTTCGGCAAATCTCCCCTTTGCAAGATAAAAACTCCCTCTGAGTTATTTTACCCCCTTGCTGCGGAGAACGTAAAAATTTCTCCCCCTTTGGCAATGCAAGCATCAAGGAGCATGTAAAAGATGCATAGCTTCAAAATGGGCAGAGTTGCAAAGACACATAAAGCAACACATATGCCAACATTAATACCCATTATCATGTGCTCAGCTCAATTTAACATTCTCGAAAAACATGATGACAGCATGTGATTTTGTCATTTTGAAATAAAAGCATCACCACTCAATCAAGGTAACTAGACAAGTAAAAGCAGTGACTGCGCAAAGCTAGTCAATTTCTACTCTAGACAGACAAGTCCAGGTCAAGTGGAGCATTAAAAGCAACCTTGATGATCAATGAATTTTGTTGTTCTTTTCATATTGCCAGGGGTTATTTGTTTGTCTACCTTATACTTTCCAATCAAGCCAAGCCTAGACATGAAAGCCATCAGAAGCATAAGGCGGTGATTTTGGCATACACTACACTATCCCAGTTCAGACCAATGTGCAATGGTAAGCAGTCTAGAATAGAGTAGTGTGACAAACAAACCCACCTGAATCTTTTTGCTTTGAAGCATGCAAATCATGGATTTTTGAATTTGAATTAAGTGAACAAATTGTTTAGCACTTTATGAATATCCATGAGTGAGTAACGCAATTTTTCAAGTTGCAATGTTTAGCATCTAGAGAAAAGAAGTCTTGCTATCAAGCAGATAAAAGATAGCTAAAACAGTCCTGCCTAAACATGCTAGATTCAAGACTAAGCAGTGAGCATGATTTGATTTTGGAAAGAAAAATCATGCACATAATGTTTCAGATATATTAAATAGAGCTGAGCTGACATGATTCATGAATTATAATCAGGCATATAAGTGCAAAAGATGTAAATGCAATTTCACACATGATGAGCATATGCAAGACAATTAAAATCTGCTCCCCATCACAAAATGCCGTAAGGGTGACAAATACCAAGTTCTCCACGCAAGTAGGAAAAACGAGAAGCATCGAGGGGTTTTTTGAAAATATTGGCTAGCTGGTGTTGGGTATCAACATATTGAAGTTCAATATCACCCTTCTCATTATGATCTCTGAGAAAATGATATCGCACATCAATGTGTTTGGTTCTGGAATGCTGAACCGGGTTGTTTGCAATACAAATAGCACTAGACTGTTTGCGGGAAGACCAGCAAACAAGTGAAGTACCCAGAAAATGACAAGTACCAGAGATACTTTTCCTATAAATCCTACACCCAGCAAAATCCGCATCGGAATAACCTTGAATACACAAAGAGGAAGACGCCGAATACCAAATGCCAAATTCGAGGGTATGTTTGAGATACCTGAGAATGCGCTTTACCGCTTGGCGGTGTGAAGCTCGTGGTGAAGCCTGAAAACGAGCACACAAACACACTGCGAAGTGTATGTCCGGCCTCGTAGCAGTCAAGTAGAGGAGGGAGCCGATCATGCTTCGGAACTCTTTCTGATCTACGGCTTCTCCATCTTCGTCAAGATCCAATGCTACAGATGTAGCCATTGGAGTGGCGAGTGGCTTCGCATCAGCCATGTCGAATTTCTTGAGCAGGTCCTTGGTGTACTTCGTCTGGTGGACGAAGGTACCTTGTTTGCTTTGCTTGATTTGCAAACCAAGGAAAAAAGTGAGTTCGCCCATCATGGACATCTCGAACTCCCTACTCATGGCATCTGCAAACTCGGCAACCAAAGCATGAGAAGAGCCACCAAAGATGATATCATCCACATAAATCTAAACTAGGAGGAAATCTTTGCCATGCTTGAGAGTGAACAAGGTTTTATCAACAGATCCCATCAAATACCCCCGCTCAAGCAGAAAAGACTTAAGTCTGTCATACCATGCTCGAGGGGCCTGCTTGAGTCAACAAAGAGCCTTATGAAGTTTAAGGACTTTATGTGGGTATTTGGGGTTTTCAAAACCAGGGGGTTGTTTTACATAAACATCTTCGCCTATGAAACCATTAAGAAAAGCACTTTTGACATCCATTTGATAGAGTTTGAATCCCCGGGATGTCGCAAAGGCAAGCAAAATCCTAATGGCCTCAAGACGAGCAACTGGTGCAAAAGTTTCAGTAAAATCAATCCCTTCCAATTGAGAATAACCCTGAGCTACAAGTCTAGCCTTGTTTCTAACTATAGTCCCATCCTCCCCTTGTTTGTTTTTGAAAATCCATTTTGTTCCAATGAAATGAACATTAGGTGGAGGATCAACTAAAGTCCAGACTTGGTTTCTCTCAAAATTTTCAAGTTCTTCATGCATGGCATTGATCCAACTAGAATCAGAAAGTGCATGAATAACATCTAAGGGCTCAAAAGAAGCAACAAAAGCTGAATCAATGAAATGAGCATGAGAATGTGTTACCCTTTGATCAAGCTCACCAATGATCTGCTTGGGAGGATGCATCCTTTGAACATGATGTGGAGCCTCGCGGTGGGATGCAGTCTCCTCCTCAACTTGTGCATTGGAGTGGTCCAAGATGACCGATGTCGAGGTAGTTGCTTTGGGACCTTGTGCCGAAGTGGTCGAAGCGGGGTCGGCTTCGGGGGTTGATGTCGAGGGTAGTAGGGGTTCATCCTTGAACTCTCTGGGATCTTCTTCTTTGAAGATGGTCTGTTCCATGTCGTGTTAATTTGCTTGTTCAAGAGCAAAACTAACAGAGGGGGTCGATTCATCAAAAGTCACATCACATGACTCGATGATAGTGTTAGTCTCCAAATTATAAACACGATAACAATGACCATGTGTAGTATAACCCAAAAAGATCCCGTCAGAAGAACGCGACTCAAATTTGTCCAAATTTCCACGTTTTAGGATAAAGCAACGACAGCCAAAAACTCGAAGATGAGTAACCTTGGGCTGTCTCCCAAAACGTAGCTCATAAGATGTCAAATTCAAAATTGAGCGCAAGAAGATTCGGTTTGAGATGTAACATGCAGTATTCATGGCCTCAGCCCAGAATTTTCTAGGAGTCCTGTGCTCATCGAGCATCGTCCTAGCCATCTCAACCAAAGTGCGGTTCTTTCTCTCAACAACACCGTTTTGTTGAGGAACCCGCGGAGCAGAGAATTGATGTTCTATGCCATGCTCCATGCAAAAGTCAACAATGAGACTGTTTTTGAACTCAGTGCCATTATCACTTCGAATGAATTTCAATGCCCCAGGGAGTTCAGTGAAAAGTCTCAAAGCCAAGCTCCGAAAGTGTGAAAACATTTCATCCTTGCTGGCAAGAAAGAAGACCCAAGAGTAGCGAGAGAAATCGTCGACAATGACTAACACATGCCACTTTCCGCCTAAAGAACTAACCTGAGAAGGACCTACAGTGTCCATGTGGAGAAGTTCTTCGAGTTGTTCAGTCATCACTGTGGTGACTGGCGAGCGCGAAGCGGCAATCATTTTTCCATGTCGACAAGGAGCGCAAACTAAATTCTTCTCAAACTTGAGCTTGGGCAATCCTCGGATCAGACCTAGGGCACTCAGACGAGCGAGCAACTCAAAGCTCATATGCCCTAGTCTCCTATGCCACTTCCAAAGCTCAGAAGTAGAATGTGCAACAAGACAATGAGAAGAACCAGATGATTCAGAAAAATCAGCTCCAAAAACTCTCCCAACTCTAAAGATCTTACAAACCACAACGCCATCAGAATTGAGTACTTGCGAAGTATCGCGATGGAATCGCACTTCGAAGCCCTCATCAAGCAACTGAGATACAGAGAGCAAATTGTATCCCAAATTCTCAACCAAAGCAACATCTTTGAGAGTGAAATTCGAGTTAATTCTTACCACACCTTTACCTTTCACTCTACTCCTTCGATTGTTGCCGAAGGTGATGTGTTCCCTTTGCTTGGTTGTGGTGAGGCTGGAGAACCATGCTGCATCTCCGGTCATATGGCACGAACAACCGGAGTCCATGATCCACCTGCCCTCCAAGCCTTGGTCTGTCGCCTACACATGATAAGAATATCTCGATCGCTCAGTGCTAGGGTGAGTGAAAAAATGACGAGGCATCCAGCACTGAGTGACACGAGTAGAAGGCACAGAAAAAGTAGACTGTCTACGCACATGGTAATCAGAATGATGCAAAGTGCGAGGTCTACCTACATGCTGTGATCGAACAACATGACGAGGTCTCCTACTCTGACGAGGCACAAAGCTACTCGCCCGAGGTCTACCACCATATGGAATATGTCGAACACCTCGAGGAGCAAAACCTCTCCGAGAAGCACGAGGAGCCTCAAAAGCAGGACGATAGTAAAACTCAGACTCATGCATACCTAAAGATGGGTAATGCATGTCCTGGTAACTCATCGCCTGAGAGTGTCGCTCATCCTTGATGTGACGAAAACAGAACCCAACCAAATGACCCGCCCGCTGACAATAAGAACAATGAAACACTCTCCTATGGGCACTCTCATGGGTCTTAGGAGCAACTCTCACAGGCTCCTTGGGCTTCTGCTGAGTGGTTTTCTTGGGAGGGATTTTCTTGACAGGAGGAGTGATTTTCTTTTGTCTTCGGGTAGGCTTTTTGGCTGATGGAGTGTCTAACAGAGCTCTTTCTTTCTCTAGGGTAGTGGGTGAGGTAAAAACAGTTTTGGTCTCACTATCTGAAGGAGTCCTCTCAAAACCCAAACCTAGAGCTAACCCTGCTCTGTCAGCACACATCTTGGTCTTGGCCAAGAGCAAATCCATCCTACCCTTTCCCTCAGTGCATTTGTTAACCACAGAAAGAAGGTATTCATTTTCAGACATGAGTTTCTCAGCTCGCTCTTTGATAGTGCCTAGCTGGTCCTTAAGGGTTATGCAAGTGTCACACACAGGCTGCACATCCTTAGAACTACCAGCCCTCTCCAATCTAGCCTCTAAATCATGAACATGCTTATCACGTAAATTAATGCTCTCGTGCAATAAAGAATAGTTCATGCATTCAATTATTTCATGAGGACTAGAATCAACCACCAAAAGCTGCTTCTGTGCAGTCTCAAGCTCAGAAAGAGTTTGAGCATGTACAGAACGCAACTGAGCAAGCTCACCCATGACAACAGTACAAGATTCACATTCAGCATCATTAACTTTAGACTTAAGCATGGCATACTTAGTAGAAACAGATTCTAGCCTAAGTCTAAGGTCTTTTCTTTCTCTAGCGGCTTGCACAAGTAATCTATCCTGACCAAGAACTACATTCAGCTCATCTAGTTTAATTAAAAGCTGGTCAGAGGATAGTGGTACCTTAGATGAGTCAAGCTCATCGCCGCTGCGATCGCTGTCGGCCATGAAGCAAAGCCCGGTGAAGTCTCGTCCCTTCTTGTCCTTCTTGTCCTCCTTCCTTGGGGACTCCTCCTCCTCAAAGCTCGACTCCTCAGTTGAGGAAGTGTCGATGTCGCTGAGAGTAGCAACAAATGCTCTAGAAGTGGCTTTGGCTACTCTCTTAGCCACTTTGCCGTGCTTGCCCTTCACAAAAGGCTTCCTCTCCTTTTTGTGGTATTTAGGGTGCTCACTCATCGCCTGAGAGTGTCGCTCATCCTTGATGTGACGAAAACAGAACCCAACCAAATGACCCTCCCGCTGACAATAAGAACTATGAAACACTCTCCTATGGGCACTCTCATGGGTCTTAGGAGCAACTCTCACAGGCTCCTTGGGCTTCCGCTGAGTGGTTTTCTTGGGAGGGATTTTCTTGACAGGAGGAGTGGTTTTCTTTTGTCTTCGGGTAGGCTTTTTGGCTGAAGGAGTGTCTAACAGGGTTCTTTCTTTCTCTAAGATAGTGGGAGAGGTAAAAACAGTTTTGTTCTCACCGTCTGAGGAAATCCTCTCAAAACCCGAACCCAGAGCTAACCTTGCCCTATCAGCACACATCTTGGTCTTGGCCAAGAGCAAGTCCATCCTACCCTTTCCCTCAGTGCATTTGTTAACCACAGAAAGAAGGTATTCATTTTCAGTCATGAGGTTCTCAGCTTGCTCTCTAACAGTGCCTAGCTCGTCCTTAAGGGTTATGCAAGTGTCACACACTGGTTGCACATCCTTAGAACTACCATCCCTCTCCAATCTAGCCTCTAAATCATGAACATGCTTATCACATAAATCAATGCTCTCACGTAATAATGGGCAGTTCATACATTCAGTTATATCATGACTAGAATCCACCATCAAAAGCTGCTTCTATGCAGTCTCAAGCTCAAATAGAGTTTGAGCATGTACAGAACGCAACTGAGCAAGCTCACCGATGACAACAGTGCAAGATTCACATTCAGCATCATTAACTTTAGACTTAAGCATGGCATAATCAGTAGAAACAGATTCTAGCATAAGTCTAAGGTCTTTTCTATCTCTAGCGGCTTGCACAAGTAATCTATCCTAACCAATAACTACTTCATTCAGTTCATCTAATTTAATTGCAAGCTGGTCATAGGATAGAGGTACCTCAGATGAGTCAAGCTCATCGCCGCTGTGATCGCATTCGGCCATGAAGCAAAGGTCGGTGAAATCTCGTCCCTTCTTGTCCTTCTTCTCCTACTTCCTTGGAGACTCCTCCTCCTCAGAGCTCGACTCCTCAGTTGAGGAAGTGTCGATGTCACTGAGAGCAGCAACAAATGCTCTGGAAGCGGCTTTGGCTACTCTCTTAGCCACCTTGCCGCGCTTGCCCTTCACAAAGGGTTTCCTCTCCTTCTTGTGGTATTTGAGGCGCTCACTCTCATCTCTCTTCTTGAGTTTAGGGCAATTGGCCTTGATATGAGAAGTGTCGCCACACTCAAAGCAACCAGTAAAACCACTTCTCCTCTGATCCCATTTCTCATGGTGAAAACGGGTGAACCTTCTGGCAATGAGAGCAAGCTCATCATCATCCAGAGTATACACCTGCTCCTTAGTGACGGAGACCAGGGAGGACAAAGCAAAACCATCTGCAAGAACACAAGTGCCAGATGTGCTTAGTTCTGTAGTGGTGCCACGGCTAGTGCTAGAAACCAATGCCAATGGCTATGGCAAAGAGTTTCTGTGCACTGCAAGAGATGCCTTGGCAATCTCTGTGGACTTCAGCTTGCTGAAGAGCTCATCACAGGTCAATGTGTCATAACCTGCAGACTCCTCAATGCTGGATATCTTCACTTCCCATATGCTACGATCAAGAGCATAGAGAAGCTTGATAGCCCTATCATGATCATTGTAAGCAAGTGTCCCGTTGGACCGCAAGTTACTCACTATTGCATCAAAGCGAGAAAACATGGCATCTATAGATTCACCAGGTGCCTGCATAAACAGCTGATACTGTTGATTGTATGTGCTTTGGCGCCTGGCCTTAATCTGAGTAGAGCCCTCATGAACAATAGTGAGAGAGGTCCAAATTTCCCTAGCTGTCCTAAGGTGTTGCACCCTATCAAACTCACTTCTACTCAAACCAATGAACATTATATTTCTTGCCTTGGAGTTGGCATTATACTGATCCTTCTCTGTTTGAGAGGTGTGAGTTTCAGGGATGGAGTATTGTGAGTCCACAATCTCCCAAATTGCATTTCCTTAGCATAGCAAGTAAGCCTCCATGCGCACCTTCCAGTATGCAAAATCAGTCCCATCGAATAGAGGTATTTTACTAACTCTGTCCATGTCGCCAACAGATCACAAAACCGGTTAAGGTCAACTGGTGATCTTAACCCGCTCTGATACCAATTGTTGGACCAGAAACGGCGACCAGAGGGGGGGGGGTGAATGGGAGCTTTTAAAATTTCAGACTAAAAATAGCCTTCTGTTTTAATTCTGTCTTATGCGGAACAGGCTTCGAACACACCCTTCAAAGTTCTAGTTCGGAGGTATTTTATAGCTCCGAACACAGGCTTCGCAAGGAGCAAAAGTTCAAAGCCAAGAAGACTTCGCTCCACCCACACCCCGAAAAATCATCTCTGCTAAGTCAGTGCTCCGAGCAGGCTTTGCACTTCACCCTTCGCAAGAGCGGACTTCCCTCTGCGGGCTTCGACTAGATACTCAGCGATAGCAACTGGTGCTGGGCTTCGTACTTCGAAGGTCTAAATGCACACTAAATAGACTTCGCTGAGGACTACAACACGGGAAGAAAACGGGCTTCGATCAGTGCTTCGCTAGTAATCAGAGAGGTCTAGCCTCTAGTTTACACAGAGCGAACAGACAATGAAAAACACACTTCGCTCAAACACACTTCGCTCAAAACACACTTCGCCCAAAAACACACTTCGCCCAAACAGGCTTCGGTGCACAACCTCAAGTCAAGCGAAGTGACACACAAGAAATCAAAGCATGAAGCGAGGTATGCATACAAGCTCAAGCAGAAAGTGAACACAGAATCAAGGCTTCGATGCTTGAACAGGGAACACAAAAATTGAACTCACAGGATGAATATAGAGAGTGTGGTGGCTAGCACAGGAGTTCTACAATGAATGCTCAAAGTGTTAATGTGACCTACCCAGCCTCCACTATTTATAGGCACTATTCAGCCATGTGAATTGACTACTTTACCCCTAGGGTTTACATTGCTTTTGTCTCATCAGAACAGAGGGGTACAAAAGGTACTCTACTTTATTTGGAGGCTTCTTTTGTCAGCTTTGCAGAGGGGACAGCGTCAGCTTTTTGCAGAGCATACACCATCAGCCTTTATAGTCTTGGATTCTTCTGAAGCCCCCCTTCGCACGCAAGGGGTGCGGTAGCTTCGGTGAGAAGCCTTGAGCCTGACGACCTTCACTTCACCGAAGTTAGCCTTCAATACAGTGACGGTTTTGAGCTGAAGCCGTCAAAGCCCTTGGGCCGTCGCACCAACATCTTCGGAGTGGACCACCACGGCTTCGCAGCTTCCCCTAGCTCGAACTCCGTCAGTCCGTGTACTGAAGCCATGCAAGGCCGAAGTACCTCAAGTCAACCTTACTCCGAAGCAAGCCTCGCTCCAAAGCCAGCCTTGCTCCGGAGCCTGCCTCGCTCCGAATCCAGCCTCACTCCGAAGCCCCACCTTCGGAGTACCACCCTTCGAAGTCCCTCCTTCGTCCAAGTCCTCTGCATGAAGCATTCCATGAGCACTTCATCGTAGTGTCTCTCCCCGAGCACACTCCTCGACAATCCTCACCCGGACCATGCCTTCGCTGCACCTCGACTTCTGAGACCTTCGTCGCGTATACCTTCGAGTGTCTCCCTCCGGAGCACACTTCGAAAGCCTTGCCTCATCGCTGAGGACTTCATCCACCATACTCCGAAGTCACTCCATTCGGAGTACCCTTCGAAGTGCCTTGCCTCCGAGGACTTCGTCTCGGAGTACCTTCACCCTGAGTCACACTCCGCACTTACTGCCTTCTCCTGGTGCACCTCGACCCGAGGTCCGACCTTGACCCCTTCGCAACCTTCGTGACGGAGCTCCCTGCTCCCCTGGCATCAAGCCTCAAGCTTGACCCAGGTTCACTTGCTACGAACCGTCCGTCGCCTCCGAAGTCACCTACGCACCATAGACAAACAGACAAGTGTATCCAGTACCCCGGAGACCTCTCCGGGTAACAACCTCCAATACACACTCCGGTGTACCGCCCAAAGTACCGAAACCTTTGATACAACCCAGTCATCGTGTACTGTCGGACCCCTCCGACAGGCACACTCCGCTGCAACAGCTGCAGCAACAAGACCCACCAAACCCTTCAGTGAAACCACCTCCGAACCCCTTCGGAGGGACAACCTTAGAACACCTCACAAAGTGTGACCAAAAAAGAAACCAACACCGACTCATCACAGACTCCGAAACCAACACTTGGTTTCTCACAAAGTGTGACCAAAAAAGAAACCAACACCGAGCTAATGGAGACACATCGATGGCAGTCTTGTCTTGCTTAGCCAGAGGAGTCGGTGGCATTGACTGGAGAAAGAAGACACACTTACAAATAAGATAAAATTTACCAAGCATGATAGAAGACAAAGTCAAAAAAGGGGTATCTGGTCGGATCAAACTTTGGTGGACCGGTGTGTTCCTAGATCTGATGCCTTATGCTTGTGCGCTAGGATTTTGACCCACTTCTTGGCGAGAAAGTCCGCAAGGGTAGGGGCTCCGCTACCCAAGGTAATAATGGACAATTGTGGCTAATAGTCAATCGGTCGATCGCTTTGGCTCACTGGTGGAGTGTCCACACCATCCTCCTACATGATACAAGGATAAGTAAAGTACAAAGCAACAAGCAAAAACGAGCAAAAAGTCAAGTTATGTGTGTTTATCGATGAGGAGTCGTTGACGTAGCTGGGATGCAGGTGCTTGCAGTACGTCCTTGGGTGCTGGTTGAACAAATGCAGTGCCCACTCACCCCACCACTCTATGAATCTGATAGAGCCAATGGTACATGCCGACCAAGGGATAAGGTCACCGTAAGGCACTTGGTCGTCCACTCGAGATAATTGATCATATTCTATGACTTCCCCACAAACTTGGATTTGGCTTATGAAGAATAGATAGGGAGGGAGTTGGCCGAATCCTAACTGATGTGAGCAAATAGTCAGATGGTAGGACTCGTAAGAGGCTTTGCGGGAAGTGAAGTTGATGGGTAGAAGGCAAGGAGTGATCAAGGTTTTGAAGATTTTTGTGGATCCCCATTCTGGCACACGTCGGCCAAGAGGAACCCATGAGGGTACTCATACTCTGACAAGGACTCATAAGAAAACCAAGCAGTCCTCTCGTCCTAGAAGCCACAGTAAAACACAACGAAGCTCCGGCTCAAGGAGTCAAGAGACATCTAGAAGGTGGACCGGTAGGTGGCCGCCTCACCCAGAGAAGAACACTAACAGTAGGACAGGTCGGTCAATTCAGGGTAGTCGGAGGGGAATTCCATCAATGCAAGGGGGTGTCACCAGTCACTTCGGTGGTATAGATGTTGAGCCAGAGCTACAGGAACCACTAGGGACCGCCGAAGTGGCCGACAGGTTCACCGGCCAATAGCTTAGACGATACTTGATGGAGGAGGTGATAGGTGGCGCCAAGGAGGTATCGGCCGATAGGGATTTTCTTCTCGGCAGCAAGCTGCTCGGCTAGGAACTAAAGATGGGCAGTTGGACTTAGAGTGGATCTGCAAAACACAAATTGCTCCAGCCAAAGGTTGAGGAAGGCCATATGATCCTCAGTCTCGACGGAGCCGGTATTTTTGTTGTGCTTCATGATGCACTTACCCCAACCACTAGTGGATTTTACACCAAAGTGATGGGTCGACTTGGATCGAAAAGAAAGAGAGTTGCAAGGAGAGGTGATGTCAAGAGAGGTCAAGGCGAGGACATCCAAGAGAGTTTGACTCATTGGACCGTTCTCAAAAAGGAAGGCATTGAGGGTATCAGAACATAAATAGCAAGCCGCAGCAAGAAGGGGCTAGTTCTTGTAGGGTTTGGCAAGGGAGAGGTCGATATAGTGGCCGATGCCGGTTTCCTCCCAGGACCGGCGCTTGGCGACCAATACCTATTGATGCAGAAATGCGCCCCCACACATGGGCCGGTTTGACATCCAAAAGTATCGCAACGATACCGACGTCATGTTCCGACTACCCTGGATAGTGATAAGGGATTTGGAGTCACCAGGCAAACAGATAAATAATTAATATTTTAATCCAATAGGCTGAAAAGTATTAGTAATAATGTAAACAGTGACAAAATGACCAAAATACCTAGAATCGGCCAATTCGGAGGCCGATTCGGAGTTACAGCAGAGTCTGGTCCGAAGGATCCCTAGGGCACCTTCGGCCTCAAGCTCGGTCAGACTGGAGGTACAACCTCGGTCGGACTGGAGGTTGCGAAGGGGTTTTGGGCACGTCCCGAAGATAGTTGCGAAGTAGACTCCGGCACGGTGCGGAGGGCTCCGGTCGGACCGGCGGAGCCCTCCCGGTCAGACCGGCGAGGTAGGCTTCGAAGTACACAGGCTCCGGCACGTGAGGCTCTGGTGAAGGACTTCGGTGTAGTGCGGAGTATCCCAGTCAGACTGGTGGGGCACCTTCGGTCTGATCGGCCATTGCCGACAATAGCCTGACGAAAGGCTCCGGTCAGACCGGCCTTGTACCTCCGGTAGAACCGGCGATGGCAGATCCAATCTGTTAGAACCTGGACGGCCTAGCAAACGAGATCCGATTTGCTCCAAATTTTGCAGAGGTGTTCATAGAGAGAATTGCCCTACAAAGATAATAATAGATCAAACACAATTCGGCCAAAGGGCCGAATTGCCGAGTAGGGCGGAAAAACCGATAAAAAGGATAGCAATTCGTTACGTGGATTAGCGGGAGGTTCACAAGCAAACCAGCAAGGGTTACCATGATTATAGACGCGGCAGACGGAGGGCTTTCAAGCAAACCCACGAAGGTACAAAAAGTAAAGAAAATAAATGTGATTCAAAGCTAGGGCTTTGGGTGTGTGGATTAGAGAGAGCCCTTGAATCGGCATTGCCCCTAGTATATATAGGGGGTGGGATGGTTATCCTTGGCTAGAGATAGAGTTAGATGCGACCAAAACCCTATTGAGATAAGTTTTGGGCGAAAATACCTCGAATCCTCCTTGGATCCATAATCTGGACCCTGGCCGGTCTAATTGAGCCCATGGGTACGGTCTGACCAGACCTGGCCGGTGGAACCAGCCTACCATAGCCGTTCAGACCGACCTTTGCTAGGTTTAACATATTTTCGGTCAAAAATACCATTTTTTAGTATTTTCCTAGTTTGACCATTAATGCCATTTTTTGCTATAAACACATGCCCCCTGCCTTTTAGCAAACTTAGTGAGCTAAAAGCACGACGGGCCTTGGGCGATACTTGCAATATCGTCCTTTTAACACTTCAAGTGTCTTGCCACACACTTGGGAAGTACTTTTTTAAATATCTACCATTCAAAGCCCTTCGAAATCACTCTCCTTGTAAAGATTCTAGGACATATGCATTGCCTGGAGTGATTCCAACTACCTTAAAAGGTCCTTCTCAACTAGGTGACAATTTACCAAATTTTGAACTCATAGTGCCTAAGGGCAAAATCGTCTTCCACACCAAAATCTGCGAAGTACACCTCGCTGGTTTTTCTATGCCTTAGTTCGAAGTTCTGTTTTACACCTCGTTTGAAGAGTGTTGTGGAGCTAGTTTCGGAGCTACGCTCAGCAGGTCACATTTTTCGGAGTGTTTGTACGGTTTGTTCTTTGAAGATCGTTTAACACTCCGAAGCTCTTCTTTTGGCAAGGTTGTTCACTGTTCAAGCGAAGTATGCGTGTGTAGGCTTCGAATTTTTGTGTTTGTTTCGAAGTATACATTTTGGAGAGGAAGGCTTCGCTCGACTGCTCTGAACCAGCCTTGACTACATCAGACTTCGCACAAAGATCTTCGAAGCAGGCTTCGACACAATTGCGACACGCTTCGACAACTACAGGCTTCGACGCTGCAGGCTTCGTCAAGTACCGAACTGGAGACAACCTTGAACAGTAACCTTTCATCTCCTTTTAACGTGCACTCAGAGTTATTTCTATGATGGTTTATTTCTGTGAACCTTGATCTGCCCATGTTTTAAATGCCTTGTTATTCTACCTATTAGTACTATGTTGGTGTTTCTTTGTATAGTACACCAGTCGTTTATAGGCTAGATACTTTTAGGTTTTTTGATATGTTCGTGTTTTCCTGCTAAGTCTTTTGAGGTGCGTTGGGTGTTGGGAGCAGGCCATTGATTCGAAAAAAATTTTAGGCGCCCATTCACCCCCCCCTCTGGTCGGTCCTACACCGGTCATTTGGCACGGTTCGGTCTAACCATCCTGACATGGTCGGTCGGACCGGGAATGCAAGGGTGGTCGAACCATTCTTACAAAGCCGATCAGACCGACAGTAGTACCCTCGGGTGCTACATCATCTTCAAACATCGGCTTTTCACGTGTGCAGAATTTACCTCTCCTAATTTGTAGCCTGATGCTTGTTGAGCCAAGTCATTTGCAAGTTAGTTAGCCTCTCTAGACACATGAGTAATCTCAAAATCATTAAAGGTAGAAATTAAGTCTAAAAACTTATCCAAGTAGCTATTTAGCAAACAGTTAAAACATTGAGCAAGCTTGGCTAGTTGTTGCACGACTAATAAAGAATCACTCTATGCATGAATATATTTCACACCCATGGAGTCTAACAACTCAAGACCTAGCAATAGGGCTTCATATTCGGCTTGATTATCGGTTGAATGAAATTCTAAATGGGCCGAGGTCTCAAAGTGCATACCACTTGGTGATACGAGCACCACTCCGACACCTTGGCCATTTTTGCAAGCCGAACCATCGAAGTACAGTTTCCATGGTAGTATTTCAATCAAAGCGACTTTATCGCCCCAATTGACATCTACGTGGTGACCCACTATAAAATTAGCCATGACTTGGCCTTTCATAGCTTTCAACAGTTCATAAGCCAAATCATATTCAATTAACGCATACGCCCACTTGCCGATTCTACCACTTAGAATCGGCTTTTGCAACATGTATTTTATGACATCCGTTTGGCAAGTGATAATACATGTGCTAGGGAGAAGATAGTGATGTAACTTGGTACATGCATAATAGAGGGATAAACACAAATGCTCCACAAACACGTACCTTGTCTCGGCATCTAGAAGTCGACGACTCAAGAAGGTGATGATGTACTCTCTTCCTACGACGTCTTGAGTCAACACGGCTCCAATCACACTCTCCTCCGCGGCAATATAAAGCTGAAATGGAATCTAGGCCTTCGGCGCCCTTACCACTGGCGGCGTCGATAAGCACTCTTTGATTTTCTCGAACATGCGTTGCTGGCTTACCCCCCAAGTGAACTCGGCTTCATTTTTTAGCCGGAGTATTTGGACGAAATCATCAATTTTGCCAGACAAGTTAGATATAAAGCGACACAAATAATTAACTTTGCCTAGCAGTTTCTGCACATCTTTATTACATGTCGGTGCTACACATCCTCTAATTTTCTCAAGCCTCTTAGGATCAATTTCAATGCCTCTTTCATGAATCATGAATCCCAAGAACTTACCCGCCAACACACCAAAAGCACACTTGAGCGGGTTCATTTTTAAGCCATTCTGGCGCATTCTTTCGAAAGCAAATCTCAAATCGGCGAGGTGGTTTTCCATAGCATCCGATTTGACCACAACATCATCTATATAAACTTCTAACATAACTCATAGCAAGTCATGAAAGATTAAGTTCATGGCATGTTGGTATGTGGAGCTAGCATTCTTTAACCCAAACGTCATTACTACCCACTCAAACAAGCCGACAAAACCCGGGCAGCGAAAAGCCATTCTAAAAACATCTTCTTTGGCCATAAAGATTTGATTATAACCAGTGTTACCATCAAGAAAACTTAGTACCTTGTGTCCCAAGGCATCGTTGATCAACATGTCGGCTATTGGCATGGGATATTCATCTTTCGGAGTGGCCTTGTTCAAATCCCTGAAGTTGACACAGATGCGGATCTTGCCACTCTCTTTCTTCTCGACTGGCATGATGTTAGAGACCCCTTCCGCGTATCTGCATGGCCTAATAAAACCTTCCGCTAACAGACATTCAACCTCCTCTTTAACTCGGTCATAAATGGCCGAATTGAAGCGGCACGGTGGCTGTTTATAAGGCCTAAACCCGAGTTTGATGGGGAGCCGATCCTCAACAAGCTCTCGGCTTAACCTGGGCATCTTGTTGTAGTCCCATGCGAAGCAATCAACATATGATTGAAGCAATTTTATTACTTCGGCCTTTACATCATTATTCAAATTCCGATTTACAAACGTCGGCCTCGGAACACTACCATCTCCTATGTCTACTTGTTCCAAAGGGTCGTCCGACGAGAAGCCTTGACCTAATTTTTCTACCTCGCTAAAATCTTCAATGGCTTCGGCGATACCATCTTGAGAAGACCGATAATACTCCACGCGAGATTTTAGCCAATCAAGATTAGCGCTAGACATTCTACTATATTAGACACAACCGAGCCACACCGGCCGGCTTCATGGAAATAGGAACGAACCTCCCCTATGACACACTAACAAAGTCATAATCCAAGAGGTCCCGCCCTGACAAGCATTCTATCTCATCATGGGTGGCGTCGCCGGACGCATCGGCCAAACTAACATGGGCCAATGTATCGGTGTACACTATCTGGACTTCGTTGCTATCCCATTGTATTAGGTGTTGATGCAAGGTGGACGGCACACACTAATTTTCGTGGATCCAGTCACGCCCAAGCAATACATTATAATTGCCTTATACATCGATGACAAAGAAAGCAGTGGGTAGCATCTTGTTTCCCACCGTCAGTTCTAGGGACAATACCCCCTTAGCTTCCGTCGTGTCACCATTGAAGCTGTTGAGGGTGACGTTGGTCTTCTTTAGGTCATTGTCATCCTTGTCGAGCTTCCTTACAAGGGAGTATGGCATTAGGTTCACGGTGGTGCCACCATCGACAAGCATCCTCGAGATAGGCCTCCCGTCGATGTGTCCCCTTATGTAGAGGGGTCTTAGGTGACGGTTCGTCTCTCTGGGCTTCTCGAATATGGCGTCCCGCGGGCCAAGTTCTAGCTGAGTGACCCCAGCCTCCTCCTGCAGTGGAGCGAACTCGAAAGGCAACATGACGATGCCAATGTCCATTGCCTAAGGAGCGGGCCCCTCAGAGACGGGAGTGTAGTTGTCATCGAGCAAATCATCTTCGTCGGAGCTAACAACGGGGGCCGAGTCATCCACCATGACTAGCCTAGGTCTCTAGACTTTCTTCACCGTGGGCCGAGGACGGATTTCCTCAAAAAAACACGTCTCGTGCCTCCTCGGCCTTCCCATCTCGTATCTCGTGTGCCCACAAGCGCTGTAATCTTCTCTTTTGTGATTAGAACATCCCCGAGGGTGCCCACGATGGCTGAGGACGGGTGTCGGGTGCCACGGTCTTGCTCCTAGCATTTTTGGCCGAAGGGGACTTGTTTGTATCGGCCTTGGATATCTTGCGCTTGCCATGAGAGGTCTCCTGCTCCTGGTCGATCGGACCGGCCATAGTGGGCCGGTCAGACCGGTCTGTGCCGAAAGCCGTTGTAAGGCCGATCGGATCGGCCACAGTAGGCCGGTCAGACCGGGCTTCGGCCGGGTCTTCGCGCTATCTCATTGGGGCACTCTTCAAGATTGGGACTTCTTGGGATCCAA
This sequence comes from Zizania palustris, assembly GCA_019279435.1. Lineage (NCBI taxonomy): Eukaryota > Viridiplantae > Streptophyta > Magnoliopsida > Poales > Poaceae > Zizania > Zizania palustris. The sequence continues at coordinate 18,615,865 of JAAALK010000082.1, read as the reverse complement.
CCCTGATGACTATAACCTGCGAGGCGTCTTCACGTTCATCTCCTCCGGTGACATCTCGCGGAGCCCAGTTCTGAGGTACTACGGATAGGCCGTGAATAATGCTATCATCCTGCGCCAGCCCCCAAACCTGACACTCAGATACACTATAAGAAATGTGAGTGTTAGTAGCCGGACACTACCCATAGTTCTCCGGCGGTGGAGGCCAAGTTGGAGCCATCGTCCAGCAGTAGGGTGGTGACATCGGAGGCTCTAGCGGTTTCGCCCATTGAGTGCCAAACCTGTTGGCCTGTTGGAAGCCCGACCACATCGATGGTACCTCGGACCAGACCAGCGAAGGGTCCTGCCAAGCCGGAGTTAAATTAGGCCATGGTGGAGGCAGGCTCGGCCACTGGAGGCCGAGTCCATCAGGAGGATGCAGCCCGCTCGGAGGAGGTGGGTTTGGCCACTAAGGCTTGAATCCTCCCGGAAGCTGGAACCAGCCAGGGGAGGGTCTGGCCACTGAGGTCCGAACCCTGCGGGAGGTTGGGACCAACCCAGAGGGGGGTTCGGCCACTGAGGTCTGAACCCTGCCGGAGGCTGTATCCACTCCGAAGGGGTGTTCGGGCCTTGAGGTCCGAACTCGACCCTCGCGAGGTTCATCCTCCTCGAGGTATTCGACCGTCCCGGAGCCCGTGGACAAACACCTCTTCTTTCGGACCTTCACTGGTGCTTGTCCAAAAGCATCTTGTAAGTGACCTTCGGCCTTCTGCGATGCTTGGCCGAAGATGATGGCTTAATATTTTCCTTCCACACTCCTACCTCCAGATTATTTGGTACAAGTGTGCGTGTGCGAGTGTCCCCTATGATGATTGCTTTCCCTTTAGCCGACTCGGCCTGCTCTGGCCGAATCAACACCTTCTTTCCTTCTAGCTCAACATTGTTTATGGGAAAAGGGTCTCTGACTAATTTCATCTTTGGGTTTGCCTCTATTTTCAATCATCCTTCCTCTATGGCCGATTGTACCTACCGACAAAAAACGTTGCAATCGTTAGTGTAGTGAGAATGTGAATCATGCCACTTGCAGTAGGGACGCTTTTTTAATTCATCGGCGGATGGCATGACTTGCCCTTTTGGTAGCTGTAGGAGTTGATTTTTTAATAGGAATTCAAATATCTTATCACATTTAGTTACGTCGAATGAATATCTAATTTCATTAGGACGACTCTTATAGGGAGACGGCCGCAATTCGAAGCAGGTGACGGGCTTGGACTTTGTGCTCCAAGTCCATTCGGCCATGTACGTATCAGTCGGATCCTCTTCCTCTTCGGATTCTCCCTCGTTGGAGTGTTCCATAGTGTGGCTCTCAGCCCTTGGTTTTTTAAAAGTTTTAACGAATTTTATATCTTTGGCCCGGCCTTCCTAGACCAGAGCCTGTTGCAACACTTGGCTAACATCCAAGAGGTTTTGATTATCCATACGCTCCTTAATTTTTGCCCATAGGCCATTGAATGCTAGATCTGCTAGGTCTCTTTCCGATACGTTTAGGCTAAAACATTTATTCATGGTGTCTCTAAAGCGTTTAACATACTCAGAAACACTTTCGCTAGATTTTTGCTTAATCACCGTGTGGTGTGATAGCCTAAGATCGGTCTCGCCTGTGTAGAAATAATCATGAAACTTCTGCTCTAGTTGAGCCCATGTCTACACGGAATTCGGTGGAAGCACCAAAAACCAAGTGAATGCGGTGCTGGACAACGATAGGGAAAATAACCTGAGTTTTAATGCATCCGACCCGCTAGCTTCACCACATTGTGCTAGAAATTGGCTAATGTTTTCTAATGTGGATTTACTACCCTCGCCATCAAATTTCATGAAATCTGGGACTCTATAACCGCAAGGGTATGGAATGGTGTCAAAGTGGTCGGGATATGGTTTTAGATAAACCCTAGCTCTATCCTGAGGTGCAAAGCCGGTGCATTCCCTAAATAGCGCGCGAATACGTTCCTCGATATCATCGTGATCTAATGCTTGCGTGTGTCTTTCATGTGGTGGCGGGACGCGTGGCGGTATATCGACATGCTCTGGCCTATGCTATGGTGTGGGAGTGTGCAGTGCGAGCGGTGGTGACAGAGTAGGTATGGGCACAGGCGGCGGTGGTGCTTGATAGGCTGGGTTTGCCTGGCCATAAGTGTAGTTATGTGTTTCGGCGATGGATGAAGTAGCCGGAAACGTGATGGTTTTCCAGTATTGTCGTTGGTTCTGCTATAAATATGTTGTGCTGGCGGATTACTAGTGATTGGTGATGGGCGTACCTAGGTTAAGTTGAGGTTGTCGCGCATGACGAAGCCCAAGCGTCTCTTTATGCAATCTCTGAGCATCAGTTCCTCGAGTTCCTTCTTTTTTGCTTTCATCTTTGCTCGGTCTTCCTCAGATTGACCGCCATGGTGGGTGTCATCATGTTGCGGTCGTCGATGTCTTCGCTCCCCATAGTGTTCATCGGCGATGTAGTTGATGTAGACGTAGTAGAGGTACCCGCTGCCAATGTAAAGGTAGTAGTCATAGTTGGTGTTGTCCCCAACGGATTTGACAGAATGTGTGTAGACGCAGAAATGCGCTCCCGCACTTGGGCCGGTTCGACATCCAAAAGTATCACAACGATACCGACATCGCGTTCCGACTACCCTAGATAGTGACAAGGGATTTGGAGTCGCCAGGCAATCATATAAATAATTAATATTTTAATCCAATTGGCCGAAAAGTATTAGTAATAATGTAAATAGTGACAGAATGACCAAAATACCTGGAATCGGCCAATTCGGAGGCCGATTCGGAGTTACAGCAGAGTCTGGTCTGAAGGGTCCCTAGGGAACCTTCGGCCTCAAGCTCGGTCAGACCAGAGGTACAACCTCGGTCGGACTAGAGGTTGCGAAGGGGTTTTGGGTGCATCCCGAAGATAGCTGTGAAGTAGACTCCGGCACAGTGCGGAGGGCTTCGGTCGGATCAGCGGAGCCCTCCCGGTCAGACCGGCGAGATAGGCTTCAAAGTACACAGGCTTCAGCGCATGAGGCTCCGGCGAAGGGCTTTGGTGCAGTGCGGAGTATCCCGGTCGGACCAGCGGGGCACCTTTGGTCTGACCAGCCGTTGCCGACAATAGCCTGATGAAAGGCTCCAGTCAGACCGGCCTTGTACCTCCGGTCGAACTGGCGGCGGTAGATCCAATCTGTTAGAACCCGGACGGCCTAGCAAACGAGATCCGATCGGCTCCAAATTTTGCAAAAGTGTTCAGAGAGACAATTGCCCTGCAAATATAATAAGAGATCAAACACAATTCGACCAAAGGGCCGAATTGCCGAGTAGTGCTGTAAAAACCGATAAAAAGGATAGCAATCCATTACGTGGATTAGCGGGAGGTTCACAAGCAAACCAGAAAGGGTTACCATGATTATGGACGCGGTAGACAGAGTGCTTTCAAGCAAACCCACGAAGGTACAAAAAGTAAAGAAAATAAATGTGATTCAAAGCTAGGGCTTTGGGTGTGTGGATTGGAGAGAGCCCTTGAATCGGCCTTGCCCCTTGCATTTATAGGGGGTGGGCTGGTTATCCCTAGTTAGAGATAGAGTTAGATGTGGCCAAAACCCTATTGAGATAAGTTTTGGGCGAAAATACCTTGAATCCTCCTCGGATCCATAATCTAGACCCTGGCCAGTCTAACTGAGCCCATGAGTCCGGTCTGACCGGACCTGGCCGGTGGGACCGGCCTACCATAGCCGGTCAGACCGGCCTTTGCCAGGTTTGACATATTTTCGATCAAAAATACCATTTTTCAGTATTTGCCTAGTTTGACCATTAATGCCATTTTTTGCTATAAACAATACCCTAAGGTACCAATCACACCAGTCAAGAAGTAGGGAAGGGAAGGCCCTAAAGCTAAGATGTCAATGAGAAGACAATATGGAAGAATGTTTAAAAGGGATCCGATTGGTTTCTGAATTTTTGATATCAATAGGATCGGGGTTACCCATAAGACCTAGAAAGTGATCGGTTGTGTGGCCAGCAATGGGGATCGAGATCTAGTTCCTTGGGTTCTACCGGTAGAAAACAAAAGAAATAATAAAAGCAAAGAGGAAAAGTGAGTAAAGACGGTGGATGAATCAAGAAGGACAGAAAAACAACGAAAAGAGGAGAATGCCGAAAGCTTACCTCGGGAATCACGTTGATGGTGGCCATCGTTGGCGTTGCCAGCGGGTGGATCGGTGATGGAGAAGACAGCAAATGGTGGCGATCGCAAGTGGAACCAAAAGTAGATGGCAACGAGCTCAGGGGGCAAGAGTGAATAGTAGGCAGAAAGCGTGAAGAGGAAAGGTGGAGTGATCGGGGTAATTATAAAGAAAAAGGTAACTCATCAGCAATCGGGTCAAAATGATCCCACCCGATCTGGTGGGGCCACCTGCAACATTCGACAAAAGGTAATCATGAGTACAATTTTCAAAGCGTTGAGATCTTTGCATGCCCAAGATTAGAGGAACCGAATCTTCGGCGTAAAGAATGCTAGTACAAAATTGTGTGGGATAAAGCCTGGCCTGATGCCGCCATAAAGAAATGTAAATGCATCAGACCAGGTGACACCCGCCGTAGTTGTGAATGGCCAAGGAGGAAGAAGCAGAAAATGAAGAAAAAGATATTATGGAACTGTGACCCGAGAAAAAAGTTATAAAGTACCAGAAGGTGAAAGGTTTCGGCTACAATTAATGAGTGTGAAAAGATAACACGTCTAGACGTTTGAAAGATGTGATGGCAAGGGTGATGATGGTTGGTAATTTCAAAGCATCAAAAGCCATTTAATGCTCTAAAATTGGGGGCATATGTTGACGCCAAGATTTAGTATGCTCCAGGCCCATCAGGGAAGCCGCGTGATCAATAGAAGTCAAAGAGGGGTCCGGTCAAAGGTGGTTGTCCATATTGTTATAATATGACCGGACATGCAGGAGCCGATGTAGGAGAAAGAAGATAAGGATGATCCAAAATTGGTTACAATGTGGATTACTTGGACGGCAAGTCTCTAGGCTATAAATATGTATCTAATTAGCTAGGTTTACACACACAATCAACCTCTACAAACTACTACCTTTGGCGCATTGCCACCCTTGTATTCCCAAGGTTAATCCTGACGGGACTTGGCACTTGGAACCGGGCTGCATCATCTTGATCTCTGGCGAAGAGGTGAGTCCCGCCACCCCAATGGTCACATCACTTGAGGTTTGTTCTTCGAGGATGAATTGTATCGATCTCTTGAGGTATCGGCCCGATTGGTGTGACTGCTGGGTTTATCTTGGTATTTTGCTAGGTCTAAGGTTGCATCAGTTTTGATCTCTTAGATTGATGTGAATTAGGAGTCATAGTTTAAGGCTTCATCGGTTAAGTCTGACATCTTCATCTATTATATCTTGTTCATGTTGTGTACCATTTATCTAAATAAAGTATACTTGATGCGTTGAAGTGGTATTGATTTATCGTGATTAGCGATTATCTCGGTTAGGTTCGGTCTTGCTATTATGGTGACTTAATGATATGAATATGTTATTTGACATGCTTGCTTTAGTTTCTATTGGAGTATAAGTCAATAGGTTATCTTTGTTTCCACGCTATGTCCTATATTCATATGAAAGGTGCTCATCGGCCCTGATTCGCAAAGGTGTTATCCTATCGGCCGATAGAGAGTTCTGCTTGATAGCATGGGCATGGTCATCATCCCCATGGCTGATAGGCATGCTTATTCCTGTTTATTCTATTCTTTCCATCGCTTGATAGCCGATCGGCGTTGCTATTAACATTGTCTTTTATGATTCCTTATCAGTTACAGGGTCAAACTGATTGACACGCTCAGAATCTTCTTTCTTCTAAGATTATAGGACATGCACTGGAGTTAAGTAGATCTCATAGGCCACGCGTGTGACCAAAAACTACACCAACACCTATCTAGGCTATGGACAAGTTAATCAGAAAATGTGCGGTAATATCGAATCTTCGGGTAGATTAATTAGTTAATGCTCTATCAGCTCATCCCCAATTAGTCTTGTCTGTACGTCACCGGCTATGAGATCAGCAACCAGATTTTTATCATGAGTCGCGACATACAAACAAAGAGGGAAACTGAGAGTAGCTATGATAGCATACAATTTTACGGATAACAATTACCCTAAATCATCGATCCATGAGGAGAGGGCCACATACTACTCATGATAACTGACAGTCGGTTACTGTGTTTAGATAGCATTTGGTTCAGAAATCTGATATAATGAAATGGCTCTGTTCTACATTCTAATAATGGAATAGCTCGGCTCTGCATTTGGAAGAAAGAATGGAGTCACTCTATGTAGGACCGAAAGTAGCGACCAGAGGGGGGTGAATGGGCGCCTTAAAAATTCTTTCGAATATTTTGCCTATTCCCAACACCCAACGCACCTCTAAAGACTAAGCAGCAGAAAATAAACAGATAGCCTAAGTCTAAAGGTATCTAGCCTAGAAGCAACTGATGTCAAACAGAGAACTATCAAAGCAGTGCTAATAGACAGATAAACAGTATACACAAGATTAGGCAAGACAAACTTCTCAGTATAACACTCTAAGTGCACTAAGAATGAAGTGAGAAGTTACCGTTCGAAATCTGTCTCCTGTTCGAAACTTGGCGAAGCCTGCTTCGCTGGTCGAGGCCTGCTTCGCAGTGTCAAAGCCTGCTTCGCGGGGTCGAAGCCTGCTTCGGAGGTCGAGGTCTACTTCGCTGGTCAAAGTCTGGTTCGGAGGTGGAAGTCGAGGTCTGTCGAAGGTGTATTGTCTATCTTAGGTCGAGTGTGAATGAGAGCGAAGTATAACAGAGTTGGAGCCTGCTTCGAAGTATGTACTTCGAAGGCAAGGCTTCGAACACAGCTTTGAACTCGCACACAGAGTGAACAACCATCGAAAGGAAAAGCGAAGGCTGACACGCGACAGAGAAACCAAAACGAAGCCTACACTCTACCTTCGAATAGAACACAAGGACCTTCGAAGAAGACGGAAGCAAAATACTAAGCGAAGTCTAATAGAAAGGCAAGCTTCGAAGCCAACTTCAAAACCTGTCGAAGTGTGGACTTCGAAGAGCTCGAGTCGGAGTACCTTCGCACAGACGTTCGAAGTATGAGACGCTGTCAGTTCAAAAAGTACTTTGAAGCTATCAACTCAGGACACAAAACGAAGTTCGAAGTTCAAACGAAGCCTTAGAGTATATCAGATCGAAGCCTGCCTCACGGAGCTGACGGGCTTCGAACAGAGAGGGGGGCTTCGCCAGAAAACAGTCAGAAAAGTTACTCAGCCCTGTCAACTTCGATCAAAAAGCTGCGCAGAAAAGCAATGCTAGGGTACTGTTGCAGCAGGGAGTGGGTACTAGTTGCAGCCGCAAGAACTAGTACTCCCGTGAAGAACAGAATGGGGCAAACAGAGAAGCTTCGATTCAGGGAATAAAATTACTGCATTCAACCCGAAAACAGTTGGGTTCTCAACTAAATGCCACGCACAAACAGCAGGAAGAAACACATCTAGATTAGAGAAGAAATCAAGATGAACTCACAGCACACTGCTTGGCGGCGCACGCATGAACAGGAGAGCAAGAGAGAAAATGCAGGGAACAAAATGACCCAATAGAATAGAAAATGATTTCAGCAAAAAAAGGGTGACCTAACCCTAGGGATTGGGGTCCTATTTATAGGCTGCCCAACACTAGGAATATTCCACCGGCCCCTTAGGGTTTTTTACAGACGCAGGAATAAAGGAAAAGACTCTACTGCCCTTAGGTATTTTTACAGACATGACTGACTGACTGTTGGCCTAGAGATACAGATAACTTATTCGGAAGCTAAGTTTTCATAGCGACTACAACTTCTCTTCTAGACAGTCAGATACAAGATCAACGGTTGTCAGTTTTGCGCTGAAACTGACAAAGCCTCCACCGACTTTGCACCAGGTACCCGGATTGGGCCGGCCTGATTCCGCAGCTCTCTCAGGCCGGCAATCACTCACCGCCCGTGTACCTGAGTCAACCCTGGTCAACAGCCCAGTGGGTCTTCTACTGCTTCTGGCCCATGTACCCGGATTGGGCCAGCCCGACTTCGCATCCTCCTCTGCCCGACAGTCGCTCGCTTCCCGTGTACCTGAGTCACACGCGGCCCATGAAACAGCAGATCTCCTCTTTTCTTCTGTCCTCTTTGACTATCGTTGACAATGACTCATCACTTCTGGAGCCATGAGGCCCACGCTATTCAGCATGGCTCCTCAATCTCCCCCTTGATGAGTGCATTGTCAACACTCCTCTTCTTCAGCTCTTCAGCACCCGTGAACAAATGTGGAAACACGAAAACAAAACACAAGAAAAACAAAGAAGAAGAAAAATAAGGTAAAAGTTTAACCCTAATGACCAAAAGCTGAACAAAAAGCAAGAAGTGGTCATTATGGTTAACCAAAACGTAAAAGCTCAAAGTGAGTGTGATTTCAGAACAACAAGGATATCAACAGAGTAAGAACTCCCCCTTAAACTCTGATCCCAAATTTTCTCCCCCTTGTTGACAAGTAAACTCATCAAGCACTCAACAGAGACACTGACTCCCCCTGAAATGCAACTCCCCCACAAAATATGCAGTAAATTCAACTGGAGTGCATATGGAGTGTAGAAAGCATGCTTCTCAAATATGATTGACTGCAATTACAACATCTAACAAGTATAGCAAAAGACATACTGTCTAAGACACATGACATGATCAGTGCAACAGATGATATCTAATGAAAGTCATTAGCACGCATTTTTAAGTTTTTGCAAACAAAAGCATCACCACATTTTCCAGTAAACAATCGAGGTAAAGCATGAGATGCAAAAGCTAACTGATATTTATCAAGATAAGCATTGTCCAAAACAAAGTGCTTCAGCAAACTTGTTATCATTTCAATGTTCAAGCTTTTTCTTTTCTCTTTTTCATTAATGCCAGGGGTTATTTGCGTGTCAAAACCTCACGCTGACCGACCAAGTCAAGCCTAGGGCAAAACTGGACCATCAGAAGCTTAAGACATTGGTCTTGGCATACACTACATTGTCCCAGTTCATACCAAAGTGTTATGGTACGCAGTCCAGAACAATGCAATGCGACAAAGCAAACCCACCTGGATCTTTACAAGTTATGCATAAAGAGGCATGGAATTTTCATTTTTCTTGATTTTTATACCATATTTCCATGTTTTGTTTTAAAACAGAAGGATGTCCAAGTTGCATGTTTGCATCTAAGTTAGGAACTAGCTACAAGGTATGTAACAGATAGCAAAAACAGTCAGCCTACCCATGCTAGTTACCAGAGGCAATGGTGATCATTTTTCAAATCTAAAGCATAAAAGCCATGCATATGATAGATATCAGACATATCAAGTGAACTGAAGCAAAGCATGATCATCGACAAGTAATCAAAAGCATGTACCAGCTAGAATAAGTAAAGCAGTTCAATCATATAACAGAAGCAAGCTCAAAAGTGTGATATGTGAATATGCAAGATATGAACACACACAGAAAGACTCAAGAAAAGAGTAAAGAAGAAAGAAAACTGACGCAAAATATCCTAAAAAGGATACACAACACCCAAATCCCCTCGTAAACGCTCAAATGTAGACTGATCTAGGGGTTTGGTGAAAATGTCAGCCAACTGATGATGGGTATCAACATGAACAAGGTCAATGACACCTCTCTCATATTGATCCCGCAAGAAGTGAAAGCGCACATCAATGTGTTTGGTTTTGGAATGGAGACACGGGTTTTTCCCTACACTAATAGCACTGGTGCTGTCGCAAAACAATGGAACCCTAGTAGGAAAGAACAACCCAAAATCTCGCAGAGTGGAAATCATCCAAACCAACTGTGAGCAGCAGCTAGCAGCAGCTACATACTCAGCCTCTGTGGTCGAAAGAGCAACTCTAGATTGCTTTCGAGAAGACCAAGAGACAAGAGAAGAACCAAGAAACTGACAAGTACCGGAAGTCGACTTGCGATCCAACCGGCACCCACCAAAGTCGGCATCCGAAAAGCCAGATAAATCAAGAGATGATGATGCTGAATAGTAAAGACCAAGATCGGGCGCATAAGTAAGATACCTGAATATGCGCTTGACAGCCTGCCGATGAGACGCGCGACGTGAAGACTGGAAGCGCGCGCACAGTCCCACGGCGAACTGAATGTCCGGTCTGGTTGCCGTCAAGTATAGCAGCAAGCCGATCATCCCTCGAAACTCCCTTTCATTGACCTTGACACTACTCTCGTCCTTGTCCAAACCCCTAGATGTGCCCATCGGGGTCATCTGCGGCTTCAACTCCCCACCAAAGTCAAATTTCTTAAGCATATCGCGAGTGTACTTACCTTGGTGGATGAAGGTGTCGTCCTTGGTCTGCTTGATCTAGAGCCCTAAGAAGTACTTGAGCTCACCCATGAGGCTCATCTCAAACTCACTGTGCATCTGCTCAGAAAACTTGGACACAAGAGAATCAGTAGTACCGCCAAAGATAATATCGTCCACATAAATCTGAGCGACTAAGAAATCTGAAGCATCTCTGAGCAAGAAAATAGTTTTATCCACTAAACCCATCACAAAGCCCTTCCCCAACAAAAATTGCTTCAACCGGTCATACCAAGCCCTGGGGGCTTGCTTCAACCCGTATAAAGCTTTTTGCAACTTAAAAACATGTCGAGGAAACTTAGGGTTCTCAAAACCGGGGGGTTGCCTAACATAAACGTCCTCTTCTATGTACCCATTTAGAAAAGCACTCTTGACATCCATTTGAAAAAGCTTAAAACCCTTTGAAACGGCAAAAGCTAGAAGAATACGAATGGACTCAAGACGGGCAACAGGAGCAAAGGTTTCTTCAAAGTCAATACCCTCTTTTTGGCAAAAACCCTGGGCAACTAGTCGAGCTTTGTTGCGCACCACAACCCCATCTTCACCTTGTTTGTTCTTGAATACCCACTTGGTGCCTATGGGGTTGCATCCTGGTGGTGGCTCAACTAGTGTCCAAACCCGATTGCGGACAAAGTTCTCAAGCTCTTCTTGCATAGCATTAATCCAATTAGAATCAGAAAGAGCATGAGAAATGTCTCTGGGCTCAAAAGATGCAACAAAAGCAGATTCAGCAAACACAGCAAGAGAGGTAAAAGAACGCAAAGTTCTCTCAGTCAAATCACCTATGATGAGCTCTGAGGGATGGTCACGCTGAACTGCTCGGGTTCCCTGGTGATCTGAAGTCACCTCACCGGAGTCAGTAGCTGGCACCTCTGGACTCGACTGAGGGGGCTCGATCGTAGTGGAAGAAGTGATCAGAGGTCCGCCCTCATCCTCAGTCGAAGTCTCATAAGGTGTGGGCTCTGCAGGGGGTGCAGAAGGCCCACCCTCATTAGCGGCTGGAGTATCCTCATCTTCCTCGAAGATGGACTCTCCGAGCTCACCATCAGAAGGCTCAAAAGAAGGAGTCAAAGAAGGCAAGGACTCATCAAATGAAACCTCACAAGTCTCGACAAGCAGCTGGGATTCGAGGTTCCAAACACAGAAGCCTCGAGAATGCAATGCATAACCAAGAAAAACACCATCCCAGCAACGAGACTCAAACTTGTCCAAATGCCCTCCCTTCTTGAGCACAAAGCACTTGCAGCCAAACGCTCGTAAGTGGCTCACCTTGGGCTGTCTGCCAAACCGCAGTTCATATGATGTCTTACCAAGGTAAGCTCTAAGAAAGATGCGGTTGGCCAGATAGCAAGCCGTGTTCATGGCTTCATCCCAAAAACGCCTAGGAGCCCTGTGCTCATCGAGCATTGTCCTGGCCATCTCGACTAGCGTGCGGTTCTTTCGTTCCACAACGCCGTTCTGTGGGGGAGTGTAAGGAGAAGAAAACTGATGGTCAAGACCTTGATCACTACAGAAGCTGACGAACTGAGAGTTCTTGAACTCAGAGCCGTTGTCGGAGCGAATTGCTCGCATCCTACCATTGTTCTCATTCTTCAGCTTCAAAATCAGGTCATGAACAAACTAAAAAGTTTCATCCTTAGACTCCAAAAAGAAAACCCACGAAAATCGAGAAAAATCATCAACAATGACAAGCGCGTACCACTTCCCACCGACTGAACGTACCCGAGCTGGACCAACAGTGTCCAAATGTAAAAGCTCACCCGGATACGAAGTCATCACCTGAGTCACAGGTGAGTGAGAAGCGGCAACCATTTTCCCATGAGGACAAGGATGACATACTAGATCCTTCTCCATCTTAAGCTTGGGCAATCCTCGGATGAGGTCCATAGAGGTCAACCTGACTAGCAGATCAAAACTCAAATGACCTAACCTCTTATGCCACTTCCAGAGCTCAGAGGAGGATCCAGCAATTAAACAGCGAGAAGGGCCAAAAGAACTAGAGAAGTCAATTCGAAAAACTTTACCAAATGGTAAGATCTGGCAAATCAAAGACCCTCTAGAATCAAACACAGAAGAGTTTCCCTTCTTAAAACGCACTTCCAAACCATCCTCAAGAAGTTGCGAAACAGAAATCAAATTGAAGTTCAAATTCTTAACCAAAGCAACATTCTTCAAAGAGAAATGATCTGAAATGCGAATAGAGCCTATGCCACTTACCTTCCCTTGACCACTGTTCTCGAATGTGATGTACTCTTTGGAGCTCGGGGGAGTGAGACTGGAGAACCATCTGCGATGTCCCATCATGTGGCGAGAACATCCTGAGTCCATGATCCAAACGTCCTCCAGTCCCCGATCCTGCACAATCAGTGGCTATAAGTGGGAGCAAATGGTCCGACACCAGGTTTAGCAAAAGTGCTAAACCAGTGTCGAGCCATCTGCTCAAAAGACGGAAAGCAGAAATCATCAGAAAAGTTTGGACCAAAATGCGACTCAAAGCGTGGTCCTCGGTTCTGCCTAAAGCCTCGGCTATGAGGTCCAGGACCATAGCCAAAATGGCCTGGAGCTCTGCCGGAACGAACACCACCATCTGGAGCATGGCCATGAAAGTCGTCTCCTCTACCACCACCTACACGATGCGGCCTGGCCTCTAGCCTCTCCCCGCGTCGAGGAACTCTCAGTCTACCACCCTGCTGGTAGAACTGCTCATGACCACCACGAGCTCTCTCAGCTCTCTCAACCCGCTTCCTCCTGAAGCAAAACTCCGCAAGATGCCCGCCTCTCTGACAATACTCACAATGGTAGGTTGGCTTCTTGAGATGTGGTTGAGGCTTAGGGTTCTTGGGCTTAGCGGTGATTGGTGTTGTCTTCTTGGGCTGAGAGGGTCCAGGAAGAGAGTCTAGAGAAGTGTGGAGGAGTTTGGGCTTTGGAACTGTCGCGCCCCGATTTAATAAATCAGGACTTTATTGAAATTCCATAGAAAATCAATAAAACAAGACGTTCATCATGCGACCACGTACAATACGGGCAATCATTCACGGTTCGTAGACCGCATTAATACAAAAGTGAATAAAGAGAAAGAGAAACTAATAAAACAAGGGTCCTAGATGAACGCCTTCTTCCAGTCTCGCCTTGACTGGGTCGCTACTCCAGACCTTCATCCTCCTCGTAGTAGACGGGCTCTGATGTTGTAAGTCAACGGGGTGAGTACAAATGTACTCAGCAAGCCACCGAATGCAAATATAATGCAAGATAATAACAAGGGAGATAGTGGCTAATTTTGCGGAAGCAGCATAATTGTAAAGCTTTAAATGAGAGCAATTTATTAGTACGGAAAAGTAAACATGTGCATGTGTATCATCATCTTCTAACTCGAGGGGTACAGTCAGCCCCACCTCGCTCAACAGTCCTTACGTGCCATGAATAACCTGAACATTCAAACAATTGTAAACTAACTGCGAGTAGTCACACAACCCGCCCTTGACCGTGGGCTCGGCTTTTCGAAAAGATTAAATTACTCTGATCAGAGATGTACCATTGTACCCACAAGGCACGCACTCATCACCTACACCGAAGTGTAACGAGATGACCCATCACACGGGAACTCGTGCCAAAACCTTCCATATAGTCCTCCCCGACTCAATAGCACCCTCTTATGGGTTTCATATGGTGTCCCGACGCATCGGAGCCCCACCATACCCCCCCTTGAGCCTCGTCGGTACAAGTCGCCCGCAGGCTAGCCCCTTGCCCCCTCCTCTATGGTGCATCAAGCCGGAGTATTCCATACTTCCAGTTAGGACTTACCCATTAGACTTGTGGTTGGTACGGAAGTGCTTTGCAACAGATCCCGCAGACCGGTCCTTATAGTGCCCCGGGTGCGACAAACCAGTGCCCGAGCTTGCACCCGGAACCCACCATACTTATAACCTAGCCAACTCCAACAGAGTCCAGAGACGAGAATAACAGGGAAATTCATATACAGAAATCCAGCTATCTACGACTCGTTCTTTTTAACCTATAGCAGGTGTGCCGGTACATTGGGCACTAGCTAATATATTTATAGTAGAGTGACAAGGAGTTAAGGCTCAATAAGCATGGCTTGGGTTTGCACATAAGGACAGGGATCTAATAGATATAAGTGTAAGGCTTGAATATTTGACTAATGCAATATTAATCTATGGGTTATAGCGATAAGTTATTAAAACATGGGCTCAATTATGATCAACTGTTTCCACAGAGATGGTCGATGACTTGCCTTGCTCAGCAAATGGGGATGGAGGAACCTCGGGGTAGAACTCCTGCTCCTCGACGAACTCGTAGTCTTCTCGATACGGAAAAGTAAACAATATATTCACATTCAATAAAACAGATAAAATTCACCAAATAAAGAACATACATTGTTGTGGGTGAAGTAATATTTATTATTCTGAGTCTTTACATATAATAGTGAATTTTAACCTTTTTAGGATTTTTCATAATTTATTTTGTTGGAATAATAATTTATCCTAAAGGGGTTCTTATTCATTTATTGATTAATAATATTTTGGGCAACAGAAACATACTGTTTTTATTGCATTAATGTGTAGAGAATAATGTTCTGGTTCTAACAAAATTTGAATGGTGAAATTTAGAGTTAAAATGAGCAAGATATGAATTTTTGAAGTTTAAACTATTTTCTGAATTTTTATTTAAACCAAAAACAGTCCCTGGTCCAAGGTGAACCAGGTTCACCGTGAACCCGTGACTATTCGCGTGGACCCGAGCGATCTGGGCCGTTGGATCTGGATCCAGCTGTCAGATGCGAGGCGGGTGGGTTAAGTGAAAATGGACGGCTGAGATTAAATCGCGCGAACCGGTATGACGTGGACGCACCAGATCGATCGGGGCTTTAAGTGGTGATCGACGGCCGAGAGGCCTCGATACCCCTTTGACCAGATCCGAGGGCCTAGATTAAATCCCGGAGGGATTTAATCCCAGCCCTCTGATCGCGATCGGGTGGTCGTGGTGCGATCCGGCACGGCACGGCGTAAGGGGGCGCGTACCCCCTTCGTCTCCGGCGACGGCGGGCTCTGGTGCGACCACGGTGGCGGCGGCGAGCACCTAGGTGCCTAGCTACCGGCGGAAATGGAACGAGGAGAGTAAGGGGGTCAAGATGGTACCTTCGGCGGCGACGATGGGGGCCTGGAGGTGACCGGCGGCGAGCGTAGACGACGGAGGGCGTACGGGTGCTCGACGGCGACGGCGGTCCGGCGGTGTCCACGACCAACGGAGGGGTGGACGAGGTGGGGTGGTCGACGACGGACCCGACGGTGGCGGCGGCTAGGGCAGCGGGGGTCCGAGGCGACGGCGATCTCTTGCCGGAGTCAGAGCAGTGCCAAAACTCGAAGAAGAGGCGTCGGCGCTCCGGAAGGCTTCGGTTAGGGCTTAGGAGGTGTGGGTTGAGGGCGGTGGCCGAGGAGGGTTCTTATAGGGGGTCGCCGGCGTCAGAATGGCAGGGAACCGAGGGGATCCCGAGAGCTCCGGCGAGGGTTACCAAAAGCTTCGGGAAGCTTTCCAAAAAAGTGAAAACGCGTCGGCTATGGAAGGAAAGGGGGCGGTGGTGACCAGGGAAGGCGATCGGAGGGGATCCAAGGCGATCCGGCGGCCGGCGGCGAGAAAACAGAAGGAGATCGCCGGGGAAGGAAGGGGAGCGATCCCCTTCCATCGGAGACGATGGATCTGACAGGTGGGCTCCACCTGTCAGTGAGTGACGGAAAAAGAAAGGGCAGACAGGCGGGGCCGGGCGGTCAGAGGGCGCAAGGGGGCTGACGAGTGGGGCCAGACGGGGCGCGGGCGGGAGGAGAGAGGGGAGGGCGGCGCCGACAGGCGGGCCCCTCCTGTCAGTGGGTTGGTGGCAACGGGCTGGGCCAAAAAGGCCGTCGGGGGAGGTTTCGGGGTTGAGGCCCATTAAGCTTTTCAATTCTTTTCTGATTTAAAATAATTCCAGTAATTCATTTATTTGATTAAGGGTTGAATCACTGTTGATAAAAATTTGTAAAAATTCCTAAAATTATATCTTGGCCTCTAGTTCATCTCATAAAATTTTCAAGTCCAGATTTTGAGTATTTCTCCCTGTTTGGCTTTATTTGGGTTCTTTTGGTGATTTTTCTTTTAATAATAAATTCAGAAATGATTTAAATAATATTTTCTTTTTATTTTATTCCTTTTAATTTTTGGGGTGTTACAATCCTATCCCCCTTACAGAGAATCTCGTCCTCGAGATTCGGATCAATCCTCGAATAGCTCAGGATGCTGTGCCTTGAGTTCATCTTCTTTTTCCCATGTAGCTTCTTCTACCGGATGATTGCTCCACTGCACTTTGCAGAAGCGGATTACTCGACTCCTGGTGGTCCTTTCTTTGACTTCCAATATCTTGACCGGCTTTTCCACATAAGTCAGATCCTCTTGGACATCCAACTGCTGAAGATCCACTTGCTCTGTGGGGACGCGGAGACACTTCTTGAGTTGAGAAACATGAAACACGTCATGTACTCCAGCCAACGAGGGCGGTAATTCCAACTGATAAGCTACTTCTCCTTGGCGTCGAATAATGGGAAATGGTCCAACATATCGAGGGGCCAACTTTCCTCTCATGTTAAACCGTTGAGTCCCACGAAGAGGCGTAACTCGAAGATAGACATGTTCTCCATCTTCAAAGGCTAAGTCTCGGCGGCGATTGTCTGCGTAGCTCTTCTGTCGCGATTGGGCTGTCTTGAGTCGGTCTCTGATGATCCGTACTTTCTCTTCAGCTTCTCGAAGAATGTCGGTTCCGAATACTTGGGATTCACCCGTTTGGTCCCAAAGGAGAGGCGTTCTGCACTTACGTCCATATAGGGCCTCAAAAGGAGACATCTGAAGACTGGCTTGATAACTATTGTTGTATGAAAATTCTGCATATGGCAAGCTCTTGTCCCAAGTGGCTCCAAAATCCAAAACACATGCTCGAAGCATATCCTCTAGTATCTGATTTACCCTTTCTGTTTGTCCATCTGTCTGAGGATGGTAGGCGGTACTGAAATTTAATCTCGTGCCCATCTCCTCTTGGAGGTTCTTCCAAAACCGAGAGGTAAACTGACTTCCTCGGTCAGATACTATCTTCTTGGGCACTCCGTGAAGACATACTATCCGGGCCATATATAGCTCTGCTAGCTTAGGGCCACTAAAGGTCGTCTTGACGGCTATGAAATGAGCTACTTTTGTAAGCCGATCAATGATCACCCATATCGAATCATACCCCAGCTGGGTCTTTGGTAATCCGGTGATAAAATCCATACCGATCTCTTCCCACTTCCATTCCGGCACTTTAAGTGGCTGTAACAATCCTGCAGGTCTCTGATGTTCAGCTTTTACTCTTCTGCAGGTGTCACATTCGGCGACGAACTGGGCAATCTCTCTTTTCATGCTAACCCACCAATAGCGTTCCTTCAGATCCTGGTACATCTTGGTACTGCCGGGGTGAATGGAGTACAATGTCTCATGGGCTTCTCTTAGGATAAGAGTCTTTATTTCAGGTTTATCCGGCACACATATCCGAGTTCCAAACCATATGGTGCCATTCTCGTCCTCTGAAAATCCGGGGCTTTTCCTTGTCTCATGTTCTTCTTAATGGCAGCTACATCCGGGTCCTCTGACTGAGCTTCACGAATCTGCTCAAACAGGACAGGTTGGGTCTCCAAGGTGGCTAGATATGCTCTGGTGGTCAATCCAAGATTTAAGTTTTCCATCTCCTTACATAACAAGGGTGCGTGTTCTTGAATCATCATGGCCGTGCAATATCCCTTGCGACTTAAGGCATCAGCTACCACATTTGCTTTTCCTGGGTGGTAGTGAATACCTAAGTCATAGTCCTTGATTAGTTCCAACCATCGTCTTTGCCTCAGATTAAGGTCAGGCTGTGTGAAGATATACTTCAAACTCTTGTGATCCGTAAAGATCTCACAGCGATTTCCAACCAAATAGTGCCTCCAAATCTTGAGGGCGTGCACTACGGCGGCTAATTCCAAATCATGGGTCGGATAATTCAACTCATGGGGTCTCAATTGTCTGGAGGCATAAGAGATGACTTTTCCATCTTGCATAATAACACATCCCAATCCTTGGCGAGATGCGTCGCAATAGACATGGAAGTCTTTGCGGATATCTGGTAGGGTCAGTATAGGTGCAGACATCAAACGAGTCTTGAGGGTGCGGAAACTTTCCTCGCATTCAGGAGTCCATTCAAACTTCTCTCCTTTCTGCAACAACTTGGTCATTGGCTTGGCTATCTTAGAAAAATTCTCGATAAATCTTCGGTAATATCCGGCCAATCCCAGAAAACTTCGTATCTCAGATACGTTCGTGGGTGGCAACCAATCCGTAACTGCTTCTACGGTGGCAGGGTCTACTGCGATTCCTTGTGCAGAGATGATGTGTCCAAGGAACTTTACTTCTGCCGTCCAAAACTTGCATTTACTGTACTTGGCATACAATTGGTGTTCCCTTAACTTTCCTAAGGTTAACCGGAGGTGAGTCTCGTGCTCCTTCTGGTCCTTGGAATAGATAAGGATGTCGTCTATGAAGACTACGATGAACTTGTCCAGATATTCCATGAATACCTTATTCATCATATTCATGAAGAATGCAGGGGCGTTGGTCAATCCAAAGGACATAACCGTACACTCATATAATCCATAGCGGGTCGTGAAAGCAGTCTTGGGTATGTCCTCCTCTCGGATTCTTAGCTGGTGGTAACCAGACCGCAGGTCGATCTTCGAGAATACCGTAGCTCCTTTGAGCTGATCGAAGAGATCATCGATCCGAGGCAATGGGTACTTATTCTTGATTGTTACCTCATTCAAGGCGCGATAATCCACACACATACGCTTTGCCTTGTCTTCTTTCTTCTCGACAAAGATGACGGGAGCACCCCACGGTGATGTGCTTGGTCTGATATAACCTTTCTTCTCGAGATCCTCCAACTGCTGCTTCATTTCAGCTAATTCATTGGCGGCCATTCGGTATGGTCGCTTATAAATAGGAGTGGTTCCAGGCACCAAGTCAATCCTGAACTCGATGTCTCTCCTGGGTGGCATTCCCGGTAAGTCCTCTGGAAACACGTCCGGGTACTCACAGACTACTGGTATTTCCTCCAAGGTAATCTGATGTAGTCTTGTCCTTCCGGCCTTCATGCTGGGCATCTGGAATGTGACTATAGTCCCTTCTTCATTAGTCACCGTTACTTTTCTCTGGGCACATTCTATCACACCTTGGTGTTTATTTAGCCAATCCATCCCTAGAATGAGGTCCAAGCCTTGACATTCTATTAGAATGGGGTCGGCCCAAAATATCGTGCCTTGGATATCTACCCATATCCTTGGACTAAAGGAACAAGCGAGGGTTTGCTTTCCTGGGGTAGCTATCAGTACTGGCCTGGGTAGTTCACTTATGTCCAGTGCATTATTTTCCACAAAAGCAGTTGATATAAAGGAGTGGGTAGCTCCGGTGTCAAATAATACCACTGCATGCGATGAATGAACCATAAACTTACCCATGACAATCTCTGGTGCAGCCTGGGCTTCTTCGGCGGAGACGTGGTTCACTTTGGCGCGGACGGCGGGGTTGGAGGTGACTCCTTGAGCTCTCTTGGGATGGGGGCACTGGTGGGAGTAGTGTCCCTCTTGGCGGCAGTTGAAGCATACCACAGGCTTGCCCTGCCTGTCTCTCAAGACCTCTGGCTTCTTGGCCGGGGCGACTGGGGCGGTAGGTGCGACTGGAGCGGTGCGAGGTTGGCTGGCTCCGGCGTTGGCAGCTGGTGGCGCCGGGCGATACACTGGCCGGGGGTGGTACTGTGGCGCTGGTGGAGGTGGAGCAAAGCGGGGTCTTTGGGCTATGCCCTGATTCTGCCTGAAGGCAATCATGCGCTTCTTCTTCAGGTCGACCTTATTTTGTTGGGTCTCCTGCATGATAGCCTTGTTCACCAACTTCTGGAAGTTGGCGAAGTCTCCAGAGATAAGCTGTAGAGACAGCTCATCCTTCAGTCCCCGGAGGAACTTAGCCTGCCTGGCCGCATCCGTACGAACCTCTTCAGGTGCGTACCTGGCCAATCTGTTGAACTCATGCAGATATTCTGTTACGGACCTGCTCCCCTGCTGCAGGTCCCTAAACTCCTGTTGCTTCTGAGCTACAATGCCGTCGGGGATGTGAGCGGCACGGAAAGCAGCTGAGAACTCTGCCCAAGTGTGGGCGTGGCCCTCGGGCAGAGTCTCGCGGTGGTTGTCCCACCATTCAGCGGCGGGACCATGCAGCTGGTGGGTGGCGAAGGCCACCCTCTCCTGCTCAGTGCAGGTCAGGAGATCGAGTTTCTTCTCGATCGCCCGCAACCAATCCCCAGCCTCCATGGGGTTGGTGGTGCTTGAGAAGGTCGGTGGGCGGACTCGGAGGAACTCCGAGAGCTGAGTTGCGGGAGCGGGAGCTGGTGTGGCGGGGCGGGGCAGCTCGGGCTGTTGGTGGAGGCGGAAGAAGTGAGCTTGCTGCTCTTGCATTTGCTGCTGCTGCTGCTGCATCTGGTGCAGGAGGGCTGAGACCAACTGGTTTTGAGTGGCCATCATTTCAGCCACGGTGGGGTGGTTGGCGACCGGGGCCTGCCTCTGCCCGGTGGCTCCCCATTGTGGCAGGTTGCCACTCTCCCCTCCGTTCTGAGGAGCGTCTGATCCCTGGGTGTTGGTCATCCTGGAATTTCCAATGTACACATATTTATTCTTGGTGAACTTCTTTATATTTATTTCAAAAGAATACCGTTCTTGCGGTTACATTCATTTATTATCTCATTCATGCCTTATATTTTGACATGAATGCTAATACGATCAAGCAAAAATGAAAATAACAATCAATCGTAAAAACTACGTCTATGGCAGCTCAGGGGACGGCTCGATCTCGGGCTCGTGGGAGACGGGCGGGGTCGAGGAACTGGACGGTCCGGCGGGTGGTGCACTGCGGGAGATCCTCTTGGGCCTCACTGTGGGAGTCTGAATGGGTTTCTTCCGGCGAGGCGGAAGAGGTGCGATCTCCTCTATATCCTTCTTCAACTCCTCGATCTGGTAGCGGAGGTGCGGGTTGGTGGCGACACGCTGTCGAAGAAGCTTATTCTGATGTCGCAACTCCTCTGCCTCGGCAGCCAAACGGTGTCCCTGCTGGATGCGGCGACGAAGCTCTCCGTTCTCGCGGTTCAGGTCCTCGGAGGAATGGCGGTAGAAACTGATAGTGTCGCGTTGTCCATTGGCGTCCTGCAGCGCCTCGTAGTGGAGATCATCCATGGCTTCCAACAAGCGCATGGTATGTCCAATCGCCGAATGGCGCTGGGAGAGGGTGCTGACGAAGACACTGTGTGGACTCCCTGGGGTGCGAAGAGGTACGAAGCGGAAGTCCGTGTCGTAGAGCTCGCTGTCGTAGATCATCCGGAGCTCCGTAAGTGCCTGGAGAGCGGTGCGCTGACTGGCTACCAGGAAGGTAGGTCCTCCTCCGCGGTAGGTGTGAGCTGTCTGAGGGGAGGGCTGGACGACGACGGTGACCTCGCAGTAGCTCTCTTCCTCGTCGGGGAAGACTCCATGGTACATCGGCTCATGCTCGAAGCCGAGGAAACTGACGAGCATGCGTAGCTCGCGGATGAATCCGGTCTCGTCACGAAGGTTCCCATTCACGGTACGGATCGGCATCTACAAAAGAGAGAAAATTTTTGTGAAAATCTTAGAAGATGAGAGGATAAGTAATCTTTTGTAAAATATAGTGTATATATATAAGTCCTAAGGTCAGGTCTGTTTGGCTTCCTACAGTCAAGTCGGCTCTGATACCATCTTGTCGCGCCCCGATTTAATAAATCAGGACTTTATTGAAATTCCATAGAAAATCAATAAAACAAGACGTTCATCATGCGACCACGTACAATACGGGCAATCATTCACGGTTCGTAGACCGCATTAATACAAAAGTGAATAAAGATAAAGAGAAACTAATAAAACAAGGGTCCTAGATGAACGCCTTCTTCCAGTCTCGCCTTGACTGGGTCGCTACTCCAGACCTTCATCCTCCTCGTAGTAGACGGGCTCTGATGTTGTAAGTCAACGGGGTGAGTACAAATGTACTCAGCAAGCCACCGAATGCAAATATAATGCAAGATAATAACAAGGGAGATAGTGGCTAATTTTGCGGAAGCAGCATAATTGTAAAGCTTTAAATGAGAGCAATTTATTAGTACGGAAAAGTAAACATGTGCATGTGTATCATCATCTTCTAACTCGAGGGGTACAGTCAGCCCCACCTCGCTCAACAGTCCTTACGTGCCATGAATAACCTGAACATTCAAACAATTGTAAACTAACTGCGAGTAGTCACACAACCCGCCCTTGACCGTGGGCTCGGCTTTTCGAAAAGATTAAATTACTCTGATCAGAGATGTACCATTGTACCCACAAGGCACGCACTCATCACCTACACCGAAGTGTAACGAGATGACCCATCACACGGGAACTCGTGCCAAAACCTTCCATATAGTCCTCCCCGACTCAATAGCACCCTCTTATGGGTTTCATATGGTGTCCCGACGCATCGGAGCCCCACCATACCCCCCCTTGAGCCTCGTCGGTACAAGTCGCCCGCAGGCTAGCCCCTTGCCCCCTCCTCTATGGTGCATCAAGCCGGAGTATTCCATACTTCCAGTTAGGACTTACCCATTAGACTTGTGGTTGGTACGGAAGTGCTTTGCAACAGATCCCGCAGACCGGTCCTTATAGTGCCCCGGGTGCGACAAACCAGTGCCCGAGCTTGCACCCGGAACCCACCATACTTATAACCTAGCCAACTCCAACAGAGTCCAGAGACGAGAATAACAGGGAAATTCATATACAGAAATCCAGCTATCTACGACTCGTTCTTTTTAACCTATAGCAGGTGTGCCGGTACATTGGGCACTAGCTAATATATTTATAGTAGAGTGACAAGGAGTTAAGGCTCAATAAGCATGGCTTGGGTTTGCACATAAGGACAGGGATCTAATAGATATAAGTGTAAGGCTTGAATATTTGACTAATGCAATATTAATCTATGGGTTATAGCGATAAGTTATTAAAACATGGGCTCAATTATGATCAACTGTTTCCACAGAGATGGTCGATGACTTGCCTTGCTCAGCAAATGGGGATGGAGGAACCTCGGGGTAGAACTCCTGCTCCTCGACGAACTCGTAGTCTTCTCGATACGGAAAAGTAAACAATATATTCACATTCAATAAAACAGATAAAATTCACCAAATAAAGAACATACATTGTTGTGGGTGAAGTAATATTTATTATTCTGAGTCTTTACATATAATAGTGAATTTTAACCTTTTTAGGATTTTTCATAATTTATTTTGTTGGAATAATAATTTATCCTAAAGGGGTTCTTATTCATTTATTGATTAATAATATTTTGGGCAACAGAAACATACTGTTTTTATTGCATTAATGTGTAGAGAATAATGTTCTGGTTCTAACAAAATTTGAATGGTGAAATTTAGAGTTAAAATGAGCAAGATATGAATTTTTGAAGTTTAAACTATTTTCTGAATTTTTATTTAAACCAAAAACAGTCCCTGGTCCAAGGTGAACCAGGTTCACCGTGAACCCGTGACTATTCGCGTGGACCCGAGCGATCTGGGCCGTTGGATCTGGATCCAGCGGTCAGATGCGAGGCGGGTGGGTTAAGTGAAAATGGACGGCTGAGATTAAATCGCGCGAACCGGTATGACGTGGACGCACCAGATCGATCGGGGCTTTAAGTGGTGATCGACGGCCGAGAGGCCTCGATACCCCTTTGACCAGATCCGAGGGCCTAGATTAAATCCCGGAGGGATTTAATCCCAGCCCTCCGATCGCGATCGGGTGGTCGTGGTGCGATCCGGCACGGCACGGCGTAAGGGGGCGCGTACCCCCTTCGTCTCCGGCGACGGCGGGCTCTGGTGCGACCACGGTGGCGGCGGCGAGCACCTAGGTGCCTAGCTACCGGCGGAAATGGAACGAGGAGAGTAAGGGGGTCAAGATGGTACCTTCGGCGGCGACGATGGGGGCCTGGAGGTGACCGGCGGCGAGCGTAGACGACGGAGGGCGTACGGGTGCTCGACGGCGACGGCGGTCCGGCGGTGTCCACGACCAACGGAGGGGTGGACGAGGTGGGGTGGTCGACGACGGACCCGACGGTGGCGGCGGCTAGGGCAGCGGGGGTCCGAGGCGACGGCGATCTCTTGCCGGAGTCAGAGCAGTGCCAAAACTCGAAGAAGAGGCGTCGGCGCTCCGGAAGGCTTCGGTTAGGGCTTAGGAGGTGTGGGTTGAGGGCGGTGGCCGAGGAGGGTTCTTATAGGGGGTCGCCGGCGTCAGAATGGCAGGGAACCGAGGGGATCCCGAGAGCTCCGGCGAGGGTTACCAAAAGCTTCGGGAAGCTTTCCAAAAAAGTGAAAACGCGTCGGCTATGGAAGGAAAGGGGGCGGGTGGTGACCAGGGAAGGCGATCGGAGGGGATCCAAGGCGATCCGGCGGCCGGCGGCGAGAAAACAGAAGGAGATCGCCGGGGAAGGAAGGGGAGCGATCCCCTTCCATCGGAGACGATGGATCTGACAGGTGGGCTCCACCTGTCAGTGAGTGACGGAAAAAGAAAGGGCAGACAGGCGGGGCCGGGCGGTCAGAGGGCGCAAGGGGGCTGACGAGTGGGGCCAGACGGGGCGCGGGCGGGAGGAGAGAGGGGAGGGCGGCGCCGACAGGCGGGCCCCTCCTGTCAGTGGGTTGGTGGCAACGGGCTGGGCCAAAAAGGCCGTCGGGGGAGGTTTCGGGGTTGAGGCCCATTAAGCTTTTCAATTCTTTTCTGATTTAAAATAATTCCAGTAATTCATTTATTTGATTAAGGGTTGAATCACTGTTGATAAAAATTTGTAAAAATTCCTAAAATTATATCTTGGCCTCTAGTTCATCTCATAAAATTTTCAAGTCCAGATTTTGAGTATTTCTCCCTGTTTGGCTTTATTTGGGTTCTTTTGGTGATTTTTCTTTTAATAATAAATTCAGAAATGATTTAAATAATATTTTCTTTTTATTTTATTCCTTTTAATTTTTGGGGTGTTACAGGAACCCAGATGGGTTTCTTGGGTGGAGCTTTGGGTGGTTCATGGATCACTCCATCCTTGGGCTGACAAGCCTGGGAAGACTCAGTGGAATGGGTCTTGGGATATCTCTGCTCAGGAGTCATTTTACTCCACTCCACTGCCCGGCTAATGGCACTCTCAAAGTCAGCCTTGGTGTAGGTGTAACCTACCCCAAACCCATCCTGCCTCTTGAACTGTTGGATCATCATGCCAAGCTGTGGCTCTCTGGCACTGATCCAACTCAGGATAGAACAGAGGTAAAAGTTCTCATTCTGAGAATCAGCTAGCTCCTCTCTCAAGGAAGCTAGTACCTCCACCTTAGAAAGCAAGTCTCACACTCGCTATCTACCTGGACAGTCCTCTCGGCTTTTAGCTTAATCAACTCAAGTATAAGAGACAGACAGTTCTCACAGACAGTGGGTGGAACTAACAGTGTCTCAAGCTCTAGCCTAGTCTGCGCAAGCTCAGCTCTCACTCTCTCCAAATCACCCAAATGCACATCGCCCTTGGCTTTCAGCTCAGCTAAGGCAGTTAGATGAGATGGGCAATCAGCACAGGGTGCGACGACAGTGGCTTGAGCATCTTTTAGCTCCAGCTGAGCGCTTTCAAGCTCAGTGGCCAAAGCGTCCCTCTCATCAACCCTTTCTATGTACTTGGACTTCAGAGTTGACAAGTCACACAGAAGCATCTCACATTTCGAGCACTCACTGCTATCACCCAAGCAGGGGGAAGAAGATAGACTCTCAATTCTGCCGTTGGCCACGGCAAGCTCACTTTCTAACTCATCTATCCTCTTCTTGGCCCCCCTAAGCAGTTTTTCCCGATATTTCAACTCCTAACGATTGCTCTCAAGTAAATCAACAATTTCGCGTTCATAGGATGATACCTTGTTGTCGTCGTCATCGGAGGAGCTCTTTTCTTCCTTATCCCCAAGAGCCATTGAGCAGAAGCTCTTGCGGGATCTTCGGCGCTGATGTGAGCGGCTCTTTGGTCTGTCCCCGAAGGCCATGAAGCAAAGGCCCGCTGGATCATCCTTGTCCTTCCCCTTCCTGATGATGATCTTCTCATCGCTTGAGCTCGATGAAGAGGAAGAAGACGTGGACCGCTTGGAGTAGCTTTTCTCCATCTCAGCGAAGAAGGCCTTGTCGCACTTCTTGTTCTCTCGCCGGTAGTCCTTCAGGGCCTTTCTGAAGAATCTGGTCTTTGGCTTGCCCTTGTTGAAGGAGGAGCTGTCGTGCTTGCCGGAGTCGTGGAAGCCACCACCGGTGCCCTTCTTGTGTCCATTGCGCTTGGGGCAGTCAGTGATGAAGTGTCCTGGATCACCACACTCAAAGCACTCGGATTTTGTGCCGTGTCTCTTGAACATTCTTTTGTCATAAACACGACGCACCTGGTTGTTAAAAAGACACAAATCATCATCTCCCAACGACTCAAGCTGGTCCTCAGTGATAGACATCAAAGAGAACCCAACACAACTCACAGAAGAGGGATCAACAGAAGGTGTAGCAAGGGCCAGAGGCTTTGATCCAGAGCCAGTGAGATTTGATCTCAACTGGGTATCAACCTCGGTGGCCTTCAGCTTGCTAAACAAATCAGAAATGGTCAAGGTATCATAAGAAGTGCTCTCAATGATAGAGGATACCTTGATCTCCCAGATCTTTGGGTCCAAGGTATGGAGAACCTTGAGCGCCTGTTCGTGATCTGAGACTAACTGAACACCCTCAGCCTTGTTGTCCCGAAGCTTGTTTATGATCGACTGAAAACGGCCAAACAACGCTTCAACAGATTCATCCGGCTTTTGTGTGAAGTTCTCATATTCACGCCGGTAGGTCTGATAGAGCTGAGCCTTGACCTGGGCTGTCCCCTCATGGTGTGCCTTGAGGGTAGCCCAGATCTCTCTCGCAGTGGAGAGATGGCTCACACGCTCAAACTCAGTGGGACCTAAACCAGAGAAAAGAATGTTCACAGCCTTACTGTTGCTCAGATGCTAAGCAATGATACCAGCAGTACCATGCTCAGCGACTGGCAATATGACAAACGTGGTGTGAATGCAAATGTCCCAAATGTCCGAACCCTGGCTCATGAGATAGGCTCGCATGCGAGTCTTCCAATAGTTATAGCCATAGCCTTCCAAGGACGGGACCTTGCCAGGAGACGTCATGGTCACTACTGGGGTTTAGAACCGGTTAAGGTATGGAAAAACCCTAACCTCGCTCTGATACCACTTGTATGACTTAAAGTAGCGACCAGAGGGGGGGTGAATGGGCGCCTTAAAAATTCTTTCGAATATATGGCCTGTTCCCAACACCCAACGCACCTCTAAAGACTAAGCAGCAGAAAATAAACAGATAGCCTAAGTCTAAAGGTATCTAGCCTAGAAGCAACTGATGTCAAACAGAGAACTATCAAAGCAGTGCTAATAGACAGATAAACAGTATACACAAGATTAGGCAAGACAAACTTCTCAGTATAACACTCTAAGTGCACTAAGAATGAAGTGAGAAGTTACCGTTCGAAATCTGTCTACTGTTCGAAACTTGGCGAAGCCTGCTTCGCTGGTCGAGGCCTGCTTCGTAGTGTCGAAGCCTGCTTCACGGGGTCGAATCCTGCTTCGGAGGTCGAGGTCTACTTCGCTGGTCGAAGTCTGGTTCGGAGGTGGAAGTCGAGGTCTGTCGAAGGTGTATTGTCTATCTTAGGTTGAGTGTGAATGAGAGCGAAGTATAAGAGAGTCGGAGCCTGCTTCGAAGTATGTACTTCGAAGGCAAGGCTTCGAACACAGCTTCGAACTCACACACAGAGTGAACAACCTTCGAAAGGAAAAGCGAAGGCTGACACGCGACAGAGAAACCAAAATGAAGCCTACACTCTACCTTCGAACAGAACACAAGGACCTTCGAAGAAGACGGAAGCAAAATACTGAGCGAAGTC
This sequence comes from Zizania palustris, assembly GCA_019279435.1. Lineage (NCBI taxonomy): Eukaryota > Viridiplantae > Streptophyta > Magnoliopsida > Poales > Poaceae > Zizania > Zizania palustris. The sequence continues at coordinate 18,587,327 of JAAALK010000082.1, read as the reverse complement.
TAACAGAAAGACAAGCTTCGAAGCCAACTTCGAAACCTATCAAAGTGTGGACTTCGAAGAGCTCGAGTCGGAGTACCTTCGCACAGACGTTCGAAGTATGAGACGCTGTCAGTTCAAAAAGTACCCGGATTGGGCCAGCCTGACTTCGCAGCCTCCTCTACCCGACAGTCGCTCGCTGCCCGTGTACCTGAGTCACACGCGGCCCATGAAACAGTAGATCTCCTCTTTTCTTCTGTCCTCTTTGACTATCGTTGACAATGACTCATCACTTTTGGAGCCATGAGGCCCACGCTATTCAGCATGGCTCCTCACTCTATTTTTTGTTTGGTTTTGGATTGTGTTCATAGCGAAAGATGGCATTAATGGCCAAGATTGTAAAAATATCAATTTTGGTGATTTGGGCCGAAAATATGTAACTCCTGGTACAGGCCGAAGCCCTGAACGTGTCGGAGGCCCACCTGCATGAGGCCTCGGGAGGCCTTTTAGCAGCCTGCTAGCTTCGGCCCGAAGGCCCTTCGGTGGCCCGCTTCGCCGAAGCTTTGGCCCAAGTAGCAGGCTTCGGCGGGCCTACCGAAGGAAATCCTCGGAGAAAGAGTCTGATATAGATTCTGGTTGTTTTTATCCCTAAACTTGATTAGGCTGAATCTTATTAGATTAGAATTAGAGATAAGGATACTAGCCCCTATAAATACAGGGGTGATGCCGGTTCATAGGACCCCCCACAACACAAATCAACTTCAAACCCTAGTTTGAACCGTACTTTACTTTCTTTACTTTTCCGTACACCTTCGTGGGTTTGTGCTAGAAGCCCTCCGTCGGCCACGCCGTAATAGTGGTAAGCCTTGTTGGTTCGCTTGTGAATCATCCGTTAATCTACGTAACAGATTGCTAACACCTTATTGGCTCGCTTGTGAACCCTCCATTAATCTACATAACATATTGCTACCCTCGTTCTATATACTGCAACACTTAGTAATTCGGTCTCCAGGCCGAATTGGCACTTGATCTTAACTTTGTTGTAGGTTTCACGTCCGGAGCCCCCTTCGCCGAAGGTTTTCGGAGCTAGGAAGCTAGTTTTGGAGGCTACCAAAGCACCCTTCGGTAAACCCCTGCTCCATCTATCTATGTCGAATTCGTCACACTGTTGTCGGTCTGGTTAAGTCCCACGCACCGGAGCTACTTCGTATTAGGGTTGCTTCGCACAGGGATCACGCTAGAACGGACTGCACCGCATCGAACTTCGTCGTGCCAGCGCTCCGCACCGGACTTCGTCGCCCCAGCGGTCCGCGTTGGATTTTGTCATGTCAAGAGGATTCACACTGAACTCTTTCATTTGGGAGTGATTTCACGTCGCGATCTATTCGAAGCCTATCTCCGGCCAGATCAATCTGAATGCTGAAGGCTATCTTCGGCGCACCCTTCGCACCAGATGCCGAAGGCCCCCTTCGGTGACCCTTTGAACGGTACACTCTGAACCAATCAGGCTTCGTTCGACCAATTGGGTTATTTTTATCTATATATTTCGGCTAATTGGATTATTTCTATGTGATTTGATTACCTGGCGACTCCACCCTCCTTGCCACTGTTAAGGGTAGTTGGAACGCGACGTCAGTGTTGTGTTATGCTTAGGCTTGTTCCTAGGTATCCACACACTTTTGGATCGTCGAACTGACCCAAGTACGAGGGCACATTTCCGTGTCAACACACTTTTTGGCAACTCCACTGGGGAAGGCTATGCCAACATGAAAAGTACATCTACATCGGTTGCAAGTACCTCTACGACGGCTACTACATCTACAACACTGATGGATCCCATGGGGGCACAGAGATTGACAATCGCAACATCATGATGCCCACCCTTGAAGATATCTCCAAAGAAGGTCGGGCGGAGATCGAGGAAAAGATGAAAGAGCTCCAAGATCTTATGCTTGGGATCTACACCAAGACGCGCGCGGGCTTCATCAAGCGCGACGTCAACATCCCCGACCTCGCTCAGACTCAGGTAACACCAGTGTCGCCTCCTTTATCTTCTTTAGAGATTGAGCAAAAGATAGCCGCATCGGTAGATCAAGCTGTTAGCGTTTCGTTAGCCAACTGTTTAGATTCGGCAGTTAGCTCTCAGGTAAGGCAATGTTTAGAAGGTTCGACTTTACTGAGGTTGTTCCTCTAACTCCAATTGCTAGTGTACCCCTGGTAAATCGCATCTATAGCAGAATCAACGGTAGTACCGGCAAAGCTATCGCGTCTCCAGCCTCAACATCCACGGTCGAGACAAGTCACTACACTTATGGCCAAGCTAACCCTGCTTACTATGCGCCGCCTCCGTCTACGCCTGCGCCAGCTTTTTCCGCGTTGCATGCGCCGCATGCTCCTACGCAAATGCATAGGCCCAAGCACGTCGTATATACCGAGCCGGCACGTGAGGAAGACCCCCGCGGCCTACACGCCGACATACCTTTGCATGTCATGCCCCCACATGAGAGACGCGCTCAGGCAGGAGGCCGAGATGACATTGAGGAGCAGATCTGCACGCTGTTTAGGGAGTGCACCGGCTTTGCGCCTAGAGATTGGGCTAGGGTTTACCAAAAGTCATACCCCGATCACTTCGACACCATACCCTACCCTCGCGGCTATATAGTCCCTAAATTCACCAAATTCGACGGTGAGGGTAACAAGACCACACTAGAGCATATCAGCTAGTTCTTAGCATAGTGTGGAGAAGCTAGTGGGTCAGACGCATCAAATTTTTATGGCCGAAGAGGACGTCTATAAGACAGCCTTTCGATACCCCGGTTTTGTCGGCTTGTTTGAGTGGGTCGTTATGACTTTTGGTAAAAGAATGTTGGCTCTACATATCAATGTGCTATGAATTTGATCTTTTATGTCTTGTTAGGAGTTATGCTAGAAGTCTACATAGATGATGTTGTAGTCAAATTGGATGCTATGGGAAACCATTTGACCGATTTGAGGGTCGCTTTTGATAGAATGCATCAGTATGGCTTAAAAATGTACCTGCTTAAATGTTCTTTTGACGTGTCCGCAGACAAGTTTTTAGGATTCATGATTCATGAAAAAGGTATCGAGATTGAACCTAAAAGGCTTGAAAAGATTAGAAACTTTGAAGCGCCAACATATATAAGAGATGTGCAAAAATTACTAGGCAAGATGAATTATCTGTCTCGCTTTATATCTAACTTGTTCAGCAAAATTGATGCTTTTGTCACCATACTCCGGCTAAAGAATGAGGTCGAGTTCACTTGGGGGGCAAGTCAGCAAAGCGCCTTTGAGAAAATTAAAGAGTGATTGTCATCACCGCCCATGGTAAGAGCATCAAAAGCCGGAATTCCATTTCGGCTATACATTGCTACAGAAGATAGTGTGATAGGAGTCGTGCTAACTCAAGAAGTGGAGGGGAGAGAGTACATCATCACATTCTTGAGCCACCACTTGCTGGACGCCGAGACATTGTACGTGTTTGTAGAGCATTTGTGTTTATCACTTTATTATGCTTGTCAAACCGATGTAATAAAATACATGTTACAAAAGACGATTCTAAGTAGGAGAATCGGGAAGTGGATTATGCTTTGATTGAATATGATTTGGCTTATGAACCTTTGAGAGCTATGAAAGGCCAAGTCGTCGCTAATTTTATAGTTGATCACCACATAGATGTCGATTGGGGTAATGGTATTGCTCTAATTGAAGTAGTGCCATAGAAACTTTATTTTGATGGTTCGGCTTACAAGAGTGGCCAAGGTATTGGAGTAGTTCTCATATCACCTAGTGGCATGCGCTTTGAGACCTCGGCCCGTTTAGAATTTCCTTCTACTAATAATCAAACCGAATATGAAGCTTTATTGCTAGGACTTGAATTGCTAAATTCCATGGGTGTTAAACATGTTCATGCACATGGTGATTCTCTGTTAGTGGTGCAACAAGTAGCTAAAAGTGCTCAATGTTTTAATGGCTTGCTAAACAGTTATTTGGATAAATGTTTAGACATAGTTGCTACTTTTGATGACTTCAAAATCTCTCACGTGTCTAGAGAAGCCAACTTAATTGCAAATGATTTCGCTTAGAAAGCATATGGTTATCAGGTCAAGAGGGGAAAATTTTATGTACAAGGAAAGTTGATGCTTGAACTCCCTGCCAAAGCAAGAGGCTTCGGGCGGACGCGAGGTCCGTCGGACCCTCCGGATCAGACCCCTTCGTCTGCCAGAGGATGTTGCATGTCAGAGCCCTCATATCAGAGCCCTTCATCCAACGAAGGACCCTGCATGCTAGGCCCCTCACACCGAAGCCTTCCGAGCGACGGAGGCCTTCGCACACCGGACCCCTCCGTCGGAGGACTTCAGTCTGATCGTCTCTGCACAGCCGATCCAGCAGCCTCTGGTAGGATCAGGAAAGACGCGGGGGGCACTCCAAAATTAACAATTTAGACACTACTCCGGGAAAAGAACTGGCAAACCCTCCGAATATCCATATGGATGATTGAAGAATTCCAATCGTCCAGTATTTAAAAGATCCAAACCAAAGGATTGATTGGAAAATTCGGTGACAGACATTTAAATTTGTATTGCTTGACGATGTGCTATATCGCCAAACTATTGACGGAGTACTTCTAAGGTACTTAGATGTCAATCAATCTAGAGTGACTACAGGAGAAGTTCATGAGAGACTTTGTGGTACTCATCAATCGGCCCAGAAGATGAGTTGGATGCTCAAAAGAGCGGGTTTTTATTGGCGACTATGACTGAAGATTGTTTTAAGTATTATAGAGAGTGTGAAGCATGTCAAAAGTTTGGTAATATTCAGTTGGCTCCTGCATCGCTACTTAATCCTATTATCAAACCATGGTCGTTCCGACATTGGGGTTTAAACTTCATGGGCCAAATCTATCCTCCCTCTTCAAAAGGGCATCAGTTCATGTTGATGGCAATAGATTACTTCACCAAATGGACCGAGGCCATGCCTCTCAAGAACATGACTCACAATGAGGTAACTAATTTCATCTTGAAGCACATTATACATAGATTTGGTATTCCCCAAACTCTCACTACAGATAAAGGTACTTCATTTATTACCAAAGAAGTGAGAGACTTTGCCGAATTTTATGGTATTAAGTTGATAAACTCTTCACCATACTATGCTCAGGCCAATGGTCAGGCCGAGTCTAGTAATAAAACTGTAATTAAGCTCATTAAGAAGAAAATTGAAGAGTTCCCTAAAAGGTGGCATGAAGTGCTTTCTGAGGCATTATGGGCTTGTAGAGTTGCAAAGCATGGTGCTACCAAAGTTAGTCCATACGAATTAGTGTATGGACAAGAAGTCGTTCTATTAGTAGAGGTGGATCTTGGCTCGTTAAGATTTCTTAAGCAAGATGGCTTATCGGTTGATGAATATGAAACTCTTGTGAAGGATAATTTTTGAAGAAGTGACCGATAAGAGGTTAAGGGCTTTAGAAGCTATAGAGAAAGATAAAAGGTGAGTAGCTAGAGCCTACAACAAAAGAGTCAAACTAAAATCGTTTCAAGTTGATGACTTCGTTTGGAAGACAATTTTGCCCTTAGGCACTAAGAGGCCCAAATTTGGTAAATGGTCGCCTAGTTGGGAAGGTCCTTTTAAGGTGGCTTAAATCACTACAGGTAATGCATACGTGTTGGAGTCTCTACAAGGAGAGCAATTTCGAAGAGCTTTAAATGGCAGGTATTTGAAAAATACTTCCCAAGTGTGTGGCAAACCGCTTAAAAGTGTCGGAAGGCCAATATGGGAGGTATCGTCCTTAGCCCATTGTGCTTTTAGTTCACTTAGTTCGCTAAAAGGCAGGGGGGCATGTGTTGATAGCAAAAAATGGCATTAATGGCCAAGATTGTCAAAATATCAATTTTGGTGATTTGGGCCGAAAATATGCAACTCCTGGTATAGGCCGAAGCCCTAAACGTGCTGGAGGCCCACCTGCATGAGGCCTCGGAAGGCATTTTAGCGGCCTGCTGGATTTGGCCCGAAGGCCCTTCAATGGCCTGCTTTGCTGAAGCTTCGGCCCGAGGAGCAGGCTTCGGCAGGCCTGCCGAAGGCCCACTTCGGGCAAGCCTCAGAGATAGAGTTTGATATATATTTTGGTTGTTTTTATCTCTAAACTTGATAAGGCCGAATCTTATCAGATTAGAATTAGAGATAAGGAGACTAGCCCCAATAAATACAGGGGTGAGGCCGGTTCATAGGACCCCTGTTTATAGCAAAAAATGGTATTAATGGTCAAGCTAAGCAAAATACTGAAAAATGGTATTTTGACCAAAAATATGCTAAACCTGGCAAAGGCCGGTTTGACCGGCTATAGTGGGCCGATCCAACTGGCCAGGCCTGATCAGACCAGACCCATGGGCTCGGTCAGACTGGCCAGGGGTTTAGAATATGAATCTGAAGTGGATTCAAGCTGTTTTTATCCAAATCTTATCTCAACTGAATTTTGGCCGAATCCTATTGTATTTTTCGCCAGGGATCACCAGCCCACCCCCTATAAATAATAGGGGCAAGGCCGATTCAAGGGCTCTCTCCAATCTCAAAAATCCAAAGCCCTAGCTTTGAATCGCATTTACTTTTCTTTACTTTCTGCATCTTCGTGGGTTTTCTTGAAAGCCCTCCGTCTGCCGCGTCCGTAATCATGGTAACCCTTGCTGGTTCACTTATGAACCTCTCATTAATCCACGTAACGGATTGCTATCCTTTTTATCAGTTTTATCGCCATACTTGTTAATTCGGCCCCTTGGCCGAATTGTATTTGATCTTTGGGTGTTTTTGCAGATCAATCGCCTTCCTAAACATCTCTGCAAACTTTGGAGGTGATTGAAGATTATTTGCTAAGGCTACTAAGGTTTAGCAGATCATATTTGTTACTTCGGTCCGATCGGCGTTGAGATCTCGGTCTGACCGGACCTCGTCACGCCATTGTCAGCAATAGCCAGTCAGATCAACGGCACTCCGCCGGTCCGACCGGGACCCTCTGTACCATGCGCGCTGAAGCCAAAGCCCAAGCCCATCGAAGCCCTAATCGCCGAAGTCCCGCGTGCTGGAGCTTCACACGTTCGAAGGCCAGCATTCGGAGATCCCTTCGCCCGGTGTGACCAGGGTAGCACGGCCGGTCCGACCGAAGGAGCCTCGCCGGTCAGACCCTAGAGCCACCCTTCGCAGCTGCCTTTGGGACATCGCCCAAAGGCCCTCCGCACCTTCGGTCCGACCAAGGTTGTACCTCCGGTCTGACCGGGCTTGAGGCCGAAGGTGCCCTAGGGACCTGTCGGGCAAATCTCCGCTGTAACTCTGAATCGGCCTCCGGATTGGCCGATTCTAGGTATTTTAGTCGTTTTATTCCTGTTTACATTATTACTAACACTTTCAGCCAATTGGATTAAAATATTAATTATTTGTCTGATTGCCTGGCGACTCCAAATCCCTTATCACTATTAAGGGTAGTCGGAACGCGGCATTGGTATCATTGCGATACTTTTGGACGTCGAACCGGCCCAAGTGCGGGGGCGCATTTCAGTGTCAACACACTTTTTGGCGACTCCGCTAGGGACAACGCCAATCATGACTACTACCTCTACATCGGCAGCGAGTACGTCTACTACGTCTACATACACTAAATCGCCGATGAACACTATGGGGGCGCGGACATCGACGACCGCAACATTATGATGCCCACCATGGCAGACATATCTGAGGAAGACCGAGCAAAGATTGAAGCGAATAAGGAACTCGAAGAGCTGATGCTCAGGGATTGCATAAAGACACGCTCGGGCTTCGTCATGCGCGACACCCTCAACCTAACTCGGGTACGCCCCTCATCACCCCCTTTATCTGCTTCACAAGTTGACCGTAGGATAGTTGTGTCTATTGATCAGGCGGTTAGCGCCTCACTAGCCAACAAACTAGAACACACAGTTGTCTCGCAAGTGGCAGTAGTATTTAGAAGATTTGGCTTTACTAAGGCCGATTCATCGACACCAATCACTAGTATTCCACCAAACTAGCACATTTATAGTAGAACGGATGGCAATACTAGAAAAACTATCACGTTTCTGGCTACATCATCCACAGCCAAAACACATAACTACGCTTATGGCCAGGCAAACCCAGCCTATCATGTACTGCCACCGCCTGCGCCCACGCCAGCTCTACCACCACTGCTCGCACTACACACTCCCACACCGCAGCATAGGCCAGAGCATGCCGATATACCACGAAGATATTGAGGAACATATTCGAGCATTATTTAGGGAATGCACCGGCTTTACACCTCGGGATAGAGCTAGGGTTTATCGAAAACCATATCCCGACCTCTTTGATACCATTCCATACCCTCGTGGTTATAGAGTCCCATACTTCACCAAATTTGATGACGAGGGTAGTAAATCCACATTAGAGCACATTAGTCAATTTCTAGCACAATGTGGTGAATCTAGCGGTTTGGATGCATTGAAAATCAGGTTATTTTCCCTATCATTGTCTGGCACCGCGTTCACTTGGTTTTCGGTGCTCCCGCCGAACTCCGTTCAGACATGGGCTCAGCTAGAGCAGAAGTTTCATGATTATTTCTACACATGCAAGACCGATCTTAGGCTATCACACCTCACGGCGATCAAACAAAAATCTAGCGAAAGTGTTTCTGAATACATCAAGCGCTTTAGAGACACTAGGAATAAATGTTTTAGCCTAAACATATCAGAAAGAGACCTGGCATACCTCGCATTTAATGGCCTACGGGTAGAAATTAAGGAGTGAATGGATAATCAGAATCTTCTAGACATTAGCCAAGTCTTACAACAGGCTCTGGTCTAGGAAGGCCGGGCCAAAGATAGAAAAATCGTTAAAACTTTTAATAAACAAGAGCTGAAATCCACATGATGGAGCACTCTGACGAGGGAGAATCCGAAGAGGAAGATGATCTGGCCGATATGTACACGGCCGAATGGACTTGGAGCACAAAGTTTAAACTCGTCACCTACTCCGAATTGCGTCTGTCTCCCTCTAAGAGTCAGCCTAATGAAGCTAGATATTCATTCGACGTAACTAAGTGTGATAAAATATTTGATTTTCTATTAAGAAATCAGCTTCTACGACTGCCGAAAGGGCAAGTCATGCCATCCGCTGACGAATTGAAGAAATGTCCCTACTGTAAGTGGCATGATTCGCATTCTCACCACAATAATGATTGCAATGTTTTTTGTCGGCAGGTTCAATCGGCCATAGAAGAAGGACGATTGAAAATAGAAGCAAACCCAAAAATTAAATTGGACAGAGACCCCTTTCCCATGAACAACGTTGAGCTCGAGGGGAAGAAGGTATTGATTCGGCCCGAATAGTCTGAGTCGACTAAAGGGAAAGCGGTCGTTGTAGGAGACGCTCGCACACGCACACTCGTACTAAGGAATCTAGAGGTAGGAGTGTGGAAAGAAAATGTTAAACCACCATCTTCGACTAGGCACCACAGAAGGCCAAAGGTGACATACAAGATTCTCTTGGACAAGCACTAGCGAAGGTCCGAGAGGAGGAGTGTTCGGCAACAGGCTCTGGGACGGGCGAACCCCCCAGAAGACCGAGCCCCGTGAGGGTTGAGTTCGGACCTCAAGGCCTGAACCCCTCTTCGGAGTGGGTATAGCCTCCGGCAGGGTTCAGATCTCAGTGCTTGAACCCCCCTCCGGGTTGGTCCTAGCCTTAGGCAGGGTTCGGACCTTAGTGGATGAACCCTCCCCCGGCTTGGCCCCAGCTTCCGGGAGGGTTCAGACCTCAGTGGCCAAATCCACCTCCTCCGAATGGGTTCCAACCTCCAGGAGGATTCAGACCTCAGTGGCCGGAGCCATCCCCTCCGAGTGGATTACAGCCTCCGGATGGATTCGGCCTCCAGTGGTCTGACCCATCTCCACCATGGGCTAGCTTACCTCCGGCCTGGCAGGACCCTTCGCTGGTCTGGTCCAAGGTACCTTCGACAATGCAGAGCTTCCAACAGGCCAACGGGTTCAGCACCTGGTGGGCAAAGCCGCTAGAGCCTCCAATGTCGCCACCCTACTGCTGGATGATGCCTCCGACTTGGCCTCCGCCGTCGAAGAACTCCAAGCAGTGTCCAGCTACTAACACTCATATTCCTTCTAGTGTTTCCGAGTGGCAGGTACGAGGTCCGGCGCAGGACGAGAGTATTATTCATCACATGTTTGTAGTACCTCAGAACCGAACCTCGCAAGAAGGTGCTACAGGGGATGAATGGAAAGATGTCTCGGAGACCATAGTCATTAGGGTGGGATCCCAGGAGGTCCCAATCTCGAAGGGTGCCTCAGTAGGACAGCGTGAAAATACATTACCGAGCCCGGCCAAAGCCCCGACCGAAGCCCAGTCTGACTGCCCTACTTCGGCTGGTCCAACTAGCCTTACAGCTATTTTTGGCACAGGCCAGTCTGATCGGCCCACCATGGCCAGTCCAACCGACCAGGAGCAGAGGACTTCTTATGGCAAGCGCAAAATGTTCGAGGCCGACCTAGACAAGTCCTATTCGGCCAAAAAAGCTAGAAGCAAGACCGTGGCACTCGGCACCCATCCTCAGCCATCATGGGCACCCTCAGGGATGTCCAAGTCACAAAATAGGAGGTTGCAATGCTTTCGGGCACAAGAGATACGAGAAGAGAAGGTCGAGGAGGCACGGGACACACTTTTTGAAGAAATTTATCCTCGGTCCGTGGTGAAGAAAGTCTGTAGACCTAGGCCAGTCATGGTCTATGACTTGGCCCCTGTTATTAGCTCCGACGACGACTACACACCCGTATCCAAGGGGCCCGCTCCTCAGGTGATGGACGTCGACGTCGTCATGCTACCTTTTGAGTTCGCTCCACTACAAGAGGAGGCCGGGGTTGCACAGCTTGACCTCGGCCCGTGGGACGCCGTGTTCGAGAAGCCCGGAGATACAAGTCATCACCTGAGACCTCTCTACATAAGGGGACACATTGATGGAAAGCCGATCTCAAGGATGCCCGTCGATGGTGGCACCACCGTGAACCTAATGTCGTACTCCCTTCTAAGGAAACTAGGCAAAGATGACAACGACCTAAAGAATACCAATGTTACCCTCAATAGCTTCAAGGGCGACACGACAGAGGCCAAAGGCTTGCTATCTCTGGAGCTAATAGTAGGGAACAATACGCTACCTACCGCCTTCTTTGTCGTCAACGTGCAAGGTAACTATAATGTATTGCTTGGGCGTGATTGGATCCACGCAAACCATTGTGTGCCGTCTACCTTGCACCAGCACCTAATACAATGGGATGGCGACGATGTCGAGATAGTACACGCCGATGCATCGGCCCATGTTAGCTTGGTCGATGCGTCGAGTGATGCCACCCATGATGAGATAGAATGCTTGTCAGGGTGGGACCTCTCGGATTACGACTTTGTCAGGGTATCAGAGGGGAGGTTCGTTCCTATTTCCGTAAAGCCGGCCGGTGTGGCTCGGATGTGTTTAAGGTAGTGGAATGTCTAGCGCTAACCTTGATTGGCTAAAATCTCGTGTAGAGCAATATCGGTCTTCTCAAGACGGTATTGCAAAATCCATTGAAGATTTTAGCGAAGTAGAAAAATTAGGTCAAGGCTTCTTGTCGGTCGATCCTTTGGAACAAGTAGACATAGGAGATGGTAGTGTTCCAAGGCCGACGTTTGTAAATCAGAATTTGAGTAGTGATATAAAGACCGAAGTAATAAAGTTGCTTCGATCATATGTTGATTGTTTCACATGGGACTACAGCGAGATGCCCGGATTAAGCCGAGATATTGTTGAGCATCGGCTTCCTCTCAAACCCAGTTTTAGTCCTAATAAACAGTCGTCGTGCCACTTCAATTCGGCCATCTATGACCGAGTTAAAGAGGAAGTTGAATGTCTATTAGCGGCAGGTTTTATTAGGCCATGCAGGTACGTAGAATGAGTTGCTAACATCGTGCCTGTCGAGAAGAAGGAGAGTGGCAAGATCCGCAACTGCGTCGACTTCAGGGATTTGAACAAGGCCACTCCGAAAGATGAGTATCCCATGCCAATAGCCGACATGTTGATCAGCGATGCCTCGGGACACAAGGTACTAAGTTTTCTTGATGGCAACGCTGGTTATAATCAAATCTTTATGGCCGAAGAGGACGTTTTCAGGACGGCCTTTCGCTGCCCCGGTTTTTTCGTCTTGTTCGAGTGGGTTGTAATGAACTTTGGTTTAAAGAATGCTGGCACCACATATCAACGTGCCATGAACTTAATCTTTCATGACTTGCTAGGGGTTATGTTAGAGGTTTATATAGATGATGGTGTGGTCAAATCGGACGCTATGGGGAACCATCTAGCCAATTTGAGAGACGCTTTCGAAAGAATGCGCCAGTATCGTTTAAAAATGAACCTACTCAAGTGTGCTTTTGGCGTGTCGGTGGGCAAGTTCTTGGGATTCATGATCCATGAAAGAGGCATTGAAATCGATCCTAAGAGGCTTGAGAAAATTAGAGGATGTTTAGCGCCGGCATGTAAGAAAGATGTGTAGAAACTGCTAGGTAAGGTTAATTATTTGTGACGCTTTATATCTAACTTGTCTAGCAAAATTGATGCTTTTGTCCCGATACTCCGGCTAAAAAATGAAGTCGAGTTCACTTGGGGGCCAAGTCAGCAACGCGCCTTTGAGAAAATCAAAGAGTGCTTATCGACTCCGTCGGTAGTAAGGGCGCCGAAGGCCGGGATTCCATTTCGGCTTTATATCGCTGCGGAGGAGAATGTGATCGGAGCCGTGTTGACTCAAGACATTGAAGGAAAAGAGTATATCATCACCTTCTTGAGTCGTCAACTTCTGGATACCAAGACAATGTACGTGTTTATGAAGCGTTTGTGTTTATCCCTTTATTATGCATGTATCAAATTGTGTCACTATCTTCTCCCTAGCACATGTGTTGTCACTTGCCAAACGGATGTCATAAAGTACATGTTGCAAAAGCCAATTCTAAGTGGTAGAATCGACAAGTGGGCATATGCGTTGATTGAATACGATTTGGCTTATGAACCATTGAGACTATGAAAGGCCAGATCGTTGCTAACTTTATATTAGATCACCATGTAGATGTCAATTGGAGCGGCGAAGTCGCTTTGATTGAGGTATTACCATGGAAACTTTATCTAGAATTTCAGTCAACTAATAATCAAACCGAATATGAAGCCCTGTTGTTAGGTCTTGAGTTGTTGAACTCCATGGGTGTGAAATATGTTCATGCATATCTCAAAATTCGTTCTATATCAACAGGAATTGTCAAAACAAGATAGAGTTTAGAATCTGTCAGCATGTTGTTTTCTGCGTTATTGGGCCTTTGGGCCGTGTATCCAGCTGAGCCCATTAGGAGTGCATCCCAAACTACTATATAATGTGTTTCTACAGCCATCTAGAGTTTTTGGGTTTAGTTTACATGTTGCTTTGATAGTCGCTGCTTCGCCAGACTTCTAAGTGAACCCCAACTCACAGGTTCCAATAGAATTTCAATTTGATTGTGTTTTCTGTGTTCTTGCTTGTGTTCTTCGATTCGCTGGAAAGGATTAGCCTTCTTGGCGAGATCAATCAGTTTGTGCTTGGTTGATAACCAACGGAGCAGTGGTGTAGCGATTGCAAGGGTCGATCTCGTTGATCGAAAGTCGGATCGTCAACGTCGAGTCCTCCACTAATCGAGTTTACCCCCTCTAATGGAAGATCGGGCACCCATGCGCATCAAGTGGTATTAGAGCTTGATTTACCATCAGGTTGGTGTAGCTTAGATTAGATTGATTTTATATTCATCCCATAGTCCACGAAAAAGCCAACAAAAAATTTGTAGTCGTAGGTTTTCTCCAATCCAAGGCCATCCCTAGCCTTTGCATGTTTTGGTTTTAGAGTCCGTAGTATTGAGTTTGTGTCCTTGGTCAAGTCCGGTTGCTGGTTAGTATTGTGATCCCTTTTTTAAATCCCTTATACTAGCCACCACCCATAAATCCCCTTTGATTTGCAATTCGTGTCCGAACTAGAACCTCAAAACCCTGATTTATACCGCCTATGATAAAACAGTCATATCTTTTGCATACGGACTCCGAATAAGGAAAATAAATACATTTTTGAAATATACAGAAAAAGTTAGATTTATGTTTTCTTCGCCAATTTTAGTTTTTCCAAATTTGACCGGAAAGATCGAGTTTTCTAGCCCCGAAGTTTCTTGCGCAGATTTTTCAGCTCATTTTTTATTTATCTACATAGCACTTCTTTGCAGCAAAATTGCATCACATCTTCTTGGTTTGTCTTCTTTGTGCTCCTAGTCAAAAAAAATAAGTGTCAAAAAAAAGAGTTCAAAAAAAGAGTTCAAAAAAAGAGTTCAAAAAAAAGAGTTAAAAAATATCGAAAAAAAGAAGAATATCGAAAAAAAGGAGGACCATTTAGGGATAAGCTTGGAAGATATTAGTTTTGTGTGGTGCTTTTTTCGGTAATGTTTTGTGCTGATTTTATCAATCTAATTGCCATCCTTTGAGACCCAACCACTCTCTCTTTTAAGCCTTGTTGTCATAGAGATCACATTTAGACCAGCAATTAGTACAAGTACTCTAGACATTTATTTAATATTACTATTTGTTTCTGAATCGTGTTCCACTAGTGTTGGGGGAAAATACTCCATTTTCAGGACATTGGAAATCAACGGTTAAAGATAATTCACCAACATCAAAGTTCATGTTCATCTCCGGAGGTGATATAGTTTCTAAGCCGAAGGATACTTCGGCATCATGATTCGAAGGCATCCTCCGAAGGCTACGAAGCTACAATGGAAAACAGCAAGACTGATAAGACGTTTGCCTTATCTACATTCTCTGGATGTATTTTACTATTTTAACCCTATTCGGGGTACCAAATAGTTTCCACTATATCGGTTGTAATTGAGAGGTAAATAGGTCTTTTCCTTAGACTTTTTGCCTATAAATATCCCCCTTTTTTCCCTGTAATAGGCATCGAATACTTATCTATTCAATACATAATTTCGGACTACATGAGCTATTATCCTATTCAGAGGCTTGAGATAGTTCTCAACACAACCTTCATGTTTGTTAGTTCTTAATCTTCGAGAACATGTTAGCGTAATCTTTTACGCCAACAATTGGCGCCGTTCGAGGGCAACCTAGTTCTAAAAGCTAGTTCTCTGCTGTTGACTGCACTTCAAAGACCACTTGTGGAGGGAGCTTCGAAATCTCAGGATTTCACGCACCCTTCGGTAAGGGGCTTCCTAGTGCAGCTCAAAGGCCTTTCCTCGCCTTCCAAAGCCAAGTCTTTGGTCTTCGGACCTCATCCTCATTAGCTATACCTCCCAAGCAGAGCCTAGCCTCCGATCTGCCCCGAAGGTCCCCTCGGACCAACGGAGTAGGACTTCAGTTATTCCGATAACCCCCGAAGGTGTTGCTGGGCGCCAAGCACCCAGAGGCCCCCGAGCCGATCCCACAGTGCTCCAATCCGACTACACCAGTTCCCAAGACTAGGAGCTCCCCTCCGAAGGAAACGAAGACCTTCCTGAAGACAAGGTTACCCAAGTAGCGTGACTTCAAGAGGAAGTGGCAAGGTGGAGGCAAGATGTTGCCGATCGAATCTGCTCTCAAGCTTCCACTCATGCTCTAGACGGGCCTCAAGACGGTGGTGCTGACGACCTTCTCGAAGCTGTCCAAGTCCCAGAGGAGGCTGAGAATGCATCCTTCGAAGATGAGTTTCTGTTGCATCTGGACCTGCAGAAGGTGCCCTTCAATCCTAGGTTTAAAGCCTCAAAGCTGCACAAGTACTCCAGTGGGTCTGACCCCAGAGAATTCGCTCGTTCGTATGCTTTGGCAATAATAGAAGCCAGCGGAGGGATGCGTAACACTGTGGTGAAGTGCTTCCCTCTCGCTCTCGAAGGTGTAGCTCTCCGATGGTTCTGGTCTCTAAAGCCAGGATCGATCAAGTCTTGGGAGCAGCTGAAGAGGAAGTTTGTAAGCAACGTCCAAGGTACATTTGTGGCTCCAATGTCGACTGGGAGTCTATTCCAGGTGAAGCAGCAAGCGGGGGAGACACTTCGGGAATACTTCACATGCTTCGCCCACGCCAAGTCTTAGATCAAAGGCTTGTCTACCTCTTCGGTAGTCGATGCCGCATGCGAAGGGGTGTTGAATCCAGACCTCCTCATCAAGCTTCATCGGAAACCAGTGTCATCTATGGCACAGCTGATGGCATACTTCGAACAATATGCCAAGGAAGAGGAAGGCTGCCTCCGAAGAACCATAGCACCTGCACCAGCCCTTCGAGAAGTGAAGATGGAGCCTGAAGTCCAAACCTCTCTGTAAGCCCCCCTTGATAATCGCTCCAATGATCATAGGCGGGGAAAGAAGAATTTCCGTTCGGAGGTGTTGAATATTGCACCTTCTGCCCTGAAGGCACTTCCAACTTTCAGCAGGCGCAAGGCTTCAAGGTTGGAGCTTCGAAGCCCCAAGAAAGAGTAGCTTGCAGGCGCCAGAGCTTCTTCTGTTGTGTGCATGGCGAGAATAGAAGCCATGACACGAAGGATTGTAAGTTTGTACTAACCCTTCAGGGTGAGTACCTTGGATGAAGTACAGGTCGAGGTACTTCGGTTCGAGCCCCTCCAGCTACACGTTCAGAGCCTGTGCAAACCGTGGCCCGAGCCGGCATCCCCGAAGAACTAATGTAGCTCCCGGTGGCCAATATTATGCCACCACCGAAGTAGGAGGATCCCCAAGATCGTGGCAAGCGAGTGGTCCTGCCCATCTCTAGAGGGGGGACCCTCGGTAACATGTCAAAAATGCAGCGGCGAGAATTTGTCCGCAAAGTAGGGCACATAGGACCTCAAATTCTGCGGCAGAAATGCCCGAGTGGTCTCATGTACCTATCTCCTTTACTGCGAATGATGTTGCAGGGGTAAAATTCCCTCATGCTAACCCCTAGTCATTTCAGCTGATATAGCAGGAGTCAAAGTTCAAAGGATCCTGGTAGACGGTGGGAGCTCTGTAGATATACTCTTCATCCAGGCCTTCGACCAGATTGTATTCCACGGAGGCATTTACTTCCAGCGGCCCACCCACTTCAAGGCTTCACAGGTCCGCCTCTCGATGCCCTTGGCAAGATAGGCCTCGAGGTTGCATTCGGAGAGGGGCCCTTAGCTAGGGTGGAAGAAGTGATCTTCGACTTTGTCGATGCCCCATATGCCTATAATGTGATTTTTGGATGGGGGATGTTGAACCAGTTCGGGGCTATAGCACATCATACCTACTTATGTCTCAAGATGCCCACGCAAGGTAGAGTTCTCACTATCTCAGGAGACCAAGCTATAGCCCAAAGAACCGAGTATGGACACGGTCAGCCATTAGACCCTCGGCAAGTGCACAGTGTGTCGGAGCACACAGAGGAGGCTTCGGATTCTTCAAACTCCTCGAAGGGCCTTTCCCTAAAGCCAAGCCCAGAAAGTGATGTCGCCACGAAGATAATTCTGAAGGATGGCAAGGAGTACCCAATACAGTTCGGCAAGGGGCTACCTCTGGAGATAGCTGCTTCATTGGAGGAAGTAGTCAAGCAAAATTTGGACATCTTTGCTTGGACCGACGAAGACATCACTGGGGTTGACCGGAGTATCATCGAGCATAGTTTGCTTGTCAACCCGAAGGATAGGCCAGTGCGCTAGGGGCTCCAAAAGCTATCAATAGAGAGGGCAGACCTTGCCAAGGCAGAAGTGGAAAAATTGTTAAGGGTTGGCATCATCAGGGAGGTAGCCCACACAAAGTGGCTGGCTAACCCTGTTTTTGTCAGGAAGAAGGGCTCCGGCAAGTGGCGCATGTGCATTGATTTCACATCATTAAATAAAGTATGCCCGCGAGACCCCTACCCTATGCCCCGAATAGACCAGCTGGTGGATTCTACGGCTAGCTCCGAATTATTGAGCTTTCTGGAGGCATACTCCGGTTATCATCAGGTCTAGCTAAAGCGCGAAGACGAAGCCAAGACAAGTTTTATAACTCCCTCCAGAGTATTTTGTTATGTTCGAATGCCTTTTGGCTTGCGGAATGCCAGAGCCACTTTTTCACGTTTAATAGCTAAGGCTCTAGGTCATCAAATAGGCTGAAATGTCAAAGCTTATATGGATGACATTGTAATCAAGAGTGTTGTAAAACACCATCATAGCCTAGACCTAGCTGAAACATTTTAGAGCCTCCAAGCATGTGGAGTTCGCCTCAACCCTGAAAAATGTAAGAGTGTTGTAAAACACCATCATAGCCTAGACCTAGCTGAAACATTTGAGAGCCTCCGAGCATGTGGAGTTCGCCTCAACCCTGAAAAATGTATATTCGGGGCGCAAGTAGGAAAACTACTAGGGTACTTAGTTTCTAGTAGGGGAATCGAAGCTAGCCCGATGCAGATAAGCGCATTGCAAAGAATGGCTCCACCAGAAAACTTGAAGCAAGTCCAAAAGCTAACAGGACGGCTCGCAGCTCTCAGCAGATTCCTGGACAGATCAGCCGAGCGAAGCCTTCCAATTTTTAAAGCTCTAAACGGGTCCGAAAGTTTCAAGTGGACGCCGAAGTGCCAGAAGAGCTTTGATGATATTAAAGAATACCTCGGAAGCCTGTCAACACTTATTGTGCCCCTCCCGGAGGAAACTCTCCTTCTTTGTCTTGCAGCAACGGGCTCCGCAGTAAGTGCAGTATTGGTCAGGGAAGTTGAGCTTAAAGGAAAGCTGGTGCAAAACTCAGTTTACTTTGTCTCAAAAGCTTTGTCCGAAGCAAAGACAAGATACTCCGAGCTCAAAAAATTTGCTTATGCTTTAGTAATGGCCTCGCGGAAGATAAGGCATTACTTTCTAGCACATAACTTAATCATTCCTACCTCGTATCCCCTTGGTGATATGCTTCGGAGCAAAGATTCTACGGGTAGGATCGAAAAATGGGCTGTCGAGCTAGCCCCTTTTGGTATTTCCTTCACGGTGAGAACAGCTATCAAATCTCATATCATAGCTGACTTCGTGGCAGAGTGGACTCCATCTGCAGTCTAGGCTCCGGAAGAAACCTCCGAAGGTCTGTGGACAATTTTTTCAGACGGACCCTATCAAGCATCTGGTGCCGGAGCTGGAGCTGTGATAATATCGCCGTCAGGGCAAAAGGCCATGTATTCTGCGAGGCTCAACTTTAAGACCACCAATAATATCGCAGAATACGAAGGAATCCTGCTAGGCCTCTAAAGGCAAAAGCGCTTGGAGCAGCAAGAATTATAATTAAAACTGATTCCCAAGTCATCGCAGGGCATGTTGACAAAAGCTTTCAAGAAAGGAACCCACATCTTGCAAAGTATATGGAAGAAATCCACAAGACAGAAGCAATGTTTAAAGGATTTCTATTCGGAGTATCCCTCGAGCAGATAATCAACTTGCAGACATTCTAGCGAAGGCTGCAGTCGGAGCATTGGACGCCCCGGAGGGTGCTTTCTATGCAGAACTTGTTAAGCCTACGGTGAATCAATTACTCTCTGTAGAAGTCCTTTGCATCCCAGCTGCAGATTGGCGGACTCCGATAATGGATGTTTTGCAAAATAACGTAGTCTTGTCAAAATGTATGGATTTCCAAAGGTTGCAAGCAAGGGCTCGAAATTATGAGCTTGTCAATGGGATATTATATAAAGTTGTAGTGTGTTCTCCCTTACTCTGGTGCATCTCACAACCCGAAGGCCAAGATATACTGCGAGACATTCACAAAGGTTTATGTGCAAGCCATCTCGCCCCCCATGCTCTAGCAAGAAAGACACTTTGGCAGGGGCCCTATTGGCCAATAATTGTAAGAGATGCAGAAGAGCTAGTTCGAACCTGTCAAGGATGCTAGTGGATGGGTAGATGAAGCCACCATCCACCAACTCCACTTCAAGTCATTGCCCCGGTATGGCCAATGGCACGATGGAGAATGGATCTCATTGGCCCTTTTCTAATGGCAAAAGGCAGCTTGAAGTTTGTAGTTGTAGCAATTGAGTATTTTTCTAAATGGGTTGAAGCTGAACCCCTAACTACTATCACTTCAAGGAATGTGCAAAAATTCTTCTTGCAAAATATCATATGCAGGTTCGGAGTGCCAAGGGAGCTAACTGTAGATAATGGAACCCAGTTCGAAGCCGAACCCTTTAAAGAATTTTGTGAAGAACTGGGCATCAAACTATGCTTCACAGCAGTTCACCATCCACAATCCAATGGAGCCGTTGAGCAAGCCAATGGAAATATTCTCTCCGGTTTAAATCGAAGGATTGTCGGGCTGGCCTAAGGACTGTGGACCGAAGAACTTCCTAAGATTCTATGGTCCATTCAGACCACTCAAGCCAGGTCCACAGGCTTCACCCCATTCAGGCTACTATTCGGAGATGAGGCCATGACTCCTACGGAGCTCAAAGGTGGATCCCTTCATGTAGTGGAACATGGAAATGAAGACGAGAGAAGCACTTCGCTGGACTTGTCAGAAGAAACAAGGCTTCGAGCTGTCACCAATCTGACGAAGTACCAAGACCAAACAAAGACATGGTATGACCCAAAGATAAAATTAAACGAGCTTAAACCAGGTCATTTGGTATTGCGAAGTGTAATAGCTCCGGGGAAGCTAGGAAATAAATAGGAAGGACCATATATTATCCTACGCTCAGGGCGCCCCGGCTCGTTTAAATTAGCTAATTTAGAAGGATAAGAGTTGAAGCATGCATGGCATGCGGAGCACCTTAAACGTTATTACACTTAGGGGCTCCTTGTAATCAATTGTAAAAGTACCTTTCTAAATAAAGATGGAGGTTTGAATTATGTTTACTCTTCAAATATCTCTTACTCCTGGTGGACGCATCAGGAGAACCGAGATGCTTGCGGAGTCAAGCATCTTTCAAAGAACCCAAATAACGGCCTTCAAACCATTGGTTCAAGGATTCCGTAAAAGAGCCGTAGGTGGCCAGCCTACGGATTCTAGGCTCCGGCTTGTTAGGATCCGTAGAAGAGTCCAATGACTTTAAAAGAACATATTTCCGGCCTCCGGGTTCGAAGCATCTGTAAAAGAGCCGTAGGTGGCCAGCATATGGATTCCAGGCTCCGACTTGTTAGGATCCGTAGAAGAGTCCAAGGACTTTAAAAGAATAGATTTCCAGCCTCTGGGTTCGAAGCATCTGTAAAAGAGCCGTAGGTGGCCAGCCTACAGATTCTAGGCTCCGGCTTGTTAGGATCCGTAGAAGAGTCTAAGGACTTTAAAAGAACAGATTTCTGGCCTCCGGGTTCGAAGCATCTATAAAAGAGTCGAAGGTGACCAAGCAATAAGGTTTCAAGGCTCCGGCCAATGAAACACTTTTAAAGTCCTAAGCGACTGCTATGGGAGTTTACAAGTATAAACTTAGCTCTGAAAATTATAAACATCATAATACGAACGTATAGTTCGAAGAACTCTACGAAAGAGTAAAGTATGATTACCAAGTGTTGTGTGAAGCATCAGATTTTTATATAAATCATTGTGTTCGATGGACCCTATCGCAACGCGTACGGTCCCCCACCCACAAGGAGGGGCAGGGGAGTAAGGAACAATAAAAGATGCTTTCGAAGCAATTCATATTAATTGGATAATCATATTTTTACATCAAGAGAAATTTTGGTCTAAGCCTAGATAAAAACGAAGACCCCTCCGACCTCTAGAGCTACTTCTAAGACCACTTCGACCTCCGGAGCACGAAGCCTTTGGGACTTTCTTCTTAGTCCGGGTGCTTTTCTTCTTCGAAGCTCGTAGTTTTTTCTGCTCCTCTTGAAGTTCAGCCAAAGACAGAAGCCTTTCGGAGCTAGCTTCTGCTAGATCTTCGACCTAGTACTCCGAGTCAAACCAGTTTACATACTCGGAGGACGAAGATGCTTCTTCCTTATCCTCTTCCTTGATATAAGCTAAGACTTCGCGGTAGACTTCGGATGTTATCTACCCTTGATCTCTGCGAGGAACAGAGAAGCGCGAGCATCGATAAGGCCTTAATCTTTTGATGACAGACCACTACCGATGGAGCCCTTCGTTAAGTTCCAATACTTCAAAGTCAAGCTTCGAAGTGCATGGCAAAACCTAAAAAAAATAAACATCCAAACAAAGTTCCTTGTTTATAAACTTTTCATTCATTAATATAAGGGTCTTTACAAAAAATTTTGTGCATGCTTAAGTGCCCTATAAGACTAGACCTACAGGTCGGCTGGTGGAGCAGGTGGCGTCGGAGCTGGCGAAGTTGGAAGCGGAGGCCTCGTTTGAGCTTTCTTTTGCCGGCGAGCCTTGTCGATCCAAGCCTTGGCTGCAGCTTTGTGGTCCGTTTTCCAGATTGCTCGGAAACCTTCCCAGGCAGAAGCTACATCCTGTGAAGGATGCAACAAGTCCTCGTTGGAAAAGCCTACAGATGTCGAACCCCCAACCGGAGCAACCAAAATCCCAAGGGCTTTGATGTGATGGAGGACTCCGATCCCGGTAACTTGTCCGGAGATCTCTTCGTACCGAACACCGGAGCCCATCATCAGCTTCGTTGCCACTTGAATCATTTTCAGCTTTCGATCAAGGGGCTCACTCGCTACAGTCGAAGATAAAGGGCACATTGTGCCGAAGTATTCCAAGGTACCCTGAAGGGCATCCAAGGTATGCTCCGCTATCGCAGCATTCTTCACCTCCACTGCCTCTAGCCCAGCAGCAGCAGTAGACACTTCGGCCATTTTGGATACCAAAGTGCTCTTCTGAGCCATGGCTTGTTGGAGTGAGTCTTGAAGTTCCACGAGTTGTGCGCTTGAAGTGGCTGCTGCTTGCCGGAGCTTCTCAACCTCCGCTCTGAGCACCACACATTCGGCTTCAGCCTCTTGGACCGAAGTTTGGAGTGCAGTGCTGCTCTCGATTCGGAGTGCTTCATCGGTGGCAGCCCTAGCCCTCCGTTCCTCGAGGAGCTCCTCCTCCAGTCAAAGTGTTTTGTCTTCGGAGCTTTGAAGGGTGGACTGGAGGGTAGTAACCTTCCTCTTGAGCCGATTAGTTTCGAGCTCATTGGAAGTCGCTGCCGCTCTAGCAAGAACAAATTGCTGCAAAAAAGCAAGTAAGTACTAAGTAATTCCATTTATTGATTGAATGCACTTGTGGTGTGTTGCATACCTGAAGGGCAGCCCTCTCGAGGGCTAAGTTGAGCTCCGAAGCTCTGGCTTCACTCAAAACGGACACCAAGTCAAAGTTTACGACTTCTTGGCCCTTGTCTGCCAAGGGCTCCAGAAGCGCTCGTAGGCCTGTTTGCTGCTCCAAGAATGGAGCCAGCAGAGGGAACCAAGACAAGGCCTAGCGATCGTCTACGGCAGCCTCCTCCTCCGAGTTGCTCGCTAAAGGATCATTGAAGGAGGGCGTCGTCATCAAGGCAGGAAGGAGACCGAGGCTCGTCATGCTCTTACCCCTCCCTAGCACAAAAGTCGGAGCAGGGACTCTGGTGGAGGTAGATCCTCCTTCGACTGATGCCCCCTCGGCTGGAACTTCTTCGCCCGAGACAGCTCTAGTCGTCGGAGCTATTGTGTCTGCTAGAGCCTCCACTCCAAGAGAAGCTGAAGCTCCATCTGTGATCAGAGCTATGTTACTCCTTGACGCACCTACAACATTAAGGTATTTAATGAATATTTATGGGTAATAGTTGATGCAGGAATTGTAAAGGTAAAGGTTTCAAAGTATACCTTCGTCTACGCCTTGAGGCAGGATGGCAGGGTCCTCCAAGACTTCGTACATTTGAAGGTACTCGTCGAGGTCATCCCCCGAAACCTGCTCCGGTGTAGCCGTTGCAGGCGCCTCGACCTTCGGCACTATCACCCCAGCCACGGGCGAGTTGGGAATAGTTTCCTCAAGCTATGTGCTCACAGTGATGGGATCGGGGGAGCGTGCCATGTCTGCCTCCGCAGCATCTCAAGAAGGAACTCCGGCTGCGTGCACAGCTTCATCTTCACTATCATCGATGAGATAATTCTCAAAGGCCTTTCCCATTTGAACATCGGAGCCTTTATTTCTGGAGTCTTCCGAAGACGAGCTCCGAAGGCCCAAGGAGGAAGGCGAAGACTCCGGAGTTGGCTGACGGAGTTGGCTGAGGAGGAGGCTTCATCATTTTCTTACCCTTATTGATGGGGGTCTTGATAGCTTTCTTTGAAGGCTCGGCGGTGGCTTTCCTCTTCTGAGGGGCCACTCCGGTCGAGTCGAAGTCCGGTAGAGGTGGGGGCTCCATTCCGAGAGCCCTCCACACACTGTTGAAGCACTCCCTGCTTCCCACCAGCTCTATCCTTTTCTGCCTCTCTGCCACCGTAGGGGCTCCGAGCACCCGTTCGATGGCCCTTGTTATCTGCTCCGAAGCTAGCGCTAAAGGATCCGCTGAAAAGAGGTATCATTTTATAAGTATGTTATCTCTTTCCTAACATATTATTGCAGAAAGATTGAAGATATACCTAGGCTTTGAAGCTCTCCCTCCGAAGCGTTTTGAAATGCTATTGGCCAGTTGGCTCCGAGAGGCGGGATCTGGAGGGCAATGAATTCCTCCGCCAGATCTCGCATGCTCATGCGGCTGGCTATCGAAGAAAGCAACCCAAGCCGTGTTGAGAGCAGGCTTGGGTTCGAAGTCACTTCGGCCTCCTTCCGGAACCAAATTTCTTGAAGAGGCCCCGCGAAGCTAGAGCCTTCTCTGACCTCAGCGTAAAACCACCGGAGGATCTAGTTGGTATACCACCAGTCGTTGATGGCCTTCACAGGGAAATGTTGTGCATGCTCCTTCCGAAGCTGAAAGTTGACGCTTCTGAAGGCTGTCAACACCTTGGTGTCTCCAGGGCCGTCCTGTGGCTTCGGTTGACAGGTAGCTTCGTGGGTGGCGGCGAAGATCTCCGATCTTCCTTCTCATCCTTTGGCCTAAAGGGCCCACTCGAAGATCGCCAGCCTTGCGATGGCGTTGGGGGACAACTGAAGCAAGGTAATGTGAAACATTTCTAATACCTCTGATAAGAAATCAATGGCAGGGAGTCCAAGTATAGCCTCGAAGAACGCTTCGAAGACTACTACTTCTCCACTCTGGGGCCTTGGGGTCGACTCCGTTCTAGGGACCCGAGTCCTCATTACGGGGCCTAGCTTCCCGGCCACTGCCTCTTCGATGGATTCCATAGTACTTGTGTACTGTCCGATGAGGAAGCTTTGTGGGATCTGCTTCTTGGATGGAGGGCGGAGCTCCCGAGGATTTTTGGGCCAATAACCTCCTGGAGCCCCTGCCATGGCCGCTGCTGCCAAAGCCGCCCAAGCTTGACTTTGCGCCAGAGTGCTCGCTGCCGCTGGCACGATTGTGCTGGTCCTTGCCATGAGTTGATCGCTCAGGAAGTTGAGGGGAGATTTGAAGGTTGAAGAAAGTGAGCTTTGGAAATCAGGCTCGGTAAAAATTTTCGGTGGGCTTCGACCCCCCTTTTATAGCCCTTTTGCTAGCTGCTGCATTTCGGCCACGTTCACATTGCAGGTTCGACTTCTGCCACTGACAGGTGGGACCGGGAAGTGAAAAGGTGTGAACTCACGGTAAAATTTTGTCTGTTACCTTTTTCGGGAGCATAACGGCTACTTGGAGGGTAATGGCTCAAAATTAGCGCCTCCTCACGACGTTCCACCTCCATAATGGTTCACTTCCCTACAAAGTGTTCACACAGCAGTCTAATTCAAAGCTTTCATCGGGAATACTTTGATGGCAAATACCCTTCGAATAATTGTAACACCTTCAAATTTATCTAAGTCCCTGAATATGAAAATATTCCTTGCGTATACTGCTTTCCTGCCATACAAGTTAAATCGGAGAAGCGTATTCGAGGGGCTACTGTTGGGGGAAAATACTCCATTTTCAGGACTTTGGAAATCAACGGTTAAAGATAATTCACCAACATCAAAGTTCACGTTCATCTCCAGAGGTGATAAAGTTTCTAAGCCGAAGGATACTTCGGCATCATGATTCGAATGCATCCTCTGAAGGCTACGAAGCTACAATGGAAAACAACAAGACTGATAAGACGTCAGCCTTATCTACATTCTCCGGATGTATTTTACTATTTTAACCCTATTCGGGCTACCGAATAGTTTCCACTATGTCGGTTGTAATTGAGGGGTAAATAGGTCTTTTCCTTAGACTTTTTGCCTATAAATACCGCCCTCTTACCCTGTAATAGGCATCGAATACTTAGCTATTCAATACACAATTTCGGACTACTTGAGCTATTATCCTATTCGGAGGCTTGAGATAGTTCTCAACACAAACTTCCTGTTTGTTAGTTCTTAATCTTCGAGAACCTATTAGCGTAATCTTTTATGCCAACAACTAGAGTACTCTTATTTAACCACCTAGACTCCACATATATACTTCTGATCAGTGCAGCTTGAGTCTTTGCAATCATATACCACTCTCTTTGGAAGTCACCAACCAGTCAAGAATTGTGCCACGACCAAGATTGTGCCATCCACTGCCCTGCGATGGTAAGAACGTTGTAAGATTGTGGTAAGATGTTTGAGTGTGAGCGAGAATACATTCAACTACCTAATAGTTGATAGGGCTAATATTTTTTCCAAGTGTTTTTCCTTTTCTACTAACCATGGCAAGTATGGAAGGTGCGACAAATCATAATCATGGTAACAATGTTTCTTCTATCAGAAGTAAGTTTGTCATCCCATCTTTTTATGGTGAATATGATGCTGAAGAATACCTAGATTGGGAGATGACCGTAGAGCATAAATTTAACTTATATCTAGTTCATGAACAACATAGAGTTAAACAAGCAACTAGTATGTTTAAAAATCATGCTTTAATCTGTTGGGAAGATATAAGTCAACTTCAATTACAACCTGATACATGGGGTCATTTAAAAAGAGATATGTGTTGTAAATTTGTCTCTCCTTCTTATCATCGTGAATTGTGTAAGAAACTACAATGCTTAGTTCAAGGTAACATGTCTGTGAGAGAGTATTATGCTGAGCTTCGTGAGAGCATGACCCGTTGTGGTGTTGCGGAGTACTCGGAGGACACGATGTGGTGCTTCTGTGATGGATTGAGGCATGAGATTTAAGATATCGTTTATTATAAATAATTTAATACTCTTAGTCGTTTGTTCCATCTTACCATCATTGCAGAGAAAGAATTGTGGGAACGACAATACAAGGAAAGAGACTCCTATCCACCACGAGTGACGAGCACACCGGTACTAACCAAGCCTTTCTCTTCTTCAAGTGTTCGTCAAGCACCTGCACAAACATCAGCAAGCATATGGTCTTCCATCTCTGCACGAGTTGAGGTATCAAGTAAAAAATCCTTACAGGTACCCGTTGAGGTTGCTTCATCAGCATAAATAATAGAACACCATTTGCAATTTGATAATGATGCACTTCACCATGATAGGACTAATAACTATACTGTTGTGCATGAGGATGTGAAATCTACTTTGTTACTTTCAACTTCTGATGAAATTGTTAAAGATGATATTGAGACGACAACTAATGAGAGCAAACAACTTGATATTAGATCTGAAATTTAGCATGAAATCGAATTAAAAAATTCTTCTATCCTTGCACATAAAACTGATCAAACTAAAATTCATAGTCAAGATGTGTGCTATGTTGTGATTTATGAAACTCCTTATTATTCTCTTACTAATATAATTTATACTTTGCCCCCAGTTATCACTAAGTATTTATCTCATATTGATCTACATAAGTGTAAATTTGATATGACTCCCGAGTTTTTATCTTATGTTGAGTTACATAAATATAAACTTGTCTTGCCTCTGAAGTTTTGGGATAGTTCCATATTTAACGTTGCAGAATTGAAACCATCCATGGGAACAAAAGATAAGTATGAGTCGAGGACGACTCTATTTCAAGAGGGGGAGAATGATGAGAACATCACCAGTTGGGATAGGATCATGATTGTCAGGAAACAAGTTAAGGCGCATGATTTCCAAGTTAGATTTAATTTTTTATATATTTGAACTTCAGATGCTACACCATGAGATGCATTCATTTTTAATTTCAGAAATACTTTCTTAGATTAATAGAAGAGATGCATGTATATGGAACTCTTGTATTATCATGGAAGTTGATTGGGGACCAATAGACGTTGAGTCGAGGACGACTCCAAATCAAGAAGGGGAGGATGATGAGGACATCCCTACCTCAGGTTGGTTATCAACCAAGCACAACCTGATTGACCTCACCAAGAAGACTAATCATTGCCTATGAATCAAAGAACACAAGCAAGAACGCAGAAAACACAATCGAATTGAAATTCTATTGGAACCTGCGAGTTGGAGTTCACTTACAAATCCGGCGAAGCGACGGCTATCAAAGCAATGTGTAAACTAAAGCCAAAAACACTAGATGGCTGTAGAAACACCTTATATAGTAGTTTGATACGCACCCTTAATGGGCTCAACTGGATACAGGGCCCAAAGGCCCAATAACGCAGAAAACAGCATGCTGACAGATTCTAGACTCTATCTTGTTTTGACGATTCCAGTTGATCTAGAATGAATTTTGAGATGAAACCAGTGGCATTGGAAAGGTTATTAAGTTATATTTCTGTGGCTGGGTGGAACGTCAAAAACGGAGTCCGTATGCGGCCTGGGCGATGATTTTAGTGCATGTTGCTCCTGGAATCCGAGTTGGACACGAATTGTAGTTGGATTGGACTCTCAAATTGGCTTGGACGTCCTTCCTGGTTCTTCTCCAACTCTTCGTTATCTCCAAGTAATTTTCATCATCTCCATGGTTCCTAACAATAATAATAATATTAGGTAGTAATTTATTCCCAAGATAATATACTAAGATACTTAGAAACGAGTTGACCTGGAGATTTAATCGTCGTGCTCGAACTCGAATAATTGAATCTTGGTATTCATGTATGGTTGTATCATTGGTAGGGATGTCCTCATCACCGCCCCTGCATTCCCGGTCCAACCAGCCATGTCATGCTGGTCAGACCAACCCATGCCATACGTCCGGCAATAGCCGGTTGAACCGGGCCAACATGGCAGATCCGACCGACTATTGTTAGGAGGATTTAACACTCGGGGGCAGGTCCAAATAGAAAATATAGAGGCCAATTCTAGTGGGAATTTGGCCATTGCTCCTTTGATCAGTAAGGACAATTGGAGGATCCAATCGTTCAATATTTAAGAAATCCTAGTCAAAAGATTGATCGGAAGGTTCGACGACAAGCGTTCAAATTTATTTTGCTTGACGATGTGTTGTATCGTCGGACTATCGATGGAGTACTTTTGAAGTGTTTGGACTCCGATCAAGCTAGAGTTGCTGCAGGTGAAGTCCATGAAGGGCTTTGCGGTACTCATCAGTCGGCCCCAAAAATGAGTTGGATGCTTGTAACACCCCAAATTTTCAAAGAAATAAAAATATCATTTAGTATATTTTCCTGGGATTAATTAAATAGGAAATACCTTTAATGCCCTTCTTAGCCTATTTGAGCTAGAACCTTGTTGAAATGACCAAACCAGAGGCTAGAAAATTTTGTATGAGTTCCCAAGGTCAAGATATATTTTTGAGAATGTTTACAAATTTTTATCACCCTTGGAAGTAGCCCAAATATTTTAAATCAATTTCTGTAATTATTTTTATTCGGAAAAGAATTGAAACAGTAACGGGCCCCTTTCCCCCCTTCTCTCCCCCGGTCGGCCCAGCCCACTCCCTTCCCACGCCTCGGACTGACACCCGGTCCCTACTTGTCAGTGTCCCTCTCCCTCCACGCGCGCGCCTGCCCGCCACCTCGGCCCCACATGTCAGCGCCACCCCGCTCTCAGCCGAACACGACCCCACCCGTCAGCCCCGCCCGTTGTCGCGCCTACGCCCACTGCTCGGTGGCCCCCACCTGTCGGATCCATCTTCCCCACAGCATCCACCCCCAAATCCCCCCCCCCCCCCCTCACCGGCCAAAACCCTAACCCCCCTCGGATCCACCTCGCCGGCCCCTCTCCCATTAAATTAGCGCCATTACTCGGTCCCCCAAGCCCTGCCGACCATTTCCCCTCGTTAATCCTCGCGATTACGCCCCGTGATCGCGCTGCGCGTGCATGGCCGAGCCTCACCGGTGCCATTGAACACCCCCCTCCCCTTTCCATGTATTCACCGCCCGTTTTCCCCCGCCGACATCCCTATTTAAGCCCCTGGTGCATCCGCGTTCACCCCTCACTAGCATTTGCACCGGAATCGAACAGAGCACCCGTAACACTCTTTCTAACGCCACACCGCCGCCCCTACTCCAGTCACCGCTCGCCGTCACCGGAGTCCCCCTCCGTCCTCGATGACCGCACCACTGTGACCGTAGGCGCCGTCCCGACCTCATCCACGACTTCATCGCCAACGAACCCCGCCGGAACGCCACCGCCGACGAGGACCCGAACACCTCTACCACCCTCGCTCATCGTCGGCCACGCTTCGACGACCCCAAGCCTCTCCGACGGTACCCTCTTGACCCCCACGGTGTACTGATTTCGTTTTAGCCCTTAGAACTGACCGCCATCGCTCGCCATGGTCGCTGGACCCTCGCCGTCGCCGGAGAAGACGACCGGCACGGGCTGAGTACCCGTGCCGTGTCGGATTTGATCTCGGCCGTGCGATCCAGATCCAACGGTGGAGGTTAGGTCATTCTCGCTGTTTAATCAGATTCATTGGATCTCAACAAATCGGTATGATTTAATCTGAGCCATCCATTTCTATTTAAAACCCGTGTTCAATCTGAGCCGCACAATACGTACCGGTTCGGCCTTTTAATCTCGCGCGTCCATTTTCATTTAAACCTCCCGCCTCGCCCATGGCCGCCCAATCGTGATCCAATGGTGGATCTCGATCTGTCGCACGTGCACAGTGCGTGGGTTCACAGTGAGCCCGGTTCACCGTGGACCGACGCCTGTTTTTGATTTAAATTAAATTCCAGAAACTGTTTTAAACTTATAAAATTCATATCTGGCGCATTTTAACTCCAAAAATTATCATTTAAATTCTTGAAAATTTATAATTTTATTCTCTACATGTTAATGCAATAAAAATAGTATGTTCACTTTGAATATTTCATGCTTATTTAATAAAGTATTCAAATGCACTTTAGAGTAAATTACAAATTGGCTCATTTCAATTTTAGAAAAAATTATCTTTTATCCTTTTCATGTTAGTATAATAAAACCACTAAGTTTACACTGAACCTCTTATTTTAAATTAGTTAGAAAATTTAAAATAAAATTGTTCACATTATTACCTCTTTTATAAAGGACAATATGTCATTAAAGTTCATTTTAAAATATTCATAAAATGAATTTCAGAAACTTAACAACTTTAATTTTTCCTTGGTTCAAACCAATCAAAATGTATATACCTGTTGTGTGGTTTTTGGATTGTTTAATTGAATGTTATGTTTATTTTATTCGTGCCGGAAAGACTACGACGCCGCCGAGGAGCCGGAATACTTTCCCGAAGTTCCTCCCTCCCCTTTCGCTGAACAAGGCAAGTCACCAAACCACTATTTTGAGCATATTGAACCCATGTTTTATTAAACTATCACTAAAACACATAGGATATACATGCATTAGTCAAATGAAACCCTTACAGTATATTTATTAGGATCCCCTGACCTTGATGTGCAACCCAAGCCATGCTATCTAGCCTAAACTCCTTGTCACCATATGTTTAGTACTATTAGCTAGTGTCCAATGTATCGACACGATTGCTATAGGATTAAAAATGAGTCGTAGTAACTTGGTTCTACTATATGATCCCCGTTATCCTTATCTTTGGAATTCTGTTGGTGATAGAGTTTTGGTTGTGAGTGTATGCATGGTTGGTTCCGGGTGCAAGATAGGGCATTGGTCGGTAGCACCCGGGGCACTATAAGGACCGGTCTGAGGGATCTGTTGCAATACACTTCCGTACTAACCACAAGTCTAATGGGTAAGTCCTAACTAAGGTATGGAGTGTTCCAAACCGAGGCCACCATTTGGAGATGGGTCAAGCTGCACCTGCGGGTGGCTTTACCGATGTGGCGCAAAAGGGGGTGCGACGTTAGCCGGGATGCGGCCCGGCGCGCCGGCGAAACCTAGAGTGGGTGGTTATCGCTTGGAGCATTTCATGCTGAAGTTTTGGCACGAGTTCTCGTGGTATGGGTCATCTCGTTACACTTTGGTGTTTGGGATGAGTGCGTGCCTTGTGGGTACAGTAGTACACCTCTGATCAGAGTCATAAATCTTTTCGAAAAGCCGAGCCCATGGTCAAGGGCGGGTTGCATGACATCCCACGGTTAGTTTACTTTTGAAATGAATGTGCATGATGTTTTGACATGTAAGGACTGTTGTGCGAGGAGGGAAAACTTACTCCTCGAGTTATATGGTATTATGATGTTCATGTTTATTATTTCGCATGATTAAATTTGACTACACTAAATGCAATAACTGAAAAATGTACTTTTCCGCACTTTTAGCCATTATCCTTCCTTCGTTATTATCTTGCATTACTACTTGCATTTGCGGTGGCTTGTTGAGTACTCTTTGTACTCATACCCGTTGGACACACAATTCAGAGGATGCCTACTACGAGGATGGTCTGGAGTAGCGACCCAGTCAAGAAGAAAGATCCTGAAGAAGGTGTTCGTCATGCAGTTTATTTTTATTATTTTAATTTCACTCTTATGTAATAATATGGTCTGCGTACCATGAATGCTTGTCGTATGTACGTTGTCGCATGATGAACCTCTTGTATTATTGTTTTTCTTTGAAATTCAATAATGTTCCGATTTGTTAAATCGGGGCGCCACAATGCTCAAAAGAGCGGGTTTTTATTGGTCGACTATGACTGAGGACTGTTTTAAGTATTATAGAGGGTGTGAAGCTTGTCAAAAGTTTGGTAATATTCAGTTAGCACCTGCATCGATGCTTAATCCTATTATCAAACCATGGTCATTCCGAGGTTGAGGCTTAGACTTCATCGGCCAAATTCATCCTCCTTCGAAAGGGCATCGGTTCGTGTTGATGGCGACAGATTATTTCACCAAGTGGACCTAGTGTAGGACCGAAAGTAGCGACCAGAGGGGGGGTGAATGGGCGCCTTTAAAAAAATTCTTTCGAATCAATGGCCTGTTCCCAATACCCAACGCACCTCAAAAGACTACGCAGCAGAAAATAAACAGAAGGCCTAAGTCTAAAGGTTTCTAACCTAGAAGCAACTGATGATAAACAGAGTAATACTAAAGTAGTGCAACTAGACAGAAGAACGAGGTGTAACAGGCCTAAACTTCTCAATGAAATGATCTAAGAATGTAAAAGATGAAAAGAGAAGTTACTGTCCAAATTTGTCTCCTGTTCGGAACTTGGCGAAGCCCCCTTCGCACGTCGAGGTCTGCTTCGGAGGTTGGTGACGGAGCCTGTCCGAGATGCCGAAGGTGTCACGGTCTAGTCTAGTTCAAAGTGGCAGGTAGTGGAGTATACTTCGGAGCGAAATATGACAGTGCCAGAGCCTGGTACGAAGTATGCACTTCCAAGACAAAACTTCGAACACAGCTTCGAACCGAATGCTTCGAAGCAAAACCTTCGAACGGAAAGCTTCGGACACAACACACAAACGGACAACCTTCGAACAAAGAAGCGAAGCCTGTCACACGACAGAAAACCAAGTCCGAAGCCTATACTCTACCTCCGAAACGAGTTAGCTTCGAAAAGAGAAGCGAAGGGTGACACATCACACAAAAGTCAGTGCGAGGTCTAGCGGAGCTACAAGCTTCGAACCCAACTTCGAAACCTGTCGAAGTATGGACTTCGAACAGATAGAGCCAAAGCTCCTTCGCACTATCGTTCTAAGTATGCGATACCGACGTTCAGAAAAATGCTTCGAAACTTAGCAACACAGAACGCAAACCAAAAACCGAAGATCGAACGAAGCCTTCGAAGGAGATAGATCGAAGCCTGCCTCACGATACTGAGGGGCTTCGAACATAGAGTGGCTTCGCTCGAAACACAGCCAAAAAGGTGACAGAGCCTGTCAGCCTCGATCTAAAAGCAGAGCAGTAGAAGGTGAAAAGCTGCACAGCACACTGTAGCTACAGGAAAGTAGTACTACTTGCACCAACAAGAACTAATACTCGGTTTGTGAAGAACAGAAGCAAAAAGAGAAGCTTCCTCTCACGAAATAAATTCAGGCAGCCTGTAGCCGAAGCAATAACTCCCCAAACCAAACAATGTGCACCAAGTAAAATCAACAGGGACCAAGGCTTTAATGCATCCAAGAGATTAGAGCAAATGCAAGGCAAAAACAGGAACGAGCAAGAGCCTGGCGGCGCACACAGGAGAGAGAAGGAGAGACAAAATGACCCAATAGAGTGGATGTGATTTCAGCCAAAAGGGTAGTCCAAACCCTAGGGATTGGGGTCCTATTTATAGGCTCCCAACACTAGGAATATTCTACCAGCCCCTTAGGGTTTTTACAGACTCAAGAATAAAGAAAAAGACTCTACTGCCCTTAGGAATTTTTACAGACACGACTGACTGACTGTGGGCCTAGAGTAACAGATGACTTATCCGGAAGCTAAGTTTTCGTAGCGACTACGGCTTCTCTTCTGGACAGTCGGATACAAGATCAACGGTTGTCAGTTTTGCGCCGAAATTGACAAAGCCTCCACCGGCTTTGCACCAGGTACCCGGATTGGGCCGGCCCGACTCCGCAGCTCTCTCAGCCCGGCAATCGCTCACCGCCCGTGTACCTGAGTCAGTCCTGGTCAACAGCCCAGTGGGTCTTCTACTGCTTCTGGCCCATGTACCCGGATTGGGCCAGCCCGACTTCGCAGCCTCCTCTGCCCGACAGTCGCTCGCTGCCCGTGTACCTGAGTCACACGCGGCCCATGAAACAGCAGATCTCTTCTTCTTCTGTCCTCATTGACTATCGTTGACAATGACTCATCACTTCTGGAGCCATGAGGCCCACGCTATTCAGCATGGCTCCTCAATCTCCCCCTTGATGAGTGCATTGTCAACACTCCTCTTTTCACTGCTCTTCAGCACCTGCGAACAAATGTGGAAACACGAAAACAAAAACACAAGAAAACAGAGAAGAAGAAAAAATAAGGTAAAAGTTTAACCCTAATGACCAAAAGCCAAACAAAAGCAAGAAACAGTCATTATGGTTAACCAAAACGTAAAAGCTCAAAATGAGTGTGAGTTCAGAACAACAAGGATATTAACAGAGTAAGAACTCCCCCTTAAACTCTGATCCCAAATTTTCTCCCCCTTGTTGACAAGTGAACTCATCAAGCACTCAAAAGAGACACAGACTCCCCCTGAAATGCAACTCCCCCTCAAAATATGCAGTGAATTCAACTGGAGTGCATAAGGAGTGTAGAAAGCATGCTTCTCAGATATGATTGACTGCAGTTACAACATCTAACAGGTATAGCAAAAGAGATACTGTCTAAGACACATGGCATGATCAGTGCAACAGATGATATCTAAAGAAGGTCATTTAGCACGCATTTTTTCAGTTTTTGCAAACAAAAGCATCACCACATGTTCCAATAGACAAGCAAGGTAAAGCATGAGATGCAAAAGCTAACTGATATCTACCAAGATAAGCATTGTCCAAAAACAAAGTGCTTCAGCAAACTTGTTATCCTTTAAATGTTCAGGCTTTTGCAATTTTCCCTTTTTTTTCATTTCTGCCAAGGGTTATTTGCATGTCAAACCTTATGCTAACCGACCAAGTCAAGCCTAGGCCAGAACTGGACCATCAGAAGCTTAAGACACTGATCTTGGCATACACTACATTGTCCTAGTTCATACCAAAGTGCTATGGTAAGCAATCCAGAACAATGCAATGCGACAAAGCAAACCCACTTGGATCTTTTCAACTCAAGCATAAAAAGGCATGGAATTTTCATTCATTTTTGATTTTTATCATTTTTATAGCTCATTTTCCATGTTAAAGCATAAAGATGTCCAAGTTGCATATCTGCATCTATGTGATGAACTAGCTACAAGGCATGTAACAGATAGCAAAAACACTCAGCCTACGCATGCTAGTTACCAGAAGCAATGGTGATCATTTTTCAGGTTTAAAGCATAAAAGACATGCATATGACAGATATCAGATATATCAAGTGAACTGAACCAAAGCATGATCATTGACAAGTAATCAAAAGCATGTACCAGCTAGACTAAGTAAAGCAGTTCAATCATATAACAGAAGCAGGCTCAAAAGTGTGATATGTGAATATGCAAGATATGAACACACACAGAAAGACTCAAGAAAAGAGTAAAGAAGAAGGAAAACTGACGCAAAATATCCTAAAAAGGATACACAACACCCAAATCCCCTCGTAAACGCTCAAAGGTAGACTGATCTAGGGGTTTGGTGAAAATATCAGCCAACTGATGATGGGTATCAACATGAACAAGGTCAATGACACCTTTCTCATATTGATCCCGCAAGAAGTGAAAGCGCACATCAATATGTTTGGTTTTTGAATGAAGACATGGGTTTTTCCCTACACTAATAGCACTAGTGCTGTCGCAAAACAATGGAACCCTGGTAGGAAAGAACAACCCAAAATCTCGTAGAGTGGAAATCATCCAAACCAACTGTGAGCAGCAGCTAGCAGCAGCTACATACTCAGCCTCTGGGGTCGAAAGAGCAACTCCAGATTGCTTTCGAGAAGACCAAGAGACAAGAGAGGAACCGAGAAACTGGCAAGTACCGGAAGTCGACTTGCGATCCAATCGGCACCCACCAAAGTCAGCATCCGAAAAGCCAGATAAATCAAGAGATGATGATGCTGAATAGTAAAGACCAAGATCAGGCGCATAGGTGAGATACCTGAAAATGCGCTTGACAGCCTGCCGGTGAGACGCGTGTGGTGAAGGCTGAAAGCGCGCGCAAAGTCCCACGGCGAACTGTATGTCCGGTCTTGTTGCCGTTAAGTACAACAGCGAACCGATCATCCCTTGAAACTCTCTCTCATTGACCTTGACACCGCTCTCGTCCTTGTCCAGACCCCCAGAAGTGCCCATTGGGGTCATCTGTGGCTTCAATTCACCACCAAAGTCAAATTTCTTTAACATATCACGAGTGTACTTACCTTGGTGGATGAAGGTGCCGTCCTTGGTCTGCTTGATCTGGAGCCCTAAGAAGTACTTGAGCTCACCCATGAGGCTCATCTCAAACTCACTGTGCATCTGCTCAGAAAACTTGGACACAAGAGAATCAGTAGTACCGCCAAAGATAATATCGTCCACGTAAATCTGAGCAACTAAGAAATCTGAAGCATCTCTGAGCAAGAAAAGAGTTTTGTCCACAGAACCCATCACAAAGCCCTTCCCCAACAAAAATTGCTTCAACCGGTCATACCAAGCCCTGGGAGCTTGCTTCAACCCGTATAAAGCTTTGTGCAACTTAAAAACATGTCGAGGAAACTTAGGGTTCTCAAAACCGGGGGGTTTCCTAACATAAACTTCCTCCTCTATGAACCCGTTCAGAAAAGCACTCTTAACGTCCATTTGAAAAAGCTTAAAACCCTTCGAAGCGGCAAAAGCTAAAAGAATGCGAATGGACTCAAGACGGGCAACAGGGGCGAAGGTTTCTTCAAAGTCAATACCTTCCTTCTGGCAATAGCCCTGGGCAACTAGTCGAGCCTTGTTGCGCACCACAACCCCATCTTCACCTTGTTTGTTCTTGAATACCCACTTAGTGCCTATGGGGTTGCATCCTGGTGGCAACTCAACTAGTGTCCAAACCCGATTGCGGACAAAATTCTCAAGCTCTTCTTGCATAGCGTTAATCCAATTAGAATCAGAAAGAGCATGAGAAACATCTCTGGGCTCAAAAGATGCAACAAACGCAGATTCAGCAAACACAGCGAGAGAGGCAGAAGAACGCAAAGTCCTCTCAGTCAAATCACCTATGATGAGCTCTGAGGGATGGTCACGCTGAACTGCTCGGGTTCCCTGGTGATCTGAAGTCACCTCACCGAACTCAGCAGCTGGCACCTCTGGACTCGACTGAGGGGGCTTGATCGATGTGGAAGAAGTGATCAGAGGTCCGCCCTCATCCTCAGTCGAAGTCTCAGAAGGTGTGAGCTCTGCGGGGGATGCAGAAGGCCCACCCTCATCAGCAGCTGGAGTATCCTCATATTCCTCGAAGATGGACTCTCCGAGCTCATCATCACCAGAAAGCTCAAAAGAAGGAGTCAAAGAAGGCAAGGACTCATCAAAAGAAACCTCACAAGTCTCGACAAGCAGCTGGGATTCGAGGTTCCAAACACGGAAGCCTCGAGAATGCAATGCATAACCAAGAAAAACACCATCCCAGCAACGAGACTCAAACTTGTCCAAATGCCCTCCCTTCTTGAGCACAAAGCACTTGCAGCCAAACGCTCGCAAGTGGCTCACCTTGGGCTGTCTGCCGAACCGCAACTCATATGATGTCTTACCAAGGTAAGCTCTAAGAAAAATGCGGTTGGCCAGATAGCAAGCTGTGTTCATGGCTTCAGCCCAAAAACGCCTAGGAGTCCTGTGCTCATCGAGCATCGTCCTGGCCATCTCGACTAGCGTGCGGTTCTTTCGTTCCACAACGCCGTTCTGTGGGGGAGTGTAAGGAGAAGAAAACTGATGGTCCAGACCCTGATCACTACAGAAGCTGACGAACTGAGAGTTCTTGAACTCAGAGCCATTGTCGGAGCGAATTGCTTGCATTCGACCATTGTTCTCATTCTTCAACTTCAAGATCAGGTCATGAACAAACTGAAACGTTTCATCCTTGGACTCCAAAAAGAAAACCCACGAAAATCGAGAAAAGTCGTCAACAATTACAAGTGCATACCACTTCCCACCGACTGAGCGTACTCGAGCTGGACCTACAGTGTCCAAATGTAAAAGCTCGCCCGGATACGATGTCATCACCTGAGTCACAGGTGAGTGAGAAGCGGCAACCATTTTCCCATGACGACAGGGATGACAAACTAGATCCTTCTCCATCTTAAGCTTGGGAAATCCTCGGATGAGGTCCATAGAGCTTAACCTGACTAGCAGATCAAAACTCAAGTGACCTAACCTCCTATGCCACTTCTAGAGCTCAGAAGAAGATCCAGCAATCAAACAACGAGAAGGGCCAAAAGAACTAGAGAAGTCAATTCGAAAAACTTTACCGAATGGTAAGATCTGACAAACCAAAGACCCTCTAGAATCAACCACAGATGAATTGCCCTTCTTAAAACGCACTTCCAAACCATCCTCAAGAAGTTGCGAAACAGAAATCAAATTAAAGTTCAAATTTTTAACCAAAGCAACATTCTTTAAAGAGAAATGATCTGAAATGCGAATTGATCCTATGCCACTTACTTTCCCTTGACCGCTGTTCCCGAATGTGATGTACTCTTTGGAGCTCTGGGGAGTGAGACTGGAGAACCATCTGCGATGTCCCGTCATGTGGCGAGAGCATCCTGAGTCCATGATCCAAACATCCTCCAGTCCCCGGTCCTGCACAATCAGTGTCTGTAAGTGGGAGCAAATGGTCTGGCACTAGGTTTAGAAAAAGAGCTAAACCAGTGTCGAGCCATCTGCTCAAAAGATGGAAAGCGAAAACCATCAAAAGAGTTTGGACCAAAGCGCGGCTCAAAGCGCGGTCCATGGTTCTGCCTAACCCTGCGGCCACGAGGTCCAGAACCGTAGCCAACACGGTCTGGAAATCTGCCGGAACGGACACCACCAACTGGAGCACGGGCAAGAAAGACGTCTCCTCTACCACCACCTACACGACGCGGCCTGGCCTCCAGCCTCTCCCCGCGCCAAGGAACACGCAGTCTACCACCCTGCTGGTAGAACTGCTCCTGATCACTACGAGCCCTCTCTGCTCTCTCAACCCGCTTCCTCCTGAAGCAGAACTCCGCAAGATGCCCGTCTCTCTGACAGTACTCACAATGATAGGTAGGCTTCTTGGGATGTGGTTGAGGCTTGGGGTTCTTGGGCTTAGTGGTGATTGGTGTTGTCTTCTTGGGCTGAGAGGGTCCAGGAAGAGAGTCTAGAGAAGAGTGGAGATGTTTGGGCTTCGGAACCCAGATAG
The DNA here is from genome assembly GCA_019279435.1 of Zizania palustris. Taxonomy (NCBI): domain Eukaryota; kingdom Viridiplantae; phylum Streptophyta; class Magnoliopsida; order Poales; family Poaceae; genus Zizania; species Zizania palustris. Next base: position 18,547,168 of record JAAALK010000082.1, on the reverse strand, counting down.
GCTTCTTGGGTGGAGCTTTAGGTGGTTCATGGATCACTCCATCCTTGGGCTGATAAGCCTGGAACGACTCAGTGGAGTGAGTCTTGGGATACCTCTGCTCTGGAGTCATTTTACTCCACTCCACTGCCCGGCTGATGGCACTCTCAAAGTCAGCCTTGGTGTAGGTGTAACCTACCCCAAACCCATCCTGCCTCTTGAACTGCTGGATCATCATGCCAAGCTGTGGCTCTCTGGCACTGATCCAACTCAGGATAGAACGGAGGTAAAAGTTCTCATTCTGAGAATCTGCTAGCTCCTCTCTCAAGGAAGCTAGAACCTCCACCTGAGACAAGCAGGTCTCACACTCACTCTCTACTTGAACAGACTTCTCGGCTTTCAGCTTGATCAACTCCATTCTAAGAGACAGACAGTTCTCACAGACAGTGGGTGGAACTGACAGTGTCTCAAGCTCTAGCCTAGTCTGGCCAAGCTCAGCTCTCAACCTCTCTAAATCACCCAAATACTCATCGCCCTTGGATTTCAGCTCAGCTAAAGCAGCTAGATGAGATGGGCAATCAACACAGGGTGCGACGACAGTGGCTTGAGCATCTTTCAGCTCCAACTGAGCCCTTTCAAGCTCAGTGGCCAAAGCGTCCCTCTCATCAACCCTTTCTGTGTACCTGGACTTCAGAGTCGACAGGTCACACAGAAGCACCTCACACTTCGGGCACTCACTGCTATTACCCAAGCAAGGGGAAGAAGATAGACTCTCAATTCTGCCGTTGGCCACGGCAAGCTCACTCTCTAACTCGTCTATCCTTTTCTTAGCCCCCCTAAGCAGCTTCTCCCGATACTTCAACTCCTGACGATTGCTCTCAAGTAAATCAACAATTTCACGCTCATAAGATGATACCTTGCTGTCATTGTCGTCGGAGTCATCGGAGGAGCTCTTTTCTTCTCTATCCCCAAGAGCCATTGAGCAGAAGCTCTTGCGGGATCTTCGGCGCTGGTGTGAGCGGCTCTTCGGCTTGTCTCCGAAGGCCATGAAGCAAAGGCCCGCCGGATCGTCCTTGTCCTTCCCCTTCCTGATGGCGATCTCCTCATCGCTTGAGCTTGATGAAGAGGAAGAAGACGTGGACTGCTTGGAGTAGCTCTTCTCCATCTCAGCGAAGAAGGCCTTGTCGCGCTTCTTGTTCTCTCGCCGGTAGTCCTTCAGGGCCTTCTTGAAGAATCGGGTCTTCGGCTTGCCCTTGTTGAAGGAAGGGTTCTCATGCTTGCCGGAGTCGTGGAAGCTGCCACTGGTGCCCTTCTTGTATCCACTGCGCTTGGGGCAGTCGGCGATGAAGTGTCCTGGATCAAACATTCAAAGCATCCGGATTTTGTGCCGTGTCTTTTGAACATTCTCTTATCATAGACACGACGCACCCGGTTGTTAAAGAGACACAAATCATCATCTCCCAACAACTCAAGCTGGTCCTCAGTGATAGACATCAAAGAGAACCCAGCACAACTCACAGCCGAGGGATCAACAGAAGGTGTAGCAAGGGCCAGGGATTTTGATCCAGAACCAGTGAGATTTGATCTCAACTGGATATCTACCTCAGTGGCCTTCAGCTTGCTAAATAATTCAGAAATGGTCAAGGTATCGTAAGAAGTGCTCTCAACGATAGAAGATACCTTGATCTCCCAGATCTTTGGGTCCAAGGTATGGAGAACCTTGAGCGCCTGCTCGTGATCTGAGACTAACTGAGCACCCTCAGCCTTGTTGTCCCGAAGCTTGTTAATGATCGATTGAAAGCGACCAAACAAAGCTTCAACAGATTCACCCGGCTTTTGTGTGAAGTTTTCGTACTCACGCCGGTAGGTCTGATAGAGCCGAGCCTTGACCTGAGCTGTTCCCTCATGGTGTGCCTTGAGGGTAGCCCAGATCTCTCTCGCAGTGGAGAGATGACTCACACGCTCAAACTCAGTTGGACCTAAACCAGAAAACAAAATGTTCACAGCCTTACTGTTGCTCAGATGCTGAGCAATGATACCAGCAGTACCTTGCTCAGTAACTGGCAAAATGACAAACGTGGTGTGAACGCAAATGTCCCAAATGTCCGAACCCTGGCTCATGAGATAGGCTCGCATGCGAGTCTTCCAATAATTATAGCCATAGGCTTCCAAGGACGGGACCTTGCCAGGAGACGTCATAGTCACTACTGGGGTTTAGAACCGGTTAAGGTATGGAAAAACCCTAACCTCGCTCTGATACCACTTGTAGGACCGAAAGTAGCGACCAGAGGGGGGGTGAATGGGCGCCTTTAAAAAAATTCTTTCGAATCAATGGCCTGTTCCCAATACCCAACGCACCTCAAAAGACTACGCAGCAGAAAATAAACAGAAGGCCTAAGTCTAAAGGTTTCTAACCTAGAAGCAACTGATGATAAACAGAGTAATACTAAAGTAGTGCAACTAGGCAGAAGAACGAGGTGTAACAGGCCTAAACTTCTCAATGAAATGATCTAAGAATGTAAAAGATGAAAAGAGAAGTTACTGTCCAAATTTGTCTCCTGTTCGGAACTTGGCGAAGCCCCCTTCGCACGTCGAGGTCTGCTTCGGAGGTTGGTGACGGAGCCTGTCCGAGATGCCGAAGGTGTCACGGTCTAGTCTAGTTCAAAGTGGCAGGTAGTGGAGTATACTTCGGAGCGAAATATGACAGTGCCGGAGCCTGGTACGAAGTATGCACTTCCAAGACAAAACTTCGAACACAGCTTCGAACCGAATACTTCGAAGCAAAACCTTCGAACGGAAAGCTTCGGACACAACACACAAACGGACAACCTTCGAACAAAGAAGCAAAGCCTGTCACACGACAGAAAACCAAGTCCGAAGCCTATACTCTACCTCCGAAACAAGTTAGCTTCGAAAAGAGAAGCGAAGGGTGACACATCACACAAAAGTCAGTGCGAGGTCTAGCGGAGCTACAAGCTTCGAACCCAACTTCGAAACCTGTCGAAGTATGGACTTCGAACAGATAGAGCCAAAGCTCCTTCGCACTATTGTTCTAAGTATGCAATACCGACGTTCAGAAAAATGCTTCGAAACTTAGCAACACAGAACGCAAACCAAAAACCAAAGATCGAACGAAGCCTTCGAAGGAGATAGATCGAAGCCTGCCTCACGATACTGAGGGGCTTCGAACATAGAGTGGCTTCGCTCGAAACACAGCCAAAAAGGTGACAGAGCCTGTCAGCCTCGATCTAAAAGCAGAGCAGTAGAAGGTGAAAAGCTGCACAGCACACTGTAGCTATAGGAAAGTAGTACTACTTGCACCAGCAAGAACTAGTACTCGGTTTGTGAAGAACAGAAGCAAAAAGAGAAGCTTCCTCTCACAAAATAAATTCAGGCAGCCTGTAGCCGAAGCAATAACTCCCCAAACCAAACAATGTGCACCAAGTAAAATCAACAGGGACCAAGGCTTTAATGCATCCAAGAGATTAGAGCAAATGCAAGGCAAAAACAGGAACGAGCAAGAGCCTGGCGGCGCACACAGGAGAGAGAAGGAGAGACAAAATGACCCAATAGAGTGGATGTGATTTCAGCCAAAAGGGTAGTCCAAACCCTAGGGATTGGGGTCCTATTTATAGGCTCCCAACACTAGGAATATTCTACCAGCCCCTTAGGGTTTTTACAGACTCAAGAATAAAGAAAAAGACTCTACTGCCCTTAGGAATTTTTACAGACACGACTGACTGACTGTGGGCCTAGAGTAACAGATGACTTATCCGGAAGCTAAGTTTTCGTAGCGACTACGGCTTCTCTTCTGGACAGTCGGATACAAGATCAACGGTTGTCAGTTTTGCGCCGAAACTGACAAAGCCTCCACCGGCTTTGCACCAGGTACCCGGATTGGGTCGGCCCGACTCCGCAGCTCTCTCAGCCCGGCAATCGCTCACCGCCCGTGTACCTGAGTCAGTCCTGGTCAACAGCCCAGTGGGTCTTCTACTGCTTCTGGCCCATGTACCCGGATTGGGCCAGCCCGACTTCGCAGCCTCCTCTGCCCGACAGTCGCTCGCTGCCCGTGTACCTGAGTCACACGCGGCCCATGAAACAGCAGATCTCTTCTTCTTCTGTCCTCATTGACTATCGTTGACAATGACTCATCACTTCTGGAGCCATGAGGCCCACGCTATTCAGCATGGCTCCTCACCTAGGCCGTGGCGCTCAAGAACATGACTCACAACGAGGTAATCGATTTCATCTTGAAGCACAGTATACACATATTTGGCATTCCCCAAACTCTCACTACAGACCAAGGTACTTCATTTATTGCTAAAGAAGTGAGGGACTTTGCCGAATATTATGGGATCAAATTGGTAAACTCTTCTCCATATTATGCTCAGGCCAATGGTCAAGCCGAGTCTAGTAACAAAACTGTGATTAAACTAATCAAGAAGAAGATTGAAGAGTTTCCAAAGAGGTGGCATGAGGTGCTTTCCGAAACTTTATGGGCTCGTAGAGTTGCAAAGCATGATGTCACTAAAGTTAGTCCATATGAGTTGGTATATGGACAAGAAGTTGTTCTATCGGTAGAGGTGGATCTTGGCTCACTTAGATTTCTTAAGCAAGATGGCATATCGGTCGACGAATATGAGACACTTCTGAAGGATAATTTAGAAGAAGTGACTGATAAGAGGTTGAAGACTCTAGAGGCAATAGAGAAAGATAAAATAAGATTAGCTAGAGCCTACAACAAGAAAGTCAAAGCAAAATCGTTTCAAATCAATGACCTAGTATGGAAGACAATTTTGCCATTAGGCACTAAGAGCTCAAGATTTGGTAAATGGTCACCAAGTTGGGAAGGGCCTTTTAAGGTAGTTGAAATCGCTCTAGGCAATGCATATGTCCTAGAGTCTTTACAAGGAGAGTGATTTTGAAGGGCTTTGAATTGTAGATATTTCAAAAGGTACTTCCCAAGTATGTAGCAAAATGCTTAAAGTGTTGAAAGGCCGATATTGAAAGTATTGTCCGAGGCCTGTCATGCTTTTAGCTCACTAAGTTTGCTAAAAGATAGGGGGGCATGTGTTTATAACCAAAAATGGCATTAATGGTCAAGCTAAGCAAAATACTAAAAATGGTATTTTTGACCGAAAATATGCCAAACCTAGCAAAGGCCGGTCTGACTGGCTATAGTGGGCCGGTCTAACCGGCTAGGCCTAGTCAAACCGTACCCATGGGCTCGGTCAGACCGACCATGGGTTCAGAATATGAATCCGAAGTGGATTCGAGCTGTTTTTATCCAAATCTTATCTCAACCGAATTTTGGCCGAATCCTACTGTATTTTTTGCCAGGGATCACTAGCCCACCCCCTATAAATAATAGGGGCAAGGCCGATTCAAGGGCTCTCTCCAATCTCAAAAATCCAAAGCCCTAGCTTTGAATCGCATTTACTTTCTTTACTTTCCCCATCTTCGTGGGTTTGCTTGAAAGCCCTCCGTCTGTCGCGTCCATAATCACGGTAACCCTTGCTGCTTCTCTTGTGAACCTCCCATTAATCCACGTAACAGATTGCTATCCTTTTTATCAATTTTTATTGCCATACTTGGAAATTCGGCCCCTTGGCCGAATTGTATTTGATCTTTGGGTGTTTTTGTAGATCAATCGCCTTCCTAAACATCTCTGCAAAGTTTCGAGGTGATTGAAGATTATTTGCTAAGGCTACCGAGGTTTAGTAGATCGGATCTGTTACTTCGGTCCGACCGGCGTTGAGATCCCGGTCTGACCAGATATCATCATGTCGTTGTCGGCAACAGCCGGTCAGACCGACGGCACTCCACCGGTCCAACCAGGACCCTCTGCACCGCGCGTGATGAAGCTGAAACCCAAGCCCATCGAAGCCCTAATCACCAAAGTCCCGTGCGTCGAAGCTTCGCACGTTCGAAGGCCAGCATTCGGAGATCCCTTCACCCGGTGTGACCGGGGTAGCATGGCCGGTCCGACCGAAGGAGCCTCGCCGGTCAAACCGCCAGAGCCACCCTTCACAGCTACCTTCGGGACATCGCCCGAAGCCCCTCTGCACCTCCGGTCTGACCGAGGTTGTATCTCCGGTCTGACTGGGCCTGAGGTCGAAGGTGCCCTAGGGACTCGTCGGGCCAATCTCCACTATAACTCCGAACCGGCCTCCGGATTGACCGATTCCAGGTATTTTAGTCATTTTATTCCTATTTACATTATTACTAACAATTTCAGCCAATTGGATTAAAATATTAATTATTCGTCTGATTGCCTGGCGACTCCAAATCCCTTATCACTATTAAAGGTAGTCGGAATGCGGCGTCAGTATCGTTGTGATACTTTTGGACGTCGAATCGGCCCAAGTGCGGGGGCACATTTCTGCGTCAACAAACCCCCACAACACAAATCAACTTCAAACCCTAGTTTGAACCGTACTTTACTTTCTTTACTTTTCCGTACACCTTCGTGGGTTTGCGCTAGAAGCCCTCCGCCGGACACGCCATAACAGTGGTAAGCCTTGTTGGTTCGCTTGTGAATCATCCATTAATCTACGTAACAGATTGCTATCACTTTGTTGGATCGCTTGTGAACCCTCCGTTAATTTACGTAACAGATTTCTACCCTCGTTCTATATACTATAACACTTAGTAATTCGGTCTCTAGGCCGAATTGGCACTTGATCTTAACTTTGTTGCAGGTTTCACGCTCAGAGCCCCCTTTGCCGAAGGTTTCCGGAGCTAGGAAGGTGGTTTCGGAGGTTGCCAGAGCACCCTTCGGCAAACCCCTGCTTCATCCGTCTGTGCCGGATTCGTCACACTGTTGTCGGTCTGGTTAAGTCCCACACACTAGAACTACTTCGCATCGGGGTCGCTTCGCACAGGGGTCACGCTAGAACGTACCGCACCGCATTGGACTTCTTCGCACCAAACTCTGTCGTTCGGGAGTGATTTCATGTCGCGATCTGTTCGGAACCTGTCTTCGGCCAGATCGATTTGAAAGCCAAAGGCTATCTTCGGTGCACCCTTCGCACTAGACGCCGAAGGCCCCCTTCGGTGACCCTTTGAACGGTACACTCCGAACCAATCAGGCTCTGTTCGGCCGATTGGGTTATTTTATCTATATATTTAGGCTAATTGAATTATTTATGTGTGATCTGATTACCTGGCGACTCCAACCCCCTTGCCACTGTTAAGGGTAGTCGGAACACGACGTCGGTGTTGTCTTACGCTTAGGCTTGTTTCTAGGTATCCACACGCTTTTGGATCGTCGAACTGACCCAAGTACGGGGGCACATTTCCGTGTCAACAGATTCTAAAAGAACAGAGCGGTTATATCTCTTGTTTAGTTATGTTCCACACAAGCGTGCTCGCAGGAGGCGTACACAGTCGCGCTCGTAGACGGTGCACAGGAGACGGCGGTCTAGCCAGCGGCAGAGGAAAAGAAGGGAGGGCGGCGGGAGGAGCGTACCTAGGAGTCACAGACATCGGGCGAAGGACAGGAGCTGCTCAGTTCGATCGGTTTTTTGGGATGGGATGGTTATGAATCTATTAGGAATATTCTTTTTCGGAGCTGCTATATTTTATCTAATTCTAAGTCAAACACATGTAAAATGAAAAGGAACCGCTCATTTCCACCTAACTTCTCAACCAAAGGCCACCTCAATGGTTCCGTTTGACAGATACTAATTACTACTGTAAACTGCCGATCAATGAGAAATTGAGAAAACACATTAACAACTCTAGTTACTGCACTTGTTGTGCTCACTCGATCTGCTGCTCAAGCTGGCGTATATGAGCTAGGGTCACCAGCTTCGGTGCCCCCCTAGCCTGGCCCCTGGAACTCATCACTCAGCTCATGTCATGGCAATCAATGGGAAGCAGCAGCACAGGATATTTGACGTACAGTAGACACCCTCGACTTCATCCGGTATATATACGTGTCAGCCACCTTGTCGGCTCAACTACAGGTTAAAAGTTGGAAGTTGATTTTAAATTTTAGAACTTGATTTTTCATGATTAACTTTAAGGTTTTTTCTCCGTCAAAATTTTACATATCATTCAGAAAATCAGGTATATATCGTTGCTTATGTGTATTTAATATTTTTTGGCAACCGAAAATCAGGTAAGATTCTGGCATGCATATTGAAACAGACAATTGATGCTTTTGCTCTTTACAAAAAATGATTTATCCTACCTAAAAACAATAAAAATAGAAAAGAATAATTTCTTGTTATGTGACAGAGTAATTGGAACATTAGTCGTGAGATATACGAGCGCATCACTTCTAAAAATAATTGTCCATCCACCGTTTTACCTGAACTACACATCGAGTTAAAAAATGTTGTCCATAACATTTCATTAGTTTTGTATAAAGCACTACATAAACCATATATCCCACCTAAAAGCAATAAAGTATGTATCTCATAAACTAACTAATTATGTCGTGAAGTAATCAAACATGCATGAAACAAGCCATATTAGCACACCATAGCTAAAAACATCTGTCCTCCACCATTCTATTCGAATTTTCACTCTCCACGTAATATTCCAATGGTTGCGAACCATCGCAAATTTTTCACGCTACAATACACGTCACGCATTCACATGAACCACGCCATGCATCACATGAACCGTCTCAACGTAGCCACAGATCTACCCAAACCCCGCAGTCTACCACCTTTTGAGCCTTGCATGACTCATCAAGTAAGGGAAGAACCTCACCACCAGTTCACCATTGCCTTGTAGCACTAGAACGCTTGCAATGCCGTGGGGTTTCACCGGCACATCGGCAGGCTGCGGGTATAAAAGGGCCTCACCGCCCCCTCCGTCTCCTCGATCCGTATCCTATCCATTTTTTCCTCCTATCGATTTTGCATTTTAGCCCCTAGGGAGGCAGGGATTCCGGCTCCGGTCCCTGCGCCCCGGCTCACCTGCCTCCCTGCGCCGCTCTGATCGAGGCTGAAGCAGCTTCAGGTGAGACGCCTCCTCCCCCCTGCTTATTGATTCGCATGGACGTACATTTCCTATCGAGGTCGTCGTGCTCTCGAGTATCGATTTTGATTTCGCCTGTTTTGACGATGGCTTGGCGGGGAAATTGATTATATATCCTCTTATTAGTTGAAATCTAAGATATACTTTTCATTTAATTGATTATATACCCTCCTTTAATCTAGATACTCTAAAAAATACCCTTCTTTACCCTTTAAACTAATTTTTTTACGTGATTATCATTTCAAATGACTAAAATACCCTCATATACACATAATTGTTTGCGTAAGCTATTTTGCTTTGTACTAACTTTTTTTCTTTGTATCTAAGAAAAACAATTTTTAGTTTTATTTTTGCTTCAATTTGCATAAAAATATATAAAATATAGTTTAAAGTGTAGAAAATGGTATTTTCTAGAGTAAAAAGATTAGAGAATGATATATAATCAATTTACATCTAGAGAAAGGTATATTCTAGATTTCAGACTAATAGAAGGGTATATAATTAATTTTCCAGGCCTAGAAGCGTTGGTAGGGGGCTGCAGAGGTTCATCTCTATTTTGGTGTCTAGAACCTCTGGGTTGGGGACTGTGAGCCTTAGGAAGCTCAAAGGAGCTGTGCCTTTAGGAGGCATCTCCTAAGTTTGTGAGAGTATTGGATGCATAGATGGTTGGGAAATTGCTGCTCCTAGGAGGGTAGGGAAGCTCGAAACTTTGGCTGATCTCGCAATTGTTGCAGGTGATTAATTATTCATATTGGTTAGTTGTGTTTCGGCGAGATAAAGTTCGGTTGTTGGGGTGTCTCGTTTTATAAGCTTTTTTTAAGATAGCAGGGTTCTACCGAAATCAGTCAAGATGATAGTATGATACAATTGCACTCAATACGCTATTGGCTGTTTTATAAGCTTTTGCTCTAGTTTTATTGTATTCTTTCATAATATAAGTTGGAGGTCTCAGTGAGTGTTACTGTGTTAGATTGATCTGTAATTTTTTCTGCACAGTTTTTTTCCAGTTCTGTGTAAAGTGTTGTAGATATCTCTAACTTGCTTGTTGAATCGTGCAGGATATACATTTGTGTGGGAATGGGGAATTCATGCCAAAATGGAAACTATGGGAACAACTACCACAACTACAACCGGTATGACAATGGGAATGATACTGAGGATTGCTACTCGGGCTCATCTAGGCAGAGTTTAGTGGGTGCTCTGTGGCAAGAGCTTAGCCTAAGGTCCATCTCTGTCCTTGGAGCAAAGACTCCAAATGTAAGGGAGCTTTACACCCTTGGCCGGAAGCTTGGACAGGGACAGTTTGGGACAACATACCTCTGCACTGAGATCAGCACAGGGTGTCAATATGCATGCAAGACTGTCTTGAAGGACAAGTTCCGGAACATAGCAGATATTGACGATGTGCGCCGTGAAATCGAGATAATGCACCATCTTTCAGGCCAGATGAACATAGTGACAATCAAGGATGCATATGAGGATGAGGAGGCAGTGCACATCGTCATGGAGCTCTGTGCTGGTGGTGAGCTGTTTAACAAGATTCAGCAGCAAGGTCATTACAGCGAACGGAAGGCTGCAGAGCTTATAAGAATTATTATTGGTATCATAGCGACGTGCCATTCACTCGGAGTGATGCACCGTGATCTCAAACCAGAAAATTTCCTCTTACTGAGCACAGATGATGACTTGTCGGTTAAAGCAATTGATTTTGGTCTATCGGTGTTCTTCAAACCAGGTATTATGTCACAGTCAGTACATTCAAGGGGCTATTTGTGTTTATAGCCAGGTTAGGAATCAGTTGTTTGATCTCCTGGTAACTTACTTTGAGATGTAAATAATTTTGTTAAAAGAGTGAGTAACTTAAAAATATGGCATGGTAATGGAACAGTTCAAATTAAATTTCATAGGAATCCAATTTCATACCAGTAATTTACTCTCTCCGAGATCCTTGCTACTCTAGAGTTTATACGGTAAACTAAAGTAGTTTAAACTTTTATTTTTAGTCCAAAATAATAACCAAATTTCTTAACTAAATACCATCAATCTATCTACAATTATAGATCCATGATTTCTTAGAGCTAGGTTTTAATCAGTTCTAAAAAATCCTAGATCTAGAGCTGTGCCAAATGGGACCTACTTTTGCATATGATCTATGCTCCCTTTTGCTATTTTTCCTAACTGATTTATATCTATCCACAAATCAGGTCAGGTTTTCACAGAGTTAGTGGGAAGTCCATATTACATTGCTCCAGAGGTATTGCAGAAGCGCTATGGACCAGAGGCTGATATATGGACAGCCGGAGTGATACTCTATGTATTGCTAAGTGGTGTTCCTCCATTTAGCGCAGGTGATTGATTTCACAAGATTTGCAAAATGCTGCTTCACTGGTTGTGCTGAATTGCTAAAAGGACTTCTTTCACTCTTACCAGATACACAAAAAAGAATATATGACAAAGTCTTGGAGGCACATATTGATTTTGAAGCCAACCCATGGCCCGGGATATCCGACAGTGTGAAGGATCTCATAAGAAAAATGCTCTGCCCCTGTCCATCAGAGCGTTTGAAAGCCCATGAAGTGCTAAGTTAGTACATTGAATATTTTTCTCATTAAGTATTGCTTTTATTAATTTCAGTATTATGTTGGAGCTTCTTGCCTCGACATAGAGTAACAAACAGCACTTGCTTACAGTCTTTTATTCCTCTGTATGTTCAGAGCATCCCTGGATATGTGATAATGGAGTGGCTACTGATCGAGCTCTGGATCCAAGAGTCCTTTATCGTCTCAAACAGTTCTATGCAATGAATAGGTTAAAGAAATTGTCTCTTCAGGTATTTTGGGGTTTATTTCCTCTTATCACAGAAAAGTCATTAACTGTTGCCATTTTGTAATAATTGTGAAGCATCATCAAGCGCTTTCACTATATCAGGGGAGGTTATTACTACTCTCTTTTTTTTAAATGATTCCGTTAACTTTTATCATAATATTTGACCATTTATATTATTTAAAAATATTTTATAAATATGAAAAAATATAAATTATGCTTGAAGTAATTTCAATAATAAAAACAAGTTATTACAAAATAAATAATATTTCAAAAAATGAATATTACAAAATAAATAATATTTCAAAAAATAAATAATACGAATGGTTAAATGCCGTGATAAAAATCAATAGCATCATTTAAAAAGATGGAGGTAGTATTACTTAAGCCCTCCTTTAATACTTACTCTGATAGAAGTGTGAAACTTTTCAAACTCCAGTAGCATAGCTACTTCTACAAGGTTAACACAAAACTACCTTCTGCGCATCATGCCATCATGGACAAATTGATTTGCTAAGGTTCATCTTGGGATCTTAAAAATGGACAGCGCTGAAGTTTTTTTTAATATATGAATCTCTAATCTTTTCATCGTTAGTGTATTGTTCATCGTTGTTGTCTGCAAAGATTTTTTTTTTATTGCTAGTTGTGTTTGACTGTTGCTTCCATGCAGAGAGTAACAGACTCTTATTGTGTACCTAAATTTGCCATTCCAGGTTAACCCAGATATAATTTCATAGGTTGCTATGTATACCTAAATTTGCCATTCTATTTAGAATGTTATCAATGCATTAATCCATCTGTCTATTTGCTGTTCCAGGTTATTGCTGAGCGTCTTTCAGAGGAGGAGATTGTTGGGTTGAGAGAAATGTTCAAAGCAATGGACACTAATAACAGAGGTGTGGTTACATTTAGTGAGCTTAAAGAAGGACTAAGAAGATGCAACTCAGTGTTCAAGGATACTGAGATTAGTGACTTAATGGAAGCCGTAAGTAGTCACTATTAATGCAAAATGAGATACATAAACTGTATTATTGCTACTCCTGCCTTTTCCATTTTATTTTCCATGACAAAACACTTAAACCATAATACATGACATATAGGCTGTGGATGTCATCTGGCTATCTGCAAACCCTTTAATCATCTTGCTTTCAGATTTTTGTTTTGTCTTGAATGTTTGTGAAAAATCAGGGAGAACACACATTCATGTCACAAAATTACTTAATACATGGGTTTAGTGGAAAGAAACATCTCTTTAAAATACATTGTTGCTTGGAGTATGTCATGCATGGGTGGTAAAACGCCATCTTCATTAGATAACTGTTGTACGGAGTATATATTTAACCTTTTCAAGTTCTACTTCAGGCTGATAATGACAGCACCACCATTTACTGGGAAGAGTTTATTGCTGCAACTGTGCCTCTTAATAAAATAGAGCATGAAGAACACTTGATGGCAGCCTTTACATACTTTGACAAAGACGGAAGTGGTTATATCACAGTCGATAATCTTCAAAAAGCTTGCATGGAACGTAACATGGAAGATACTTTTCTTGAAGAGATGATTTTGGAGGTTGATCAAAACAATGTAAGCCCTATCTACTGAGTCCATATCAAGACATGGGATCAGTGTTTTTTCTGTCTATTAATGATTATTGTTCAGTAACTATATTGATCTACTCATGGAGAATTTCAGCCCAACACTTGTAGAATAGCAGCATGTATGTGGTAGTGTTTTTAGAATGTCTGACAGAATTTGGTACTAGATGATTCCAGAAGTACCTTCAGCAATAGTCAATATGTATGAAGACTTGTGGTGACATGATTTAGAGGTTGTTTATTTTTTCTGCTGAAGATCTGATTAACATTTATATTTTTGTAAATTTTTAGGATGGCCAAATCGACTATGCTGAATTCGTCACAATGATGCAAAGCAACAATTTTGGACATGGGTGGCAAACAGTGGAAAGCAGCCTGAATGTAGCCTTGATGGAAGCACCCCAAGTATACTGACATTCCTGTGGTGCATACAGTCTGCTCTCTTCACCCTTTCGTCGCAACACTTAGGTTGTGAATTTGAGAGAAGAGATCACCAAGCCTAGATCTGGGGTTTATCAGTGCTCACCCTATAGCAGTGGTGTAAGATTGACTAGTACCTAATAGCATAAGTTCCTTTGTTTGGTTGCTACCATGCTGTATAATAATAATTTGTATGTTGTAAATTTACTCTTTCTCCTATCATCTAATAAATCTCGACTGGCTTTCTTCGCTGGTGCGGTGAAAGAAAAACCCGAAGAACTGCTCTTCGTTTGTGTATTATTTTTTGAGTGGATTCTATACAGTGGGTTAGGAATTAGGATGAAATACTCTGCAAGTTTAGGTACCACATGGGTCAAGGGGGGACTTTAGAGAACTAGGGTAGAAATTATAGCCTAATCTTTATTTCTTGCTTGTCTTTACTTGATTGGCTTACATCTATATTTATAGGGTCTAACAGATTTAACTAACATGAATCGTACTCAATAAAGAAATCTAATCTTAACCATTAAAGAAACTATCAAAAGTCCTAATTAACGATGATTGCCCTCGTGGGCCGGCCGGTGCTCGGATGGGTTGATACCGCCGCTGATCCAAGGCAGCCCATGACAACATGCTTCATCGTTAAACCCCCCAAATTTCGTCAACGGTGAACAATTTGGTGTATTTCTAAGGAAAGCTTGTTATAGCTATATCTAAAATTTAAACTAACGGTTTATATTCGAATTCCATAAATTTCAAAGTTTACATAATCAAAAAATAAAATAGAATTTAGATTTAGAAGAAAAAACACGCTAACTTCATTGTTACCCATTGATTCTTACAATATAAAAAGCTTGACCCTAAGGTGTCATTTAATTGTTTAGCTCAAAAGTTTAGTCTCGTCACATCGGATGTTTAGATATTATTTTAGAGTATTAAATATAGATTATTTATAAACTTATTTATAATCGATAGATTATTCACAAGACGAATCTAACGAGTCTAATTACGTCATGATTTGATAATATGGTATTACAGTAAACATTTGCTAATCATAGATTAATTAAACTTAATAAATTCATCTCGTGGATAATTCTCTGATTCTATAATTGTTTTTATAATTAGTTCACATTTAATCTTTCAAATTAATATCCAAACGGTCTGATATAACACGGAAAACTTTCCATTAACACAGATTTTGCAAACAGAAGTGATCTGAAGGCATGGAATCCAAGATTATCCACAAGAATTGGACAGGCTTACCAGGACTGTATCGGTAGGGACTCTGAACAATCCAACAGGAGGCCGCATGCTCAGATGCTGCGAGACGGAATGGGAAGTAACCTTGATGTAGGGGTGAAAACGGATCGGATACGGACGGATATCACTAATATCATATCTTTTTTCATATATTTTTTCGGATTCGAATTCGGATTCGGATAATCCGGATACGGAATCGGATATAATCAGATATCATCGAATACGAATACAGAACGGATACGAATCGAATATGAATACGGTTACGAATACTTACCGAATATCAATAATGTATTTATTTATTCATGATCACAATTCACAATACACAAATGACAAATTGACAATTAATAATTAACATCACATGAATCATTACGAATATGAAAATCAACATACAAGTTCACATTACACAAATCACAACAAATAGAGTTCACATAAAAGTGCATGCCACACAAATTACCAGTCAACAAATAGAGTAATAGTTCACATAAAAACTGACATGTACAGTAATTACCTAAGCCGGCTGAGCGGGGAGAGAGGGTGGCAGCGGCGTGCCCATGGGGAGAGGGGCCGGCGGCGGTGTGGCCGCTGGAACTGGGAGAGAGGCGGCGAGGAGAGGGAGGCCGCGCCGCCGCGGCATGAGGGGCCGGCGGGGAGAGGGCCGGCGGGGAGAGGGAGGCGGCGGCGTGGACAGGGCCGGCGGGGGAGAGGGAGGCGGGGAGAGGGAGGCAGCGGCATGGACAGGGCCGGCGGGGGAGAGGGAGGCGGGGAGAGAGAGGCGGCGGCGAGGCCGCTGGGAGAGAGGCGGCGGGGAGAGGGAGGCGGCGGCATGAGGGGCCGGCGGGGAGAGGGGCCGACGGGGGAGAGGGAGGCGGCGGCGGGGAGAGGGTCGGTGCGGCGGGGGAGAGGGAGGCAGCGGCGTGGAGAGGGAAGAGTGGGAGCTTGTGAGTGGAGAGAGAAAAATTAGGGTTGGTTATTGGTAGTATTTTGTCAAAGTTGACTATTAAGAAAGATAATGTTTAAAATTATAAATTTGAATCGTAAATCTTTGTTTAAACTTGATTTTTTTTCTATGATTAAAATACAACATATCTAATCTTATAAAAAAATCACATTTTTATACATAAGTTTGCTATTTTTAATTCTTTATGTATGTTTCTTTGATTTATATTGAAATTTATCAAATTTGAACTACAAGTGCATGAAATAATGAACTAAAAATTCTAGAAAAATCATATTCATGCATGTGAGTCTATTTTAAGTCAGTATCCACTAAATTGAAAGATATTTTTTAAAAAAATGTTACGACACTCGGTGTACAACATAGAGATTAATGAAATTTTAATTCTAAAAAATTCAAATCAAGTCAGAAAAATATGATACGTCTCATGATATCATCATACGATACAAGATGCTGTGATAAAAATTTAAAATTATTTTGACAAAGTTTGCATCTACGATGTTAAGAAAGATAGAGATTTGAGAGTAATGAGTTAGAATGTTAAGAAGAATGTGATAGGTTTAAAAGCAAATCAATAGTTAAATCTTTGTTTGAATTTGATTTTTTATGATTAAAATACAACATATCTAATCTTATAAAAAATCATTTTTTTTATACATAAGTTTGCTATTTTTAATTCATTGTGTATGTTTCTTTGATTTATATTGAAATTTATCAAATTTGAACTACAAGTGCATGAAATAATGAACTAAAAATTCTATAAAAATCATATTCATGCATGTGAGTCTATTTTAAGTCAGTATCCACTAAATTGAAAGATATTTTTAAAAAAAATGTTACTACACTCGATGGACAACATAGAGCTTAATGAAATTTTAATTCTAAAAAATTCAAATTAAGTCTGAAAAATACGATACATCTCATGGTATCATCATACGATACAAAGATGTTGTAACGATACAAAGATGTTGTGATAAAATTTAAAATTATTTTGACAAAGTTTGCATGTACGATGTTAAGAAAGATGGAGATTTGAAAGTAACGAATTAGAATGTTAAAAGAAATGTGTTAGGTTTAAAAACAAATTAATAGTTAAATCTTTATTTAAAATTTTTCTATAATTAAAATACAACATATATTAATTTATGGAAAATTTGGATATTGTTATATGTCAATTTGCTATTTTTCATTAATTCATTGTGTTTCTAAAATTTAAATTGAAAGAACTAAAAAAATATTTTTTATTTATTAAAAAAATTTATTGTTTAAATTTATAGAAATTTATCCCATTTTTAAAAATATATATATTTTTAAAAAATATTCTTTATTTTTTAAAAAAAATGTTTTTTAAAAAATAATAAAGAAGATTTTTTATTTCAAACTCCTTGGGCGGTTGGGCCATGGCGCCATGGCGGTGGGCCTGCCTGCCAATCTGCCATAGTGCCATATAAAGGCCTATTATGTGATGCGGGCCTGCAGTGTGGCCACTGGATCTATATTTTTAATGGGCCGAATATCCGAATAAAAACTATCTAGATTATCCGAATCCATATCCGAATCCGCCGGATATCAGACATATCATATCCGTTTCCGTATCCGAAAAAAATATCCAAATCCGTATCCGAATAAAAAAATCTGAATTCAAATCCGTTTTTCCCGATATTGTCGAAAACTATCCAAACCACTTTTCACTGATCGGATGGAGGCCGCGCGGCGCTGAGCAAGCTGCAGGGGTCTGATCCGATCCCAGTGGAGCGGTCAGACAGGCAGCCATGGAATGCGGGCGGCTGCCCTCGCCGACCAGGCCGCATCGCGTTTTCCCCTCCTCGAGTGTTGTTCGTGGCTCGGTTGGGCCCCGCGCATGTTGTGCGGTGGTTAGGTATAAGTATGATAAGACAATTCCAAATAGTATTAATAGTATTAACGTGAATTCCAAATAGTATTAATAGTATTAACGTGAGACTTATAAAAAATTAGTATTTATTATTGTTGAGTGTATAATAGAAGAAAATAAAAAAATAACATTAAAATGGACCCTATTTATGGTAGAACCCACAAAAGTTATCTCTTTAGGTTTATGGTCACACATTAAGCTTATGGTGCACTTTAGAGTTTTTTTCTTATGGTATAGTTCCACAATGTGTAATGCTAGCTACAAGATTTTATTTAATACTTAAAGTTATGTTCTCATCCACATTGTGAATACCCTAACAAATATAAAACTTATAGTTTGACGAAAATTTACTTATAAAATAAACTCGTAAAATCCATATAGACTTCAACCCGTAAAACATGTAGGTTCAAAATTTAACATGCGGGATCACGAGTTCAGTTTATATTCTACATGAATTACATTACAATATAAATATAATTAAATTTTTACAACAAATAGGACATTATCACATTACCAGCGCAGTTTAAAATAAAGAAATCACTGAACATAACAGTTTACAAATCACAACCACTCATAGGCGGCGGACTCCTTCGACGTGAGTTCTCTGTGGGATGATGGAGTGCCGATGGAAAAACGCGGGCGCACGACAGTTTAAGGCCTCACAAGAGTGAAGAACGCTAGCCGATAGTTGGATCTAGCCGAAGAAATGGAGAGCACAACTAGATTTGGCTAAGGGAACTCACGGAAGGGAGGTGGCCGACGGGAGGAGAGTAAAAGATGGGGAGAGACCGAGAGTAGGTCACTTGGTGATTTAGTGTTGAGCTCTTAGAGAATAAGTTGGGCTTAAAGGAATATAATTGAAAATGGGCTAGACTCTATGTAATTTTAAGTAATCGAGTTTATCCGCGAATACTCACCCGTTTAAATTTAAACTCATATTCGACCTAAAAATAAACGGGTACCCGAACTCATGAACTTACTGGCACAAAATTAAATATAAACATGTACCCATCGGGGTTAGGTACCCATGCATATCCACACCTACGGGTAAAATTACCGTCCCTGCTTGCCCGTCGGGGATTTTTTCACTTATCTATTTATTTATCAATTTACATGAATAATCATTTTTTATCAATTTACAGAAATAACCGCATGTTTTCAAAATTTACAAAACAGCCTTCAGATGTCTCTCAGAGTGGTTTTTAAAACGAGAAAAAATGTACTTTTATAGTTTTTAACTGTTCTTTAAGATATCAGTTTTTATAATGGTGTAAAACATTAAAAAAATCACATAATCTCTTCCAGGAAAGACTCTCCGTGTAAAATTTGCAGTTTTTTATTTTTGCGTGGAGGCTCTTTGAGTAGCACAACTAAAAACCGCTCTTTATAAATGGATGGTTTCTAGCAACCAGATGAGGAGATTTAGAAATTTTTTAAATAATATACTTTTTTGAAAAAAATTCAATTGTGTATATCCAATTCAAAAAATTTCAAAAATACCGGCTGACCAACATCGGTGGAACCAGACTACGTCAAGGTCCAACGCCATCGGCTGAACTATGCTAGGTTCGGTCCTTCAAATTTCGAACCACTCCATGTTTCACTGAGCTAGCTAGCTGCATGGTTCATAGCCTGGGCTAGAGTAGAGTAGATAGCTAGTTGCATGCTTCACCGAACGCAATTAATAGTTTAGCATTAGCTAGCTAGCTTTGCTTGTCCATGTTCAAAGACTAATCTGTTGGGCGAATGGAAAACTACACGGTTAGCCGACGATTTCAAAATTTTCGTTTTAAGTCTAACAACTATACGCGTGCGATGTTAGAAATATGTGCAATATTTTAATTCCAATTTTTATTTGGAGGAAAAACTCATAGATGAACAATGATGCATAAACAAATACTACCAGGTATTTGATGTACTTCAAAAAACACATGCTGTCAATAAACATATGAACTACTTACTTGATCAACGAAGTAGTAGAAGACAACACGTAGAGGAAGTAGTCGCGTCGAGGTTCAAACGAGCGATCGCGGAAAGCGCTGCCCAGAAATCTGATTGCCGCCCCGTGCAGGTGTTCTCTACGGCAATGGTTCGGAGATCCCGTCCTTCTTCCAATCCGGTGCACGTCGGAAAGAAAGTCGATGAAGTCTAAGCAGCGCAACAGACTCAAGGCAGTAGAGCAGAGAAGGAGAACGAGAGAATGGGGATCAAAAAGCGCTCATCAAATTGGACGTCTCCAATCTTTTATAGACAATCATCCATGCCAGAATAAAGTTACAGAATTATTACTAGTAACTGCCAAATTCATATCACATAAATCTGGCCACAAATACTAGTAACGGAAGTTTTAAATCAGGAATTCAAAATGACCTGTAACTGAAACGTTTATTCTGGTGTTTAATGGCTATTCAAATTTCGGTTTTAATCACATTAAAACAATGCATTCATTACAGATAATGTATACATGAAAGTCCAAAAAAAGCTGAATTGACTTGGTGTTATTTTGCTACCATGCACGCTGTCGCTCGTCGCAAGTCACAAGTCACAAGTCACGCGGTATCTCATGCGAAAAATACGCGAATACGCGCGCGCGTGCGTGTGGATTTAGCCAAGTCCTCATGCATTTTCTCTATTTAATAAATAGAGATAACTCCACCTTATAAGTGGGTCTCCATCCCACTAAATAAGCAATATGAGACTAATCATGTACACATGCTTTGGAATTAAATAATTGGGCCACCTCATGGGCCAATTTTCAACAATCCCCCACCAATTCCAAAGCAATCAGAAAGAAAGAAGTTTATAATATCACTGCGTTAAGCAATTGTTCATATACCAGTGTTTTGGTGAAAGTCTCATTCGGGTTGAACTTGCACCTAGATTGAAAAGGTTCATCTTTTCACATCTAATGAATGGACTAAGCCTTGAATTCATAGATTTTTGTGATAAGACTGCACTTGACAATCCAACTGATACTAGGCTGCCGATAGACTACATCTTAATGGAGCTTTTATGGTCATGCTCCCTGATCTGCTCATGAGCCTTCTTGAGAATGCCCTATTCTCATGAACTGCGACCTCACAGTTAGGCTCAAGTAGGTGTATTCATTGTAGGTATCCTGTAGGTCGATACCTATTTCCCTCATTGGACACTAGAATACATTAAGGCTTTAAGCCAACCTTCCATACAGTTGAGAGCACGCTATTTGTAGGACATAGGTAAAATATGAATATATGTACTCTCATTTTTCATCAACAACTTGTTTTTCCCATTATCTAATTCACGGGATCTCTGATCAATAAGATATGGGTTTCTATTGTGATGAAAATTATATGGGCCTCATACCCATGTCTAAAGAAGCAGCAGAAATCGCTTTCCGTGCCAGACCTTTTGTGAAAGGATCTGCTAGGTTCTTCTCGGTTTGAATATAATTCACCGTGATTACTCCGGAGTTTTTCATCTTCCTAACAGATTTGAGCCTACGCTTTACATGTCTGGAGGATTTCATGTTATCCTTAGTACTCATAACTTTTATTAACACGGTTTGGTTATCACAGTACATGAGGATTGCTGGTATTGGTTTCTCAACCAAAGGCAAGTCCAACAGAAGTTCTCTAAGCCACTCAGCTTCAACAGATGATGTGTCTAATGCTACAAGTTCAGCTTCCATGGTTGAACGCGTCAAAATGGTCTGTTTACAAGACCTCCATGAAACTGCAGCACCGGCTAAGGTAAACACATAGCCACTTGTAGCTTTGATCTCATCCGCATCTGAGATCCAATTGGAATCACTATATCCTTCTAGAACAGATGGATAACCAGTGTAGTGAATTCCATAAGAGGTTGTGCCTCTCAAATATCGCAACACTCTTTCAAGCGCTTCCCAATGATCATGTCCTGGATTGGAGGTGAACCGACTTAATTTGCTCACAGTAAAAGAAATATCGGGTCGTGTAGCTCCAGCAAGATACATCAGGGATCCAATAATTTGTGAGTATCTTAATTGGTCTATTCCTAAACCTTGATTCTTTCGAAGCTTTATGCTAGCATCATATGGGGTTGGAGAAATTTTGCTATTCTCAAAGCCAAAACGACTCAATATCTTTTCAGCATAATGGGCTTGACTCAAAGTAATCCCATCATTATTTTTAAGCAGCTTAATATTTAGAATAACATCTGCCTCGCCTAAATCTTTCATATCAAAACACCGAGATAAGAAAGATTTAACTTCATTTATTACAGCAGTATTTGTTCCAAATATTAGTATGTCATCAACATACAAGCACAAAATCACTCCATCACCCCCACCATAACGATAATATACACATTTGTCTGCCTCATTAACAGCAAAACCAGCAGATGTTAAAGTTTTATCAAATTTTTCGTGCCACTGTTTAGGAGCTTGCTTTAGGCCATATAAGGATTTTAATAATTTGCATACTTTATCCTCCTGTCCAGATATCACAAAACCATCAGGTTGCTCCATATAAATTTCTTCCTCCAACTCTCCATTAAGAAAAGTTGTCTTTACATCCATTTGATGGATGAGTAGACCATGGGAAGAAGCTAATGCAATGAGCACTCTAATTGTGGTTAATCTGGCAACAGGAGAATATGTATCAAAATAATCCTCTCCTTCTTTCTGAGTAAAACCCTTGGCCACAAGTCTTGCTTTGTATTTCTCAATAGTACCATCGGGCCTTATTTTCTTTTTGAACACCCACTTACATCCAACGGGTTTGCACCCATGTGGACGATCAGTGATCTCCCATGTTCCATTAGACATGATGGAGTCCATTTCACTACGGACTGCCTCTTTCCAATACTCAGCATCAGGTAATGCATAAGCCTCTGGAAGAGTTTTTGGCACATCATCTATAAGGTATACAATAAAGTCATCACCAAAAGATTTTTCAATCATTTGTCTCTTACTCCTACGAGGAGCATCCATGACTATATTGTTATCCTCCTCAAGTTCATTCTCTACTGGTAGTGTGTCATTCAATGGTTCAAGAATATGATCTAAATTATTTCTATTCACAAACTCACTATCTTCATTTACAGAAATACTGCCTGCTGGTCTCATAGGAAAAATATCCTCAAAAAATGAAGCATCTTTTGACTCCATTATTGTATTGACAATAATTTCAGAAGTTTCAGATTTTACTACTAAAAACCTATATGCAGGACTGTTGAGAGCATAACCAAGGAAAACACAGTCGACCGTTTTTGGTCCAAGTTTTCTCTTTTTCTGCACTGGTATATTGACTTTTGCCAAACATCCCCAGGTCCGCAGAAAATTGACATTGGGTTTTCTCCCTTTCCATCCCTCATATGGAGTAATCTCACGATGTTTGGTGATTACTCTATTTAGGACGAAGTTTGCTGTTAATATAGCTTCCCCCCACCATACCTTAGCCATACCAGCACTTTCTAACATGGCATTCACCAAGTCTGTTAGTGTCCGGTTTTTCCTCTCGGCAACCCCATTTGATTGAGGTGAGTATGGTGGAGTAACTTCATGGATTATACCATGCTCAGCACAGAAGTTGGAGAAGTCATTTGAGGTATACTCTCCTCCTCGATCATCCCTTAGTCTTTTTATTTTCCTTTCTAATTGGTTCTCAACCTCAGCCTTATAAGTTTTAAAGTAGTTCAAAGCTTCATCTTTTGTTTTCAGCAAGTAAACATAACAGAAACGCGTTGCATCATCTATAAATGTAAGAAAATATCTTTTTCCTCCTTTTGTCAAAATTCCATTCATCTCACACAAATCAGAATGGATTAAATCTAATGGTGCCAAATTCTTTTCAACCTCTAATCTCTTGAAAGGTTTTCGAGGTTGTTTTGCTTGCACACAAGATTGACACTTAGATCCTTTGACTATTTCACATTTTGGAATTAATTCTAATCTAGACATTCTAGCAATACTATCAAATCCAATATGACAGAAACGAGAATGCCAAATATCAGCCAAACATTTATTCAAACCAAAAGAAACATTTACATTACTTTGACAAGACTCCAAGGTACTTAGACGAAACAAGCCTCCACTTTCATATCCTTTTCCCACAAAAGAACCAAACTTGGACATTACAATTTTATTTGACTCAAAGACTAGCTTATAACCATCCCTACATAAGAGAGAACCACTAATTAGGTTCTTGCTTATTGTTGGCGCATGCTGTACATTCTTCAATTGGACGGTTTTTCCTGAAGTAAGCTTCAGAGCCACCGTACCAACACCAAGAACAGAAGCACGCGAGCCGTTTCCCATTAGGACGGAGGAAGCCCCGGCTGCCTGGTAAGAAGAAAACAAGGAGACATCAGAACACACATGAACATTTGCACCAGTGTCAACCCACCAATCAATGGATTGACTAGCTGAGAAAACAATAGGAGGATTACCGTACCCTCCTAAACCAGAGGCCTCGCCTATGGTGACGTTCACGTTCTTCCTGTCTTTGCGGTGATGACAGTCTTTGGCCATATGACCATTTTTGCCACACACAAAACAGGTGATGTACTTCAAGTCTTTTTTCTCAATCTTCTTCTTTTTAAAGCTAGTTGTCTTGTTTGGTTTAGGAGTCTTGTTCTTGTTGTAATTGCCTTTCTTTTGAACAATGTTAGCATTGTTCTGGTTCTGGTTTGAAGTACTTGGTGCGTCTTTCTCTCTTGCCTTCTCCTCCACATCAAGAGCAGCAATGAGATCCTCAACAGAGATCTCCTCCCTCTTGTGCTTTAAGCTTGTGGCAAAATCCCGCCAAGTTGCAGGAAGTTTGGCAACAATTGCCGCAGCCACAAACTTAGGAGGTAGAGCACATCCCAAGTGCACAATATCGCCAACCAGTAGCTGGAGGTCGTGTGCTTGCTTAACTACCGACTTAGCACTATCCATGCTATAGTCGAAGAATTGCTCACACACGTACAGCCAGCGACCGGCTTCAGCCTCTGCGTACTTTAGCTCTAAGGCATCCCACAACTCTGTGGCTGATGTGTAGTTCATATACACATCATAAAGCTGATCTGCCAAAATGGTGAGAAGGCAGCCTAGTGCGGTATCATTCGCACCCTCAAACTGCGTTGTCTGATCCATCGTAAATGGGTACATTGGGTGAATCACCCACCACAAACCCAAAGACATGAGCCAAAATTTGGCCCTTGTCTGCCATCTACGAAAGTTCTCACCAGAAAACCTCTCAGGTTTCATGGCATCAGAAGCACCAGCCATTGCTGATTCACAAGAATATGCACAATCAGGTTTCTGGAATGTTAGAAATATGTGCAATATTTTAATTCCAATTTTTATTTGGAGGAAAAACTCATAGATGAACAATGATGCATAAACAAATACTACCAGGTATTTGATGTACTTCAAAAAACACATGCTGTCAATAAACATATGAACTACTTACTTGATCAACGAAGTAGTAGAAGACAACACGTAGAGAAAGTAGTCGCGTCGAGGTTCACACGAGCGGTCGCGCAAAGCGCTGCCCAGAAACCTGATTGCCGCCCCGTGCAGGTGTTCTCTACGGCAATGGTTCGGAGATCCCGCCCTTCTTCCAATCCGGTGCACGCCGGAAAGAAAGTCGATGAAGTCTAAGCAGCGCAACAGACTCAAGGCAGTAGAGCAGAGAAGGAGAACGAGAGAATGGGGATCAAAAAGCGCTCATCAGATTGGACGTCTCCAATCTTTTATAGACAACCATCCATGTCAGAATAAAGTTACAGAATTATTACTAGTAACTGCCAAATTCATATCACATAAATCTGGCCACAAATACTAGTAACGAAAGTTTTAAATCAGGAATTCAAAATGACCTGTAACTGAAACGTTTATTCTGGTGTTTAATGGCTATTCAAATTTTGGTTTTAATCACATTAAAACAATGCATTCAGTACAGATAATGTATACATGAAAGTCCAAAAAATGCTGAATTGACTTGGTGTTATTTTGCTACCACGCACGCTGTCGCTCGTCGCAAGTCACAAGTCACAAGTCACAAGTCACGCGGTATCTCACGCGAAAAATACGCGAATACGCGCGCGCGTGCGTGTGGATTTAGCCAAGTCCTCATGCATTTTCTCTATTTAATAAATAGAGATAACTCCACCTTATAAGTGGGTCTCCATCCCACTAAATAAGCAATATGGGACTAATCATGTACACATGCTTTGGAATTAAATAATTGGGCCACCTCATGGGCCAATTTTCAACATGCGATATTATAGATCGGTACCTTCTACACAAAATGCGCTAGGTGCAGTGGAAGAAGATATCGGGGAAGCACGTCCTCGCTGATCCTCATCTCGCCTCGCTCTAGTCGTTCCCCGACGATCCAATCGACGAAGACGACATAGTTGTTCACATGAAGAAGTCCACGAGTGTCACTATTGGAGCAAGGCTTTCACGGTATTATACATCCAGGGATCTTCTCACGTCGGCATGCTAGCACCCCTCGAGAGAAACGGGAAATTACTCAATCTCAACTTATTTGAGATCAAAAAAAGAGGAGATGAGTTCTTGGCGGCTAGATCCAAACTATCAATTGCTTGTCTCTCAAGACATTCTCCTCCTCTCTTTATATACACGTGAGAGCCCTTGGTCTCTAACAATTTAAAATCAACAAATCGGTTACAACGATTCGAGGCCCAACAAATCCAATCTGTTAAGCCCGCATCGGAACTTCTGATCCAATATCATTACTTTCAATCAGGACTCTCAAACTCCAATTTCAGGTAGCATTCGAACTTCCGATACCTCCTATTGGAACTTCCGATCAGTGCAATTTTCCTGATACGCATCGGTACTTATAGTTTCAACTCTCTATCTCTAATTAGAAATTATCGGAACTTCTGATTTGAGCTCTTGGTTTTGCAAACCGTAAATTATCGGAACTTCCGATACCATATCAGAACTTCCGATTTGAGCTCTCTGTTTCTAATTCAGAAAATAATCGGAACTTTTGATTCCAAACCATAACTTCTGATCCAACCAGAATTTTCTTGGGCACTGTTCCTTTATAGTCTACTCCATGGCTATAGTTGCTGCTACAGTAGAGTAGATAGTTAGCTTTGATGTTGCTAGCTTTGCTGCTAGAGTAGAGGAGATAGCTAGTTGCATGCTTCACTGAACACATGTAATAGTGTAGCAGTGGTTTGGTTCGATCATCCGGTGAACATACTGATGTGGAATCATTCGGTCGAAATAGCCATAGCAACGTGGGATCCTGACCGTTGAGTGCTCATGTGCCTTAGTTTGGCCGACCATCGGCCGAACCAGTGCTCGCGTGGTAAGGTTCGGTCGATGGTCGGTCGACCGGTAGCTATTTTTGAAATTTTTTTGAATCAGCTATACAAAATTAATTTTTTTTCAAAAAAATATTATTTAAAAAATCGAGATTTAGGGCTTCTGCTCAAGGTGAAATGAATACTTATATTTTTTTGAGACGGTGGGGAAGACAGCCCATCATTTTTCTCGGAAGAAGAGGTGTGCCGCACCGGCGTCAAACATCGGTGAGAGCCTTCACAACAGCGGAAGGCCTCCACCGCTCACCGCGCAAACAACGCTTATCTATGTGGGTGGGATTTGCCTCTCCCATTAGAAGGCCTCTCACTACAAGAAAAACAGAAATTTTCGTCGGTCTTTTTAATTTCCGTCAGCTTTTCCAAAAACCGACGGAAATTAATTAACTTCCGTCAGCCTAAAGGAGCCGACGGAAGTTAACTTAACTTCTGTCGGCTTTAAATGTGGCCGACGGAAGTTAACTTAACTTTCGTCGGTTCAATCCTCAACCAACGGAAGATGAATATCAGAAGCGTGCGCCCTATTTTTTCCCCAGCCCACCGCCTAGGTTTTTCCCCACACCCGGTCGCCTACCTCTCTCCCTCCCCTGCCCGCCACCTAGGTTGTTCCCCACACCCGGTCGCCTACCTCTCTCCCTCCACACCCGGCCGCCTCCCACCCCTTCACCGCCTCCTGGTCGCCGCACGCCTCCTGGTCGCCGTCGACTCCGCGCCTCCTTGTGCCTCCCCACTTCGCCCTCCGCCCACCTCCCCGCCTCCCGGTGGCCGCACGGCTCGGCGCTTCTCGGCCGCCGATTTCCCCCAGTCGCCGCCTTGGCCGCCGGCGACATCGTAGCATGACGGGTGGTCGGCAATGAGGCGGAGGCCGGCGGTGGGGATGAGGCTCCCAGTCGAAGACCTGCACGTTGCGGAAGTAGGCGGCGCGGCCGTAGCCCTCGCCGGGGAGGTGGACCATCTGCGTCTGCTTGTGCAACCCCGACGGCCGCGTGTTGACCACCTCGCCGCCTCCCGCCGCCTCGCCCGCCGGATCTCCACTCCTCCCCATCATCGGCTGCCGTGTGTCGCCTCCACACCTTCCCGCCACCTCCGCCTGCCTCCCCAGCTTCCGCCCGCCTCCGCTGCCTCCGCGCCTTCCCACCGCCTCCGCGCGCCATGGAGCCCCACGCGACAGGCGGAGGAGAAGGAGGAGAGGGCGGCCGCCGCCTCCGCGCGCCTCCCCGGCTTCCCACCGCCTTCGCGCCTTCCCGCCGCCTCCACCCGCCGCCTCCGCCCGCCTCCCGGTTCAGGTGATGTTTTGGGGGTTTTTTCGTCCAACTTTTTATTGAATGAAAATGTGATTGTCTGCAGACATTAGGAGATCGATACGCCCATTCGTTGATGACAAGAGAGAGGACTACTTCTTCTAGATTGATGTAAGCTTGCTAAGGAAAATCAACACGGATTTTAGTATTTTTATTGATTCGATGGCATTGCAGTTGCCAGATAAGACTTGGCAATATTTTTATTGGGTCTTGGTATGCAGGTTAAGATTATGCTTGCCTGGGATCCGAAGTCTCTTTCAGCTTATGTGCTTTCTTCAACAATCATTTTCCTCTCATGTGCCCTTGCACTGATGTACATACTATAGTTGATGCCACCAAGTCCTTATTTACTTATGTAGTTTTTATGCAATTGCATGCTTCACGGCATCATGGGTGCATTTTGTTGTATTGTAGAATGTATATAGCAGTTTTTCTGTTTCCTTTTAACTTGTTATCCTGCAAGATAGTGTGTATCGCCCTGATGCTTTTTTCTATGCAGCAAAGTTGCAAATTTTCTTTTTTTTTGGATTTTTTAGTTACCTCTGTCGGCCAACATTAGCCGACGGAAGTTATTAGCCCGTAGATAGAAAAAACAAAAAACAAAAAAAAGTAATTTTCATCAGCTAAGATTTGGCCGATGGAAGTTACCGATTTCCGAGTAACTTCCGTCAGCTAGGTTTAGCCGACGGAAGTTAGCTAACTTCCGTCGGCCGCCAACGGAAGTTAGCTAACTTAACTTCCGTCTACCCGCTTCCGTCGGCCAAATGCCGACGGAAGTTAGCCTTTTGCCGACGAAAGTTAGCTTCTTCCGTTGGGAAAGGGCTAACTTCCATCGGCTTTGGCCGATGGAAGTTTCCTGAATTGTTGTAGTGTCTCCTCAAAAAATGAAACACAAAAAAATGTATTGGAGTTTCTTCACACTTTAGTGGATGGAAATGTCATAATGTATAATTTCTTTTTTTACGCCAGGTTTGTTTTGCCACGTCATGAAAATGTTTAATAAGATTTTAGCACCTCTAGAGCTTCTGGAGGCTATTTTTATAATTTTTAAAAATAAAATATTAGGAAAATTTTATGGTCCCTCTAAATTTTATAGACCATCTAATTTGTACGATCTAATGACTTAGATTTGATATTGTACCTCTTAAAGATAATAGATCATATAAATTCTTTTAATATGTTATATGTATGGACACATATACATTCAATAATTAATTCCTTTCTTTCCATGCTAGCATATTAAGTATTACAAGTACTAAAAATAATTAATAAACTTCCCGTACAAGCGACATGCATGCATATTACTTTTTATAATCAAGCTGATTAGTTAATTTTATTTTTCAATTACTTTTTATAATCAACGATTTATATTAGTTTTAACTACTACTTCCTTAATAGATAATCGAGCTACCGTAAACATTATACATGTAAATTTATAAAAAAATATAGGATTCGATTAGGCTGCCTCGATTCTGCACACTTCCTGCATTAGAGCATCTCCAAAAGCCTCTTTATTTTTGACTCTCTATTTATCCATTTAGCCAACTTTCAAAAAAAATTCCTCTCCAAATTTGAATTGTACTACAACATACTCTCTATTCTCAACTCTCTAAATAATTTATCCTCTCTTTTAAAATCTTAAAATATTTTCAAAAAATTGATTTCTTTTTTAAAAAGATCAGTTATAAAATTTGAAAATTTTATATGTTTTTATACTTTTATTTTATTTTCTTCCTTCTCTTTCTTTTCTCTTTTCTCCTTTTTTTCTTTTCCTGCCCAAGGACACTGAGATGCATCTGCTTGTGTCAAACAAGCAGTGGGGCCCACGGTCCATCCATTTTGGCTGGCCAAATTTAGCTAGCCAGGACAACATTTTGGCTAGTCGGATGGCTTAGTCACTCAAATAGCTATTTTTTAGAGCTCTATTTTTTATTAAACTTGCTAAAATTTAATTTGGAGAGACATTTAGTCCTTTCTTTTTGAGATGCTCTTACTCTTGGATAGGGTGAACAAAAATACGGTACTGATTTGTTGGTAACCAACCGGTTAGATCCGTCCGGTTACCGGCCGCAAGCCGTGACTGCGAGGCGGTGTGTCGGGTCAGGTCCTTTTCCGACACCGACGTGTCCCACCACTCACATGTCCCGTGCGGTTACGTGCTGACAATCGACCAAAACTAATTGCTGCTACTCACTGACAAGATCCGTAAACGATCGAGCAGAACAGAAACAGTCAATCAGAGACACACATCTCATTTTGATCATTGCGATACAAAATCTACACAAGTACATAGCCTAATCCTGACAACATCTCGCCAAGATCTCACGTCCCTATCCTACCGGCGTGCCCGTGTGCTCCTCCACCACCGGCGGCGACCCATCTCCAGCTTACTCGGCGCCACGAGCTCCGGCCACGACGACACGCTCACCCATCTCATCCCGGTGCGTTTTCTTCTCCTCCGCCTTGTTCCAACGCCATTAATTTCCCTCGCGTGCATTAACGCCGGATCACATCAACTTTGCCCAAGTCGTAAAGCTTCCTGTCTACTGCAACTAGCCCTGATCGATCGATCTGCTGGTCACAGGACGGCCATGACCGTGGCGTCGAACTCGCCGATCTCGTGGGTGCAATTCGATCACTGGATCGTGCGTGTGGCCAGCGTCTGGCCCTGTCCGACTCCCGTTCAGCAACCGTCGTGGACGCGTCGCAGCCATCGAAGCGGAGCAGGAACGCTCTGCGTGTTCTCGGCCGTGGATCGGACCGACGTCCTGTGGACGGGGCGAATCGGCGCCGTCCGATCGGTCGAGGTGACGGAGTCCGAGTGCCAGGCGGTTTGGTAGGTACGCTTCCTTTTTCAACCTCCCTTCGCGCCAACGCCACAGTTGCGACTTGCGACTTTGCGAGAGAGGGTTGCGCGCTCGGAGACTCACAAGGTTTTTGACAATCGAGGAGGAGCTAGCTGCGTTCACATGGCTGGTTCGGGCGGTGAGGCGGCGCTGGCGAGCTCCGGGCCTGACCTGAACGAGTACCTCGACCGGCCGGACGCCATCCACCGACGCGCCGCGTCGGTCGCCATCGTGCGGTCCGGTGGCGGCGGCGATGGGCCACGCATCGTTCAAGGAGCTGGGCGGGACGATCGGAGGGTGCGGTCGTCGCGCCGCCTCTCGTTGTCATCGTGGAGAATGCCTCTCTCGAGGAGACTGGCCGGCGAGGCGTCCGGGGAGACGGGGAGCCGAGGCATATTGACGGCGGGGGCGCCGGCTGAGGTTGGCAGCAAGACGAAGGCGGCGGCTATATGGGACTGGAAGCCGGTGCGCGCGCTCTCTCGCATTGGGAAGCGCCGTTCCGGCTGCCTCTTCTCCGTCGAGGTGGTCACCGTCCGCGGCGTGCCGGCCTTCATGGACGGCCTCCGCCTAGCCGTCATCGTCCGCAAGCCGGAGACGAAGGACGATACGGTACAGACGATGCCGGCCAAAGTGCGCGACGGCTGCGTCGACTTCGAAGAGACTCTTTTCGTTAAGTGCAACCTCTACTTCAACGGCGGCGCCAGCACCGGCAAGCCGCTCAAGTTCGAGCCGCGGCGGTTCGTCGTGTCCGTCATCTCCATCGAAGAGCCCGGCATCACCTTAGGTACCCACACCGTCGACGTGAGCTCTCTCGTGCTTGACTCCCTCGAGAAGAGCTCCGAGGGACGTCGTGTCCGGTGGTTCGACAAGTCTTTCAACCTCTCCGGCAAGGCTACCGGCGGCGAGCTGCTACTCAAGCTGGGATTTCAGCTCATGGAAGACGCCGGGCTCTGCCTCTACACCCAAGCTGCCGAGAGACACGTGTCTCCTGCTCGTGCCAGAATTCACAACAAGAACTCGTTTAGTGTCGCAAGTACAGGACCGAAACTTTCAGAATCCGACGCGGCCATCTCACCTTCCATGAGAGCTTACAAGCAGCTGATCGAGAGGCTCAGCGTCGACGAGCATGGCGATCCTGTACGATCTCCGATACCTCGGAAGCTCGCCGACGATGAGCTTTCCACTACCAGTGTCGGCGACGTCGGCTACGGCCTCCCGGAGTACGAGGTGGTTGACAAGGGCATCGAGACCGTCAAGGAGGTCGTCCACTATCAGGCACACCACGACGTGCTACGGGAGCTCGACTCCATTGCTGACCAGATCGAGGCCATCGAAGCGCTGATGACAAATGGTGGCAAGAAATCGCCGAAGGTGGTGGATCAGCAGCAGCAGCACCTCGACGCAGACGAAGAGATGGTGACGGTGGAGTTCCTGAGGAAGCTCGAAGTAGGCGACGGCAAGGGTAGGAAGCTGAAGCAGCCTATGACGCCGAGAAGAGAGTTGGAGAAGAAGAAGGCGAAGCCGCCGGTAGTGCCGGACTTGGGACCGGGCCTTGGGACGGCCGTGCAAACGCGAGACGGGGGGTTCTTGTTGTCCATGAGCCCGTTCGACCTGCCGCTTACAAGCGGAGATGCCGTCCCGAAGCTTGCCATGCAGGTGTCGAGGCCGTTCGTGCTGCCGAGCTCCATGGCCGCGACTGGGTTCGACGT
The DNA here is from genome assembly GCA_019279435.1 of Zizania palustris. Taxonomy (NCBI): domain Eukaryota; kingdom Viridiplantae; phylum Streptophyta; class Magnoliopsida; order Poales; family Poaceae; genus Zizania; species Zizania palustris. The sequence goes on along the minus strand of JAAALK010000082.1, from coordinate 18,514,086 downwards.
CCTCCAGAAAATGGCGGCGGCGGGCGGCGCCGAAGAGGTCCGGAACAAGGTGGCAAAGCTCGGGGACATGGACAACCTCACGGGGAAGACGCCCGAGCAGGTTGGTTTTGAGGGCATAGCGGAGGCGGTCATCAGCGGGCGGCGCACCGAGGGTGCGAGCTCGAGCGCGGCGCGGTCCGTCCGGCTCGTACGGAAGCTTGCCATCGCCGTGTCGGAGGGCCGGAGCGAGCGCGTCGCCACCGGCATCTGGAGCGTGGCGGACGACCCGGAGACGTTGGAGGAGGTGATCGCCTTCTCGTTGCAGAAGCTGGAGGCCATGGCCGTGGACGCGCTCATGATCCAGGCCGATATGATCGACGAGGACGCGCCGTTCGAGGTGGCGCCGGCCGCAGGGGACACCAGCGTCTTCGACTCGTTGGTGTCTCCCGACGAGTGGTCCGAGTCCCGCGGCACCAACGGCCGCATCACAGTGGTAGCGACCATCCAGCTTCGAGACCCGTCGCGGCGCTACGAGGCGGTGGGCGCGCCGATGGTCGCCGTCGTGCAGTCAGCGAGGCTTCTCCGCGCGGCGGGACAGAGCGGCGGCGGGAGGTTCAAGGTCAGGAGCCTGCACGTCGGGGGAGCGCAGCTGCGATGCCAGTCGGGTGCCGGCGGGAGCTCGAGCTGGGGCGCGGAGAGGCAGAAGCTGACGGCAATGCAGTGGGTGCTCGCGCACGGGCCGGCGCGCGCCGGCAAGAGAGCGCGGACGCCGCCGTCTACGAGACAGCGAACAGACATCATGTGGAGCTTGTCGTCGCGGGTGCTCGCCGGCATGTGGCTCAAGACGGTGCGCAATCCCGACGTGAAAATTGGCGCCGGCAGCAAGTGAGACGACGGCGCCGACATGCCCCCTCGCGTGATGTACATGTAGACGTAGTCATGCAGACTCCAGTATTGTACTCTGAATATTTATGTAGACGTGTAAGTTTGTTTCTGAAATTTTACACGATTTTTAGACGAATTAATTCATCCTCCGCCAGAAATTCAAGAAGATTTCTACGTTCCAAACATGCCTTATGACTTATGTCGTATGTATTTGCAGAGTAACCAGCGTGTTAAGTGTGTAGAATCACACATCTGCTAACTCGTCATGTTGGCATGTTGCTACAGTATTGTTGCTTGAACGGGGATGCTTGGCTACTAATAAAAATAAAATTTATCAGTCTACTACTTCCTCATATTCCTTATACATATTATTTTAGATATATGAGCAAGAATTAATAAATTAATTTAGATGTTTTATTGCCTTTTATTTATTCTATTTTTTTTAAAAAGTGAATTTTTATTTACGAGAGGATTAAATGGAAAACATGGAAGAAAAGTTGAAAATGCCTAAAAATTTTAAAAACAACTTATATTTAATAAATAATTTAAAATAATAAAACAACTTATATAAAGAATCGGACGGAATTCTAATAAGTTGCTTTTGTGAGCGACAGACTCATAGGAAGATTGTATGAACAGTTTCGATGTAAGTGATCAGCTGAGAAAATTGGCTATTTGCCACTCTCAACATTGAGCTTCGCAAAATTGCAACTCTCAAGAATCACTTCGTAAAAATACCACTCTTAACATTGCTTCTTTGTTTTTGCCGCCATTTTCTTCTTTTCAGCATTTCTGAAATTTGTTTTATGTTTTTGCCGCCAAGAAATGACTCTTATGCCCCTGTATAGTATTCTTCGCTTTTGGCTACATTGTACAGGCAGCTCAGCCTCTTTATTCTTTCCCCAAGTGAGATCCCCTCGGCTGCCTCCTTGAGAGACTCGTGTAGATTGGTGGCGTCCTTGAGAAATATGTTGACCACTAGATCCATGCTCCTGTCTAGCTTGCTTGCAATGGTCCGGCCGTCGGAGTGGTACAGCGGGATGTTGCGCACCTTGTGGAGAGGAATCCCTAGTCGTCGTCGATGAGCGCGGACCAAGGCGTCGACGAGCACGCGATGATCCTTCGGCGACCTCAGAATACTATACAGGGATGGGGTATAAGAGTCCTTTCCTAACAGCAAAAACATAAAATGAATTTTAGAAATGCTGAAAAGAATAAAATGGCAGAAAAAAAAGTAACATCATTGAGAGTGGTATTTTTACAAAATGATTCTTGATAGTGGCAATTTTGCGAAGCACAATGTTAAGAGTGGCAAATAATCAATTTTCTCGTGATCAGCTAGTTGCCCTCACTGGGCCTCATAAGCCCAAGAAAGAAGGATTAGTCATCATGGAAACCCAACTGTAAATTAAGCTTTTCCATAAAATCTGGGGAGAATTGCTCGTTTTCAATAATTTCGTTGTCACTTTTATCTGAATGCCGTAAAGTTGTTGTAATTTATAATTTTACCGTAAAGTTTACTAATTTATTTTTTATTTTACTATTTTTTATTTATACTCTTTTTATTTTTTCCCAATTTTACAAAATTGAATTGTTCCTGCTAGACGTTGCTAACAATTCAGTTTCGTAAAAAATAAAAAAAGGAAAATGAGTATAAATGAAAAAATAACAAAAAGCCGATAAATTAAGAAACTTTGTGGCAAAATTATAAATGACATCAACTTTGTGGTATTTGATAACATGACAACAAATTTTATGGCAAACTAGCAATTCTCTGTAAAATCCGTGGCAAACTTTACACCGAACCTGTCATGTGGGGGAGACATTTCCAACGCAGGCAGCCAGCAGCTTGATGCTTGGCTTGCAGAGCAAGATGGGATAGGAATTCTGTTAGAAATCTGTTGTGATGCTGAGTTGGCTAACAGCTGGCTTGTGCTGGCTAGAGGCCTATATAAGAAATGTAAGAGTACCATTTGAAGGAAAAAAGAAATATCAGAACTCTCCAATCTCTCTCTCTCTAGTCTCTTCTTCCTCTAAACCCCCTCTTCTCCAGTGACAAAAAGGGCATCCAGGACTCCCCCTGGCGCCCCCAGTTCCCACGCGCCGAAGCTATGAACTTCGTAGCAGAGGCGGTGCTGTCTTGGACCATAAGGTCCTTGACAACTTGGTATCAGATTGCCGGCGGTCCTCTTCTGCTGCTGCAGCTTCTTCCACTCCTTCCACACCACCAGAAATGGCAGACGTGACAACAGCAGATCTTGCAGCCCTCATCTCCAAATTGTCGACAACGGTTGAAGCTTTGCAATCTAAAATTGAGAGGCTGGAACATCGCGCATCTGATTCCTCTGCATCTGGTACCAAATTATCACAGGGAGGTGAGCACCTTAGTGATCGGCCTCCACGATTTCAGAAACTGGATTTTCCCAAGTTCGATGGCAAGTCTAATCCGTTGGCGTTCATCAACCGGTGTGAGTCCCATTTTCGCCAACAACGCATCGCGGATGAGGAGAAGGTATGGATGGCTTCGTACAATTTAGAGGCTGGGGCGCAACTGTGGTTCATGCAGATCCAAAACGATGAAGGTACACCTTCATGGCGACGCTTCACAGAATTGCTCAACATACGTTTTGGACCACCAATGCGATCCAATCCTCTTGGTGAACTTGCGGCGTGCAAACGAACGGGTTCTGTGGTGGAGTACCAGGACCGATTTGAGGCCTTACTACCCCGTGCAGGCACGCTGTCTGAACACCAGAAGGTGCAGTTGTTTACTGCAGGGCTACAACCTCCCCTGAGTTTGGATGTAGAAATCCTGAATCCTCAATCACTAGCTGTTGCTATGAGCCTTGCCCGCAAATTGGAGTTGCGTGACCAGTATGCAGGCCACACAACATCCCATCTGCGTCACCATTCACAGAAGGGACTTCTACCGACTCCTGTGCAGCGTCCAGTGGTGACCAATACAGGGGTTGTTGCTCCTCAGCCGCAGACAACAATGGAGGGGCGCCAAATCAAATGCATGTCTCAGGGAGAAATGGAAGAGCGGCGTCGTCTTGGCCTTTGCTTCAATTGCAACGAGAAGTTTGTGCGTGGCCATAATCGGGTGTGTCAGCACATTTTCCTTATCGATTTGGCACTGGAAGACGACGAAGCTGAGCTCTCAACCGAGGAAGTAACAGGGGACGAGCCACAAATTTCAGTACATGCAATCACAGGAATCCATACTAGTGAGACAATGCAGTTGTGCATTCGGCTTGGGGGCATCTCCCTCCTCGCCCTCATTGATTCTGGATCGACCCACAACTTTGTGGCGGAAGATGCAGCGACTCGTACACCATTACAAATTCGATCAAGTGGCACGCTGCGAGTTACAGTAGCCAATGGGGACCATGTCTCTTGTCCAGGTGTCTACCGGAGTGTGCCATTCTCCATTCACGACGAACTATTTGCTGGGGATTTCTTCGTATTGCCACTTGCCGGTTATGATGTTGTGCTGGGTACACAATGGCTGGCCTCTTTAGGTCCTATTCTCTGGGATTTTGGCGCTCTGACTATGTCTTTTTGGAAAGGAGATCACCAGGTGCTATGGCATGGCAAAGCAGGACCCCCTAGCCCATCACTTCGGGCCTGTACAACCGATGATCTCTTACCAGCACTTCTGGAAGCATTTGCTGGAATTTTTGCTGAACCTACAGGCATGCCACCACCTCGTTCCTGTGATCATAGTATCACTTTGATTCCGGGAGTAGTACCAGTCGCAGTTCATCCTTATCGATACCCAGTGGCACACAAAGATGAACTAGAACGCCAATGTACTCCTATGTTGATGCAAGGCATTATCCGCCAGAGTTCATCAGCTTTCTCATCGCCAGTATTATTGGTGCGGAAGGCAGACAACACTTGGCGTTTCTGCGTCGACTACCGGGCCTTGAATGCCATTACAGTCAAAGATGCATACCCAATTCCGGTGGTGGATGAACTGATCGATGAATTGCACGATGCGCGTTTCTTCTCAAAATTGGATCTCCGCTCGGGGTATCATCAAGTTCGGATGCGCGTGGAGGATATTGCCAAGACAGCATTTCGCACACATGACGGCCTCTATGAGTTCTTGGTGATGCCGTTCGGATTGTGCAACGCCCCCGCCACATTTCAGGCGCTCATGAACGATGTACTCCGGTCTTTTCTCCGACGGTTCGTTCTTGTTTTTTTTGATGATATCCTCATCTACAGCACTACGTGGACTGATCACCTTCGTCACGTACGTGCTGTCCTGGACACTCTTCACCAACACCAGCTCTTCGTCAAGCGTTCGAAGTGCCAATTCGGGGCAGACTCCATCACCTACCTCGGCCACATTATCTCAGCGTCTGGCGTAGCAATGGACCCGACCAAGATACAAGCAGTGCGGGATTGGCCGGTGCCACGGTCGGCCCGAGGGGTGCGTGGTTTCCTTGGACTAGCAGGCTATTACCGGAAGTTTGTTCAAAACTTCGGATCAATTGCTGCGCCCCTCACAGCGCTTCTCCATCGGGAAGGTTTCTCCTGGTCTCCTGATGCTGAGGCGGCATTTACAGCACTTAAAACTGCTGTCACAACAGCACCGGTCCTAGCATTACCTGACTTCGGCCAACCATTCGTTGTTGAGTGCGACGCCTCAACGTATGGGTTTGGCGCTGTTCTTATACAAGGACAGCATCCGGTTTCCTTTTTCAGTCAACCAGTGGCTCCACGACACCGCTCCTTGGCAGCATACGAGCGTGAGCTGATTGGACTCGTGCTCGCTGTTCGCCATTGGCGGCCTTATCTTTGGGGTCGTCGCTTCATGGTGCGCACGGATCATTTTAGCCTCAAATACCTGCTGGATCAGCGGCTCGCCACAATACCACAACACCATTGGGTGGGCAAGTTACTAGGCTTCGACTTCTCGGTGGAGTACAAAGCCGGAAGTACAAATATAGTGGCAGATGCTTTGTCTAGACGCGATACGGAGGAGCCGGCTGTCTTCGCTATCTCTGGACATGGATTCCTTTTTATCAATCGTCTCCGTCAGTCCTATAGCACTGATCCAGCACTGATGGCACTCAAAGAGGAAATTATGGCAGGCCAACGCATTGGTTCTTGGACAATTGTTGATGATTTGGTGGCTTTCAACAACAGATTATACATTCCACCGTCGTCACCTCTACTCCAAGAGCTTATTGCTGGTATTCATGATGATGGCCATGAAGGGGTACAGCGCACTATGCACCGCATACGACGTGACTTCCATTCCCCTAATCTCCGTCGAGCAGTTCAGGAGTATGTTCGTGCCTGCACCACTTGCCAACGCTTCAAATCTGATCACCTTCATCCAGCGGGCTTGCTCTTACCACTGCCTGTGCCTACTGCAGTTTGGACAGATATTGGATTGGATTTTATTGAGGCACTACCACGCGTGGGAGGGAAGTCTGTGATTCTCACTATGGTAGATCGCTTCAGCAAATATTGCCACTTCATTCCGCTTGCCCATCCATATACAGCAGAATCCGTGGCACATATGTTCTTTGCTGAAATTGTGCGTCTGCATGGCATCCCCCAATCCATGGTTTCAGACCGGGATCCAGTCTTTACTTCCATGTTTTGGCAGGAATTGATGCGACTTATGGGTGCAAAGTTGCAAATGACGTCGGCTTTTCACCCACAGTCCGACGGACAAACTGAGGCTGCCAACAAAGTCATCACAATGTACTTACGATGCTTCACGGGTGATCGTCCTCGCCAATGGCTCCGCTGGCTTCCTTGGGCAGAATACACTTATAACACTGCTTACCAATCAGCACTACGCGACACACCATTTCGAGTGGTATATGGTCGTGATCCGCCATCCATTCGTTCCTATGAGCAGGGCGAGACCAGAGTGGCAGCCATAGCCAAAACTATGGCGGAACGAGATGAGTTCCTCGCCGACATCCGTCTTCGACTTGAACAATCTCAGGCCATCTATAAACATTACTATGACAAGCATCACCGGCTTCTCAAGCTCGAGGTGGGCGCATGGGTTTGGCTTCGGCTTCACCACCGTGCTGCCCACTCTCTTGCTGTACCAGCAACAGGGAAGCTCAAACCACGCTTCTATGGACCTTATCGCATCATCGCAGTCATCAATGATGTCACTTATCGGCTGGAGCTACCCCCCAAAGCCCGTCTCCATGACGTCTTCCATGTTGGTCTCCTGAAGCGCTTTGTCGGTACACCTCCAGATGCTCCACCAGCCCTTCCTCACATCCACAATGGAGCCGTGATACCAGAACCAGCACAGGTGCTTCGTTCTCGCCTGGCCAGAGGGGTGCGCCAACTCCTCGTCCACTGGAAGGGCGAACCAGCAGCCTCGGCGACATGGGAGGACACCGACAGCTTCATTACTCGTTATCCAACATTCCAGCTCGCGGACGAGCTATTGGTCGAGGGGGGGAGAGATGTCATGTGGGGGAGACATTTCCAACGCAGGCAGCCAGCAGCTTGATGCTTGGCTTGCAGAGCAAGATGGGATAGGAATTCTGTTAGAAATCTGTTGTGATGCTGAGTTGGCTAACAGCTGGCTTGTGCTGGCTAGAGGCCTATATAAGAAATGTAAGGGTACCATTTGAAGGAAAAAAGAAATATCAGAACTCTCCAATCTCTCTCTCTAGTCTCTTCTTCCTCTAAACCCCCTCTTCTCCAGTGACAAAAAGGGCATCCAGGACTCCCCCTGTTCCCACGCGCCGAAGCTACGAACTTCGTAGCAGAGGCGGTGCTGTCTTGGACCATAAGGTCCTTGACAGAACCATCATCTGATTTATTAACTTTTGCAATGCACGTTTGCTGCAACAGTACGTAGGTGGTGATCTTGAGTTAGCATGAGACACACAATACTGTACCTCAAACAAACGGGTAGCGATCAACCGTACAGTGACCCGTCGTCAACCGTGTTCAGATTCCCGTGCCGTGTCGCTCAGCTGCTCCGGGGCAAGGTCGCTGTTGCACAGTTATGGAGTCGCTAGCTCGAGAGCTGTCCATGGCCACAGGCGAAGATTCACCGGACAAGCTAGAAGCTAGAGTATGTTTGATTTAGAAGTGAGGTGAAATAAAACTGAAAGGTTCTTTCCTGCTCAGCCGCCACGCCGCGTGAGTGTGAGTGAGATGGTTGCGTTTTTTTTTGTGAAATATAGTTACGAAGTATGTTGTATCTCGAGAAATTATTTCTCAAACTAGGAGAACACATCTCATAAAACTGTTATATTTTATCTCGTTTCTGAACTAAACACACACTTACCTCGATGTCCTTGTAAGCTTGTACTCGGACGAGCTAGACGATCCAGAGTGCAACAGGCAGTGACTCAAGCGTAGTACACGAGTACGGCTCTCTATCTCTGAAACTGAAAATGACCCTGGTTCAGCTGCAGGGAAGACAGATGCTCAGGGAAGACAGATGCTCTCAAGATGATTCTTCTTCTTCTTCTTCTTTGAAAAGAAAGAAAAGAAATACTGCGAGAGATTCTGCAAATTGTGAGTTTGTGAGCGAGATATTTGGGGGTCCTTACTGCTTGCAAGTAACTAAAACTAAAACTCTGAAAGGTTGAGACACAATTAACCACAAGGGCACAGCAAGAACGGAAGAACATGTCGGGCTCGCAGGTGGGCCAATCCATCGACTGACAGATCCTAGTCATTTGGTGACTAATCTGCAAACCGATCGAGTTTTCTCAAAGTTCAGTCAGTCGGCAAATCACTGCTACTCCCTTCGATTACTTGAGGCTATTTTCAACTTTTTTTCTTATACATAAGTAGGCATTTTTTTATCCTATCTGTAACATATGACATTGTCAAATAAATAACACTCTTCCTATAAATAAATAATTTATCTTTTCTAAAACAGAAGAAACGAGAGGTAAGAAAGTCATTTAAGTTTGATTTCTTAAATATTTCTTAAATCATATGCACAAATATAAAACAATATCTATATTCTATAAGCATGTTTGGAGAGCTTACAATTTTTTTAAAAAAAATACACAGAAAGCTAGCTGTATCGTGTTCTTTCACGAAACACTCTCCGAACGTTTGACAGAACACTCCAGTTGCTGACAGCAGAGAACAATTTGTGCTCAAGCTTAGACGGAATGGTCCAGACATGGCACAAAGCCACAAATTCAGCGCGCTCCGATCCAGACCGATTAGATAGATATTCAGAGTTCAGGGTTTTTCGATGTCTCCAGAGCACGGACAATTCTGCTGTAACTCGTCGTGGCGTCGCGGCACCGGTCCAGCTAGCTCCCAGCGCCCCTCGTCGTGGCGAACGTCCAATCACGGCCATCCAACGCACCGGCCCATCCGTTCACGCCGCGTGCCCGCGTACGCGAGCGGCGGCGCCGGCGGCCGGTGGGTCCGTGGGTGGGGTGACTCACTGACTCATCGCCTCGCCGGCGTCGGACGAGCTACTAGAGCGTCTGCGCTGACACAGCGACACCTGGAGCGCGCCCATGCCAGCCGCGCCTGCGACCACTGCACGTGAGCCAGAAGCCGATCGATCCATCGCGACGCGGCCGCCGGTGCGCCGCCGATCGCGCCCGCGGCGACGTCAGCCTCACGTGGGGCGCCGCCGTGACACCGATGGCTTCGAATCTGCCGGTAAAGATTACAGTAGTGACGTGCGAGCGGTGGGTCTGAAATGTGGCCAATTGGCTATGGAAGTTTCTGAAAAGCTAACTGGGATAGTAATGTAAAGCTGATGATGATGTACTACTGAAAGTAACGTCTAGTGAAATCAATTTTTTCTGGCATTGATGCTCCACTAGGGCACGATTGGAACACAGAAGATTTCGTGATACTATGTGAATTGCGAGGCCGGAACAAAACTAAAAACATAAATTTTATTAAATATAAATATATATGCTATGACTGGTCGTCTAGTCACAACTGAATGTATCATCAACTCTAGATAAAAATAACATTTCTACCAAGGAGTCTGAAGTCTATCTAACTTATGAATTGGTAAGTCATAACACACAACCTACCGCTTACAACTTAAACTTGTATGTTTTATAAACAGGTTTAGGGAGTGATCGACCGTGTGTTTTATGGGCCTGGGGGCAGTTGCTCTGCTTGTGGTTTGCCCCTCCCAAGGCTGGTCCCAATGAATTGAGCTTAAATATTTTATGAAAGCATTATATGAAATTTTCCGTGTTCAAAACGGAGCCGAATGCCCACTAGAAATGTGAATATCGAGGCACACGAGTACTCTCCGTCCGATTTTGATATTTGTATAAGTGTCTGACACTAAGATAAAAAAATGTTTCCAAACTCCACACCCTGTGAGTCTTTCTATTTTCTACCGTGGTATCTAAAAATATAATAAAAAGAAATATTACTAATTCTTTGGCCATGCATAAAATGGTGTACTGACCACTAATAATTGTGCATGTGTGCATTAGCTCATATAGTCATAAATGTATTGATAAATTAATTGAGTAATATACATATTAAAATTGAATTATTTCTTTTCCGTTAGGCGCGAATCAAAACAGAACGCAAGATAATAACATTTATGATTATCATAACTGCCTTCAAGTGTCTACAGTGAGTAACATAGGAAGAAACTGGTGTCCACAATTGCCACTAGTCCACAGTAGAAATTAGCATGGTTTTCTTGCTGAATCAATTGGAGTAACAAAACACTCATGAGCTGTATCAACTTTATGTAGGAAAGAGAAAAGTTATTTTCTTTCAAATAGGTTATATTTCATTCATATTTCTTTTCCTAAATGGAATAGCACACCATCTTTGCATGCTCTGGATAAAATATAAATTAATTTAGAAAGAAGTTCATAAATTCAGGTTTGCATCAATTGGGGTAACAAAACACTCATGAATTATATCAGAACTCTATCTGGGCAAGATAAAGTTTTGTTTATTCCAAACAGGGTATCTTTCACTAATATTTATTTCTCTTTCTAAATGGAATGGCACAACATCTTTGCATGCTGTGGAGAAAATATAAATTAATTTAGGAAGAAGTTCAGAAGTTCAGATTTGTACGCTACATGGAATTCTAGAATATCTAGCACCTAGATTGGATCTTGTGTGATACATTTATCAAGAACTGAACACATAATGATCATGTTGCATAAACTTCATATGCTAAAAAGCAACTGATAAGAATGCGAATAAACTGATGTTTCTAAATTTTTGGATTCTAGTTAAGTTTTAGATTATCCACGTATTAAATTTCATAATCTATAACCAAAATCTAAACTATTTAGACAACTTTAACTTTTAAAAGCAGCTAGAACTAACAGATGGTCATCAGACAGACTTATCATATTCTTTTTCTGCTGAATTATGAGGATCTAAACCGGGGCAGTGCCACGGGAGGAAACCAACAAAAAAAGAACAACTGATCTGTCTGAAGAAAAAGAAGAGAGGGACAGGTGGACTGCTTTAGCCTGGCTGGTGTAATCAAACACCACTGTTTGCAATAAATTACTACATTCGTTTTATATCATAAACTGTTTTGTTTTTTGAAAGTCAAGCTTGTAATCAAGTTTAAATGAGATAGTATCCAACTTGCTGCGTGAGATGGAAAAACAATCTGCACGACGAATTGAAGCACTCGAGACCAAAAGTGTCATCATGTTGATAAGCACTGGAGATATATAAATTGGGCCCAACAGGTCGCCCAATTGATGCGATTCCTGTAAACTAGGTCGAAAATGCATAGCTAGAGATGGGGGACCACTCTTCATCTGGAGCAACCTGGTCCGTTGCCGTCCGTTTCATACAACTGTTGTACCCATCGACAACTCTCTTTTGTTATCCTATCTACCGGAGCATTAGAAAGGAGGGACAATGAAAAGCTGGGCTGTAGTGGCCTGCCATATTGTATTCTTTGAGAATGAAAAATTGTGCAAGTTATAAATACATAAAATAGAGTGAGATCTAGATCTTTGATTATAGAAGTACGTGAGTGATGAGTACTTAGCCGATGAGAATCTACTCGGCTTCTAGATACTAGTTTGTTTCTAAATTATGTAGTTGTTTATTTTCACAAACTAAAGAAGAATACAGACTTGTTTGAGGAAGCTTTTGGCAATTGCAGCTATTTTCAGAATTTGAATCTCATGCAAGCGGTCCAAATTCTAGAACCAACGATTGTGAAACTTAGTAGCTGTAAGTATAATTTGGAAATGAACTAAAATATAAGTTAGAGATCACTGGATTCTCTAGCTTCTCGCTAGCTAGATGCTCACTAGCTGTTTCTCAATATCTATCAGACTCTCAAAAATATTTAGGAAAGTTTTAGATTTTAGAAATAACTGTAGTCGCAATGCTTCTTATTTAGATTTCATTGATGCTTCTCAATTATATGCTCTTATGCATGCCTGTGCAGTTGTCACCTAGGGTTCACCTAATTATCCTTTATTCTATTCAATCACGATGCCACTATATATGCCAGTAACCATGTAAGCGAGGAGCAAAAGGACAAAGTTGGATCTAGACACAACATGGCAATGACACCATTTTGGCATCCTAAGAGGGGAAGGGGAAGGACTACTGGACGTACTAGAGTTGGTCGATGAACTGGCGACTATGAACTATCATGCATAGAAAGTCTTGAGTATTATGAAAGGTTCAGTTCCAGAGAGTCACATTATTTCATTGCAAATGTAGTGCTGCCACGGCATATGGGTTCCACTATTCTTTTGCTACCAAATCACATTATCAAATAGTTTGACCAGTGCTCTCTTTAAAAATGTTGATCTGTGCCTTTACAAAACAGTGACCACTCTTCTCCTCCACGTGATGTGATCTACACATTTTACATTTGAGTTTTCACAAGGAGCTGTGACCTATACAAAAAGTAGTAAATAAGAGTATCCTGTTAGGGTCACATCTAACAATGCAAGATATACACGGGTACCATGTGATTTCGTTCGTCTAACAATGCAAGACACAACGAGCACCATGTGATTTTGCTCATCATGCGTCTCCTGTTTCGACTCCCCCAAGTTGAGCAACCTTAATGCATTCTCCTCAATTTCTACAAATTTCTCACATATCTACCCCCTTATGATGGTTGTCACAGCCCTACTAGTTCCCTAGGATTGTAGCAGAGCAGCTGCGATCTCGCGACTGTCCTCTGATGTTGAGCAGCTCTTACGTCGTGAACCCGATGTCAAATGATCTCAATGCAGTTGCATGCACATGAGTCGTTATGCCCACAAACAGGGCAGCCGACTGAATCCGCCTTGCCGAATCAACCCAGGTTTTATTTATCTTCATAATATTTTTTGTTGAAACTTGCTAGAACTCGTTTATTTTGTTGAAACTTGCTAGAGCTCGTTTATAATATGCTAAAGTGCTTCAATGTTCTTATATAATTTTGGAACCTATGCAAATAATTTTAAAACAAATGACAACTTGTATGAACCATAGTATTATTCTTAGAGGAATTGTGTAGAAAACAATTATCTCATAGACATATGAATGCACCGTTGTATTTTTATTTGAAATTCATATGGAATGTCTCAACCTGGAGGAATCTTGGAATGAAATAAATACAAGATCCAATCCGATGGAAAAATCCTGTTTTCCCCTGTGAAAAATCCGAGCAAACTATTTCTAAAACACACCAATTTTAATAGTGATTTCACCATACAGGCCAGCACAATTTATATTGTTTCCTCGGCTTTCTAATTCGCACAAACGAAAAGGGTTCTTGAAATTTGGAATGCAAGGTACATCCTATTGCAAGCTAACATTTTCATCTCAGAAGCTGGCATGATATCAGTTTCCTCTCACACACATAGTATGCTTTCAAATACTCTTGGTGAACATGTGAACACATGAAAGAAAATACGTACAGTTTTTGCCAGTAGCAAGTACACAAATGGTTGCTTGTCCTACTAGGAGTGGGGTATCGGAGGTTATTTGGCATGGTTGTAGCTCATGAATGTTGTCTGATATAGTTAGAATCAAATCAAATGCTATTGGATTTTTTATATGAAAAATATATGAATATGTCTTAGAATAGATAAAAAGAATGTGACTGTGTTTCTACAGCGACACAACTTAGATTTAAGATTTAGGATGCGTTTAGTTTGAAAAGGAGGTAAGATGAAATATAGATACATCTATTTTTTATATTTTTAGACTGTATTTCTAGGATGTAATGTAATAGTTGTTTAAGAGAGATGAAACATCTCATTTTTTAAAATCCCTCTCAAATCAAGTGCCCATTGTTAAATGGAGTGTTCCGAAGCTATAGAGGAAACATTGAGAGCCATATCAATCAGTCGCTTAGGTTGGATCCGAAGGAAGCCAGCTCAATAATTCCCCTGCTACTGCCAATGAAAACATGTCAATTCTCTCTCTCACACTGAAATAGCCAGACTCTGCATCTGAACCTCTGGCCCACGACCTGTGCGCCCCACTCGTCGGTGGCGCTGGAATTCACGAGCAAATGCAGCGAGGAGGGAGAGGGGAAAAAAATCGTTGGCCGCTCGTCACGCCGAGGTCCAGATAGTCTCCAGAGACCAGAGTCCAGAGAGTAGCAGCCCACTCTCCGTCCCCCACAACCTCACGCGCCCCCTCCCACCCCACCTCGCTCTCGCTCTCGCTCTCGCTCTCCTCCAAATCCCACCACCCCTCCCTCCCTTCTTCGCTCGCACCATTAAAAGGTTCCAATTTTGGCGAGAATTCCCCCATATATCTCCCCACCTCGCCAAGAGCGCTCCAGATTCCCCCCACCGCCTCCTCGGAAGGCCCTGTCCGACCGGAGATCCGAAATCTCGGTGGTAAGAGCTAGGCTGTCCTCTCTCTCGCTGTGTGTGTGCGTGTGTTGATTTTAGGAGACCTTTTGTTGTATCGATTCGGGATTGTTTGGTTTCCTTGAGAGAGTTTGTTTAGATTTAGCATGCTGATGATTTTGTTTGTTTGTGGTGGTGTTGTTGGTTGTGATTGTGCAGTGGTAGATTCGCCGGCCATGGGGGGCGCCGTGCTGGTCGCCATCGCGGCCTCCATCGGCAACTTGCTGCAGGGCTGGGATAATGCAACCATTGCAGGTAACTCGTTCTTTAGAGAAAATCGAATCTTTTGCCACTATTTGTGTGACATGTCTTTATGTTATGCGAGGACCCGTGTTAGGTGGCAATTATTGTGATTCTTGTCGAGATCATGGTTGATTTGGTGGAATATCCTGCAGTAAAATTAGTTTCTTTCTTCCTTCCCGTTCATGAACGATCTCACACATGATTTCTATTTCTGATAGACCGAAACCTTAATACTATCTGATGAAAAGTTAAGGAACTTTGAATTGATACTGATTGTCTGACTTCATGCTGACCCTCTGGACTTTCTGGGATGATTTTACCAGGTGCAGTCTTGTACATAAAGAAGGAATTCAACCTGCAGAGTGAGCCCCTCATCGAGGGCCTAATCGTAGCCATGTCGCTCATTGGGGCAACGGTGATCACAACTTTCTCTGGAGCAGTGGCTGATTCTGTTGGTAGGCGGCCCATGTTGATCGCCTCTGCTGTCCTCTACTTTGTTAGTGGACTTGTGATGCTCTGGGCGCCAACTGTGTATGTGTTGCTCTTGGCAAGACTCATTGATGGGTTCGGCATCGGTTTGGCTGTCACA
Organism: Zizania palustris; assembly: GCA_019279435.1. Taxonomy (NCBI): domain Eukaryota; kingdom Viridiplantae; phylum Streptophyta; class Magnoliopsida; order Poales; family Poaceae; genus Zizania; species Zizania palustris. The sequence continues at coordinate 18,498,567 of JAAALK010000082.1, read as the reverse complement.
CTTGTCCCATTGTACATCTCGGAGACTGCCCCAACAGACATCAGAGGACTGCTGAACACACTGCCACAGTTCAGTGGGTCTGGAGGGATGTTCCTTTCATATTGCATGGTGTTTGCGATGTCCCTCATGCCGCAGCCAGATTGGAGGATCATGCTTGGGGTTCTATCAATCCCATCACTTTTATACTTTGCATTGACTGTCTTTTTCTTACCTGAATCGCCGAGGTGGCTTGTGAGCAAAGGAAGAATGGCTGAGGCCAAGCGGGTGTTGCAAAGCCTGCGAGGAAGGGAAGATGTTTCAGGTTTGTAATTTGTATGCCTTACCTATAAACCTTTAGTTTTGTTAGGACCAGGTCCTAGAATGTGTAGAAACCATTTAATGCTATCTGTATTAGGCATATAATCTCCATGATGGTGTTTCCCATGTTGTATTAATTGTACAGGAGAAATGGCCCTTCTTGTTGAAGGACTTGGGGTTGGGAAAGACACAACTATTGAGGAATACATGATTGGCCCTGATGACGAACTTGCTGATGAAGGATTGGCTCCAGATCCTGAGAAGATCAAACTGTATGGACCTGAAGCAGGCTTATCATGGGTCGCCCGTCCTGTTCGGGGGCAAAGTGCACTTGGAAGTGCGTTAGGTCTCATCTCTCGTCATGGTAGTATGGTTAGTCAGGGTAAGTCCCTTGTGGATCCTGTTGTCACACTTTTTGGAAGTGTCCATGAGAAGATGCCTGAGGTAATGGGGAGCATGCGCAGCACATTGTTTCCTAACTTTGGCAGTATGTTTAGCGTGGCGGAACAGCAGCAGGCTAAAGCTGATTGGGATGCTGAGAGTCAAAGGGAGGGTGACGAGTATGCATCTGATCATGGTGGAGATGATATTGAGGATAGCCTCGAAAGCCCTCTTATTTCTCGTCAAGCAACAAGCGTGGAAGGAAAGGAGATTGCTGCACCTCATGGCAGTATGATGGGTGCTGTTGGAAGAAGTAGCAGTCTCATGCAGGGAGGGGAGGCAGTAAGCAGCATGGGCATTGGTGGGGGGTGGCAGTTGGCTTGGAAATGGACTGAGAGGGAAGGTGCAGATGGCCAAAAAGAAGGTGGCTTCCAACGTATTTACTTGCATGAAGAGGGTGTGCCAGAACGTAGGGGCTCTATATTGTCATTGCCAGGAGGTGACGTTCCTCCTGGCAGTGAGTTCGTCCAGGCAGCTGCTCTAGTTAGCCAACCTGCTCTTTACTCTAAGGAATTGATGGAGCAGCATCTTGCTGGGCCTGCTATGGTACATCCATCTGAAGCAGTTACTAAAGGTCCAAGATGGGCAGACCTGTTCGAACCTGGAGTGAAGCATGCTCTGCTTGTTGGCATTGGGATACAGATCCTGCAACAGGTAACAAGTTTTTTTGCTAAGCACACTTGATGATTGTGATAATATAAACTACTGATCAGTGTAAAATGTTAAAACAAAAGCATCTTCATGATGTGTGCTTCTGGACTTCCAGTGAATCTCTTGTTAAAGTTCTTACTTTTACTTTTACCTTACTAAAAAATGTTGAGCTTCTACGTGTTTCCCTTGCTATATATTTCCATACAAGGATAATGAGTTGATGACACAATGAGCTAATCTGGACAATATAGATTTGATGATCAGAACACAAATGCTACTAAATGTCTTTAGTTTTCACATAGTAAAGTCAATCTCAACATCTTGCATTATTCATTATTAAGGAACATGTAGTATTTTGTATAAAATGCATTAAAATATTCTATTAAATATTATACTTGGAACTAGTGGGAGTGGGCTGTGGGACCCTTGTATGTCACATGACTTGATTGTGATTATTCTATCTATGCACAAAAACATCGTGCTGGCCTTCTTTTATTCTATCCATCTTAATGACATTCTAAAATTTATTTAATGAATATTGTTTTAGTATTCTAAGAATAATTCTCAAAATTTTCCATTGCGGTATACTTATTTTTCTTCACTTGCGTACTCTTCATTTTCCCCTTTTATATTTTATATTAGCATTTTTTCCTTTTTACATTAGATTGACATACCAAATATTAATATGCTATCAACTATCCATTATATGCAGTTTGCTGGTATTAATGGAGTTTTGTACTACACTCCGCAAATACTTGAGCAAGCGGGTGTTGGTGTTCTTCTTTCAAATCTTGGACTTAGTTCATCATCTGCATCTATTCTTATTAGCGCCTTGACAACCTTGCTGATGCTTCCTAGCATTGGTATTGCTATGAGGCTCATGGATATGTCTGGAAGAAGGTTATACTTCATATTTTGCATGCTATTACTTATTTGTCATTGAATACATTACTGTTGAATGTAAGTATTATGCTAACTGATCTTATGCCTTGTTTCTCATTCAGGTTTCTTCTTCTTGCAACAATCCCTATCTTGGTAGTAGCACTAGCTATCTTGATTCTGGTCAATGTTGTGGACGTGGGAACCATGGTGCATGCCGCACTGTCCACAGTTAGTGTCATAATCTACTTTTGTTTCTTCGTCATGGGGTTTGGGCCTATTCCAAATATTCTTTGTGCAGAGATTTTCCCAACAACTGTTCGTGGCATCTGTATAGCCATATGTGCCCTAACATTCTGGATTGGAGATATCATTGTGACATACACCCTCCCTGTGATGCTCAATGCCATTGGACTGGCCGGAGTTTTTGGAATTTATGCAGTTGTTTGCATACTAGCGCTCATATTTATTTACATTAAGGTGCCAGAGACAAAGGGAATGCCTCTTGAAGTAATCACTGAGTTCTTCTCTGTTGGAGCAAAGCAAGCTAAGGAAGCTAGGGACTAGTTTTTGTGATCTAGTGATTGAATTGCTGGTGGTAATTTTGTTGCTTCCAAACCGCACTGCGGTAGACCTGTGATGCTTTATTAAAGAAACTTTGAAGAGATCAAATGCAGTGAGCCTACAGAGATGATTTGACGGTACATCATGAGGCTAAATCCTGTCATAGACTGGTTTTGGGAACTAGGGCATGTAGATCATCTATTCCTTTTCGTTTGGTCATTTTGAATTTGTGTTTTTTTGGAATTATTCGCTCTGTAACTAGTGGTTTATCACAGTTATGTTATTGTTTTGATCTTTGCTCAGTTTTGCTTTCTTCTCTTGGTTGTGAGTTCTGAAATTATCATAGCCTAGCAGTTCTGAATTGATTTCCTTTCTGTACTCTTTCTGAAGGCTGAAACTTTATAATAGTTCAAGCTTCAGAAATATGTGATTTGTTGAGGGTCTCAGTCACATTCTTCTGTTACCAGTCAGACTGTAACACAAAAGCGGCTGTTCCAGCAAAAGGCGATTGGTTCTAGTGGTACCTCCAGAGAGATTAGATATAAAATAAAGCGACGCATGGTGGGAAGCTCAGGCTGAGGAATGTCTGATGTTGCTGGCCGCCATTAGTTCAGAATTGAATTCAGACTTAAGAAATGTTGTGCCACGGGAGCTCCTCCACCTTCTGGCGCCAGTAGGTGTAGATTCTACAGAGAGAGGATCCCATTGCCACCAAAAAACAAAACAAAAACTGTAGTAGCAACTAGCAAGTATGAGCCAGGGCCAAGTGGCCAACTAAAAAGCAGCATGACAACTGCGTAGGAAATGGGTAGGCCAGAGCGGTGGGTTCCATGCAGCAGGTAGCGTTACTGAGGGCGGATCCAGGATGTCAGTTTTGCTGTAAAAAAAAACTTGTGTTAACTGACAAGACATTACTATCGTGTAACTACAAGATCACCGTATTGAATCTGCCTCTTGCGGGCCACGAAAGGATACGTGACACGAGCACCACCCGTTTCGTGTCGCGGTAGGTGGTCGTTGACGCCATTTACGCATGTCTTCTCTCGTCACATTCACACTCACCAGCCACATGCCACGCGCTCCGTCAGCCACGGCAACCCACCTCACGCGTACCTCCTCCGGTTACTGACTTCTCTCACTGCGGTTCGCCGTTACCGACTAAATAACTATGATTTTAAGACTCATCGTCGTCGACGATTAACAGTAACTGATCTAGTTATCGTCAAACTGAAACAATAACAACGATAACCAGTTATAAATGAATCACCTTATCATTTTTTATGGTCAGGTAAACTTGCTTGTCACACCGCGACGGACAACGGATAGGTCAGTAAGCCTGCAGAATTGAATTCGCTAATCTACACTTGGCCGGTGAGCTGGACGTTTCTGTCCAAAGTGAGCTCTTCTAACCCATTATATTTTTACGAAAGATAGTAAGATACTGATCCTATTATTGGGTGAGGTTGGCATGCAAGTGGATTGGATTAGGTTTAGGATCCAACACTTTGTTTAAGCACTGTGGTTGATTTGGGTCCAATTAATGGAGGACAAAAACCTCACGGTCACATGCTGTTGATGATTGTCATATGTGACCTAACGTTGAGGCAGACCACCCGGCTACTCCACTTCACCTCCTCGCATCCAGCGGACTGGATGACTCCACGTAGGCAGTGACATCAACTCCCTCCATGAAACATGCTAGTCTATCACATAAAAATTTTAGAGTAGTAAAAGACCTTTTTATCCCACAGCCACAACTTTTCGAGTTCACGTACAAATAAAAAATTTTATTTTCAATACCTGTACATATCACATATCTATCATTTTTAATCTACTTTTTGTGAGTCTAAAATACAACTCTTAGGATTCGTATGACAACTAGAATTCCGACTCATTTCTTATGAAATAGGCTAAAATTCTAACCTACTAAATGTCATGTTCCATGGTAGCCCCTTGAAAAAACTATAAAAAAGTATAAAAAGAATCACAAATTTTCCAAGTTGTAATTATTCTCCTTTCCATTTTTCTTGGCAATAAAATTTTCAGAGCTCTACTGACTGGCTGACTGACATGTAGGCCAAGGGTGGAAAGGAGCAACTCAACCACTCACACCGACCTGGGTCCCATCAGCCAGGGACACAGCCATTCTCCTACCCTACGGCAAGAAAACGCCGCCGCGGCCGCCGGCGGTGGAGGAGGAGGCGGCGATGACGGTCTCTAGGACTATGGACTCGCACTTGCGGCACCGCTTGGGCGGCGAGGGGTCGTCGAGGACGATGGGGCGGCGGCAGGACGGGCAGGAGGAGTTGGTGCGGAGCCATGTGTCGACGCAGGCGACGTGGAAGCCGTGGCCGCACTGCGGCATCACGCGCACCTCCTCCCGCTCGCCGAACTCCGACAGGCAGATGGCGCACTCTGCCAGCACCTCCACCTTCCCCTCCTCCTCCCCGACGACGGCGCCTCTCGCCGCCGCCGCCGCAGCCACCGCGTCCGCGTACACCAGCTTCGGCAGCGCCTTGAGCGCCTTCTTCTTCAGCCCCTTGCTGGCTGTGGTGGCGGCGGTCACGCCGGCCCCCGACGCGCCAGTGGCGCCGGCCGCGTTTCCTCCTCCGCCACCGCCGCCGCCGACGAAGTGCGCGGCTGCGTCGTCCGGGTTGTTGGAGGGGGAGGACCCGGCCCCAGCGCGGTTGCGGCGGTTGCGCGCGCAGCGGGCAACGGCGGCGAGGCCCACGACGCAGATGAGCGCGCAGAGCAGCGCGGCGAGGATGACGACGACATCCGAGCTGACGCCGCCGGAGGGGGGATCGGCCGGCGGGATTCCCGGGATACGGTTAGGGTTGCTCCCGCTCACTCCGTCGCTCTGGAGGAGGCGCCGCGTCGTCGTCGGCGGCCGGAGCATCGCCCGCTGCTGGTGGTTGAGGGGTCTTTCCGTAAAAATGGAACGACGAGAAGGAGCGAAAGGGTGGTGGTGTTAACGATCTCGTCGGGCGTGGCCGCTTGGGGTTTGGGGGTGGATGCTACCTTTTTTCATTTCACCCTTTGAGTTCATACATTTTATGTTTTTGATGTCTCCTTTATTCCAGCCATATGAGAAAAATAAGAATTTTTTTTCTAATATTAAGTCATGTTTATTTTTTATTTTATTACACCCTAATATATAAGAGAAAACTACCACACGCTATACCGTTAAATAATATCAGAACGGTATAGATAATGATAGCCTCTCTCACCTACTACCACACACCGAGGTCCACAACGCAAAAGAAAAGAGGGGAAAAGTGATACCAACATGTGGGCCTTGCATCGAAGAGAGAAGAAGGCTGACCGAAAGAAAATTTATTTTATTTATTTATTTCAATAATTTTTGAATTGGTATTGTAATTATTATGCTAGTTATAAAAATCCTAAAAATTCATAGAAAAATCCTAGGATATATTTTTGACTTGTAGAATTTGAATAAAAATTTTCCAACCCAAAATTTAAATTCTTTCTTGAGATTTTTAATTATTCATTATTTCAATCATTTTATTTTTCAAACTCAGTTTATTTATTTAAAATATTATTTTCTTCAATTTATTTATTTTTGAAAAATCAGTGCGTTACACAATACTGACTAGTACATGTTTGTATCATATAAATATGTATGAAACATGATGGAAAAAATTATCTTCTATTAGACTATGATACCTATTAGTCTCATATGAAACCTAAGTGTATCGTATGACAAACACAACAAAACTGCAGAACTGATCAAATATTCACGTTTGCTGTATGATGTGTATTACCCCGCACTCTGATCGTTAGCCCCCCATCTGCATAGAGGGTTTCGGCAATGTCACAATCCTATGAAATAAAAAAATTAGCATGCGTACTATGTAATCTGATATTGAAACAACATTGCACCAAATGGTAGAAATTTGTACCAAATGTTAGTACAAATTTGTACCGTATGAAACAAAATTGTATCAGGTTTGTTCCTGCATTAAAACTTTGGTGTCTCAACAGCAAGTCCATAAATAACAACAAACAAAATATTCACACATAACATATCTTATAGTTTACCAGATCAGGATAAATAATTACTATGTGTTGCTGTTTGGTACAAATATGTAACAGCCGAAACATAAACGATACATGACTGCTTTCCTCCAATGGACCACGAGACACATGTTCATAGTCATGTTTACTTATTTTAACACAAATATCCCTCTCCCTGCTTGGACATACAACACGTGAAAACAAAGCCTTACAGAAGCCTCAGCAGTAGTTGATTTGAATAACTTCGCCTCAGCTTCAAGGTCAGTGATAGTTGCCTTCATCGCTTCAACTTGAGCTTCTAGTTTCATCCCCCTCATGCACAATATCTCAGTGGTCTACTTAGTAGACCTCTCTGCATAGTACCCCTCCCCTAGAAGCACCTGAGATAATCAACCATTACACGTTGTACACCTATGTATGCATAATCAGAATGAATGCCATACCAGTAGTTCATTCGTGTGGATTAAATGGCCAGGGAAAAATACAGCATCACCAAAGGGAACCTGTTATCCCGAACCTAAAAAAACACCAAACTGGCTCAGATGGATCCTTATGCACAAACGCACTGCCCGTAGGAGAGACCAAAAGGGGAGGGACAAACGGGGACCATGATCTCGTGGGAAAGCTTATCGGGGAGCCTCTAGATGAGGGAGACGAGCGCGGCGTTGTCGACAGCGAAGCCCTCGAGGTGGGCGAGCTCGGTGTGGCGGCTGGCAGTTGCCTCGACCACCCGCACCACGACCCCCTCATCTCCTCCGATGAGAACACCACACAGAGCGGCGTCGTTGTCCCCTTCCTCGCTCTGGATGAGGGAGACGAGCACGACATTGTCGGTGGTGAAGCCCTTGAGGCGAGCGAGCTTGGTGTGGCGGCCGGTGGCTGCCTCGGCCACCCGCGCCACGAACCTCCTCGTATCCTCCAGCAAGAACACCATGCCGAGCGGCGTCGCTGTCCCCTTCCTCACCACAACAATTGTCGTTGTGTCGCTTGCTTGCTCCGTCCCCAACTCCCCACGCCGAAAACCCCAAGGATAATGGGCCACTTGTCTAGTTTATATTATTTTTTAAGTATACCGTACCAACGGTATACCGTGGGATAGTTTTTCTGAATATATAATTCTCATATATATAATAAATAGGCTATAGATAGAGACATATATAGGACAAACTAATAAATATTACCAATCTATATGTGGCAAAATCTCAAAAAAGGGAACTTGATTCTTTTAGTTGGAGTTGCATTTTTTTAATTTTTGCCAAATTCAAGTTGGTGCAATGTAACTATTGGTGAAATTCAGGTTAGGTGAGTATTCTAAATAGAAAGGTGGTACCAAATGTATACTAGGTTTCATCTAAATTAGGGTGAGAAAATGTTACTGTTGGACCGGAAACGGCGACCAGAGGGGGGTGAATGGGAGCTTTTAAAAATTCGGGCTAAAAACTTAGCCTACGGTTCAGTTCTGTCTTCTGCGGAACAGGCTTCGAACACTACCTTCGAAGGTCTGGTTCGGAGGTACTTTGACAGCTCCGAACATAGGCTTCGCAGGGGCAAAAGTTCGAAGCCAAGAAGACTTCGCTCCACTTACAACCCTCGGAAATCTACTCTGCTAAGTCAGTGCAGGCTCCGCACACGGGGTGCTTCGAGCAGGCTTCGCACTTCACCCTTCGCAAGAGTGGACAGCCCTCTGAGGACTACGACCAAGTACTTGGCGGCAGCAACTGGTGCTGGGCTTCGTACACGAAGGTCTTCACGCACACAAACAGACTACGCTAAGGGCTACGACACAAGAAGCAAAACGGGCCTCGATCAGGGCTTCGCTAGTAAGCTGTGAGGTCTGGCCTCAAGTTACACAGAGCGACAGCACACTGAAAAACACACTGCGCACAAAACACCCTTCGCCTAGACAGGTTTCGGTGCACTAAACTAGCGAGGTATGTAACGCGAGCTCAAGCAAAAAGCACACAGAAGCAGGGCTTCGCCGCTTGAACAAGGAACACAAAATGAATTGAACTCTGGATGAATACAGCGAGGTATGTGGCTACAAGAGCTCAACAGTAGATACTCAAAGTGTTAAATGTTACCTACCGAGCCCCCATATTTATAGCCCACAGTTCACCCAAAGGAAATGACTACTTTACCCCTAGGGTTTACAAATGATTTTGACTCTACAGAACTAAGGGGTACAAAAGGTAGTCCACCTTTATTCTGGAGGCTTCTCTGTTAGCTTTGCAGAGAGGACAGTGTCAGCCTTTTACAGAACAGACAGTGTCAGCCTTTGCAGTCTTTGACCTTCTGGAATCCTCCCTCCGCACGCGAGGGTGCGGTAGCTTCGACGAGAAGCCTTGAGCCTGTTGGCCTTCGCTTCACCGAAGTCAGTCTCCGATACAGTGACGGTTTTGAGCCGAAGCCGTCAAAGCTCCTTGGGCCTTCGCACCAACACCTCTAGAGTGGACCACCTTGGCTTCGCAGCTTCACTCAGCTCAAACTCCGTCAGTCCGTGTACCGAAGCCATGCAGGCCGAAGCACCTCAAGTCAACCTTGCTCCGGAGCTAGCCTTGCTCCGAAGCCTTCCACCCTCCGAAGCCCCACCTTCGGAGTACCACCCTTCGAAGTCCCTCCTTCGTTCAAGGCCTCCGCATGAAGCATTCCATGAGCCCTTCATCGCAGTGCCTCTCCCCGAGCACACTCCTCGACGAGCCTCACCCGGACCTTGCCTTCGATGCGCCTCGACTTCTGAGACCTTCGTCGGGTACCTTCGAATGTCTCCCTCCGGAGCACACTTCGAATTCCTTGCCTCCGCAGAGGACTTGATCCACCAACTCCGAAGTCACTCCATTCGGAGTACCTTCGAAGTGCCTCACCTCCGAGGACTTTGTCTCGGAGCACCTTCAGCCGGAGCCACGCTCCGCACTCTCTGCCTTCACCTGGCACGCCTCGACCCGAGGACCAACCCGGACCACCTTCGCAGCCACCGTGACGGAGCTCCCTGCTCCCCTGGCATCAAGCCTCCTGCTTGACCTAGGTTCACCTGCTACGTTCGTCTGTCGCCTCCGAAGTCCCTGCGCACCACAGACAAACAGACAAGTGTATCCAGTACTCCGGAGACCTCTCCGGGTTAGCAAACTCCGGCACACACTCCGGTGTACCGCCCAAAGTACCGAAGCCCCTTCGGTACACACCCAGTCATCGTGTACTGTCGGACCCCTCCGACAAGCACACTCCGCTGCACAGCTGCAACAAGCAAACACCGAACACCCTTCGGTAAAACCACCTCCGAAACCCCTCCGGAGGTACCCTCCTCCGAACACCTTCGGAGGTACCCTCCTCCGAACACCTTCGGAGGTACCCTTCGAACAGAGGGTAAAAATCCTGTCAATCACTCATCACAAACACTGAAACCAACCCTTGGTTTCTCAGTTACATTGTTTGCAAGTTTGGTTGCCACGTGGCGACGACAAAACCAGCATTGTAGTGTAAGGTTGTGTTGATATTAGTGATATAAATAAGCCATATCCGTTCATTTATTTTTTTCAACTATTTTTTTAAATCTATGGTGCAAACAAACAAAATTGTATTATTATTTCTATGGTCATATCCATATGTTATTATAATTACTATTTTTAGTGCCATATATTATTTAGACATAAGGAAAGATGGTGTTACATACATTTATGTATCATGTATTGCTAGTGTCAATGCCATGCACCTTGTAGTACATTTCACTGCTACGAGTAAATGATCTTCACATAAACCCTAAAACCACTCATTATAGGGCTTAAGGCAATGATTTTGGCATACACTACACTATTCCAGTTCAGACCAATGTGCAATGGTAAGCAGTCTAGAATAGAGGAGTGTGACAAACAAACCCACCTGGATCTTTTAACTTAAAGCATGCAAATCATGGAATTTTTGATTATTACGAAGAGTACCAATTGTTTGGCATTTTATGAATATCCATGAAGATGTAGAACAATTTTTTCAAGTTGCAATTTTTAGCATCCAATGAACAGTGTCTTGCTATCAAGCAGATAAAAGATAGCTAAAGCAGTCCTGCCTAAACATGCTAGATTCAAGACTAAGCAGTGAGCACGATTTGATTTTGAAAATAAAACATCATGCACATGAATGTTTCAGATAAATTAAAAAGAGCTGAGCTGACACGATTTCATGAATTAAAAGCAGGCATATAAGTGCAAAAGATGTAAATGCAATTTCAGCACAGTTAGCAAAGGCACATCCATCTAAAACAGCTCCCCCTCACAAAATGCCGTAAGGGTGACAAATGCCAAGTTCCCCACGCAAGTAGGCAAATCGAGAAGCATCGAGGGGTTTTGTAAAAATGTCGGCAAGCTAGTGTTGGGTATCAACATAATGAAGTTCGATATCACCCTTCTCATTGTGATCTCTGAGAAAGTGATACCATACATCAATGTGTTTGGTTCTGGAGTGCTGAACTGGGTTGTTTGCAATACAAATAGCACTAGTGTTATCACAGAAAAGTGGAACACTCTTATAATCTAACCCGAAATCCCGCAAAGTGGAAACCATCCACAAAATCTGAGAGCAACAGCTAGCTGCAGCAACATATTCGGCCTCAGCCGTCGATTGTGCAACACTAGACTGTTTGCGGGAAGACCAGCAAACCAGAGAAGTACCCAGAAAATGACAAGTACCAGAGGTACTTTTCCTATCAATTCTACACCCAGCAAAATCCGCATCGGAATAACCTCGAAGACATAAAGACGAAGATGCTGAATACCATATGCCAAATTCAAGGGTGTGTTTGAGATACCTTAGGATGCGCTTTACCGCTTGGCGGTGCGAAGCTCGTGGTGAAGCCTGAAAACGAGCGCACAGACACACTGCGAAGTGTATGTCCGGCCTCGTAGCAGTCAAGTAGAGGAGGGAGCCGATCATGCTTCGGAACTCCTTCTGATCTACGGCTTCTCCATCTTCGTCAGGGTTCAATGCTACGGATGTAGCCATTGGAGTGGCGAGGGGCTTCGCATCGGACATGTCAAATTTCTTGAGCAGGTCCTTGGTGTACTTCGTCTGATGGACGAAGGTACCTTGTTTGCTTTGCTTGATTTGCAAACCAAGGAAAAAGGTGAGTTCACCCATCATTGACATTTCAAATTCCCTGCTCATGGTATCTGCAAACTCGGCAACCAAAGCATGAGAAGAGCCACCAAAGATGATATCATCCACATAAATCTGAACTAGTAGGAAAACTTTGCCATGCTTGAGAGTAAACAGTGTTTTATCAACAGAGCCCATCAAATACCCTCGCTCAAGCAGAAAAGACTTAAGTCTATCATACCAAGCCCGAGGGGCCTGCTTGAGTCCATAAAGAGCCTTATGAAGTTTAAGGACTTTATGTGGGTACTTGGGGTTTTCAAAACCAGGGGGTTGTTTTACATAAACATCTTCACCTATGAAGCCATTAAGAAAAGCACTTTTGACATCCATTTGATAGAGTTTGAATCCCCGGGATGTCGCAAAGGCAAGCAAAATCCTAATGGCCTCAAGGCGAGCAATAGGTGCAAAAGTTTCAGTAAAATAAATCCCTTCTAGTTGAGAAAAGCCCTGAGCTACAAGTCTAGCCTTGTTTCTAATTATAGTCCCATCCTCCCCTTGTTTGTTTTTGAAAATCCATTTAGTTCCAATGAAATGAACATTTGGTGGAGGATCAACTAAAGTCCAGACTTGGTTTCTCTCAAAATTTTCAAGCTCTTCATGCATGGCATTGATCCAACTAGAATCAGAAAGTGCATGACTAACATCTAAGGGCTCGAAAGAAGCAACAAAAGCAGCATTAGTGTAATGGGCATGAGAACGTGTTACCCTTTGATCAAGCTCACCGATGATCTGCTTGGGAGGGTGCATCCTTTGAACATGGTGTGGAGCCTCGCGGCGGGATGCAGTCTCCCCCTCAACTTGTGTGTTGGAGTGGTCCAAGATGACCGATGTTGAGGTAGTCGCTTCGGGACCTCGTGCCGAAGTAGTTGAAGCAGGGTCAGCTTCGGGGGTCGATGTCGAGGGTAGTAGGGGTTCATCCTCGAATTCTCCGGGATCTTCTTCTTCGAATAAGGTCTGTTCCATGTCGTGTTCATTTGCCTGTTCAAAAGCAGAACTAACAGAGGGGGTTGATTCATCAAAAGTCACATCACATGACTCGATGACAGTGTTAGTTTCCAAGTTATAAACACGATAAGAATGACCATGAGTAGTATAACCCAAAAAGATCCCGTCAGAAGATCGCGACTCAAATTTATCCAGATTACCACGTTTTAGGATAAAGCAGCGACAGCCAAAAACTCGAAGATGAGTAACCTTGGGCTGTCTCCCAAAACGCAGCTCATAAGATGTCAAATTTAAAATTAAGCGCAAGAAGATTCGGTTTGAGATGTAACAAGCAGTATTCATGGCCTCAGCCCAGAATTTTCTAGGAGTCCTATGCTCATCAAGCATCGTCCTAGCCATCTCAACCAAAGTGCGGTTCTTCCTCTCAACAACACCGTTCTGTTGAGGAACCCGCGGAGCAGAGAATTGATGTTCTATGCCATGCTCCAAGCAAAAGTCAACAAAGAGACTATTTTTGAACTCGGTGCCATTATCACTTCGAATGAATTTCAATGCACCTGGGAGTTCAGTGAAAAGTCTCAAAGCCAAACTCCGAAAGTGTGAAAACACTTCATCCTTGCTGGCAAGAAAGAAGACCCAAGAGTAGCGAGATAAATCGTCGACAATAACTAATACATACCACTTGCCGCCTAAAGAACTAACCCGAGAAGGACCAACAATGTCCATATGGAGAAGTTCTCCGGGTTGTTCAGTCATCACTGTGGTGACTGGCGAATGCGAAGCGGCAATCATTTTTCCATGTCGACAAGGAGCGCAAACTAAATTCTTCTCAAACTTGAGCTTAGGCAATCCTCGGATCAGACCTAGGGCACTCAAACGAGCGAGCAACTCAAAGCTCATATGCCCTAGTCTCCTATGCCACTTCCAAAGCTCAGAAGTTGAATGTGCAACAAGACAATGAGAAGATCAAGACGACTCAGAAAAATCAGCTCCAAAAACTCTCCCAACTCTAAAGATCTTACACACCATAACGCCATCAGAATTGAGCACTTGCGAAGTATCGCGATGAAATCGCACTTCGAAGCCCTCATCAAGCAACTGAGATACAGACAGCAAATTGTATCCCAAGTTTTCAACCAAAGCAACATCTTTGAGAGTGAAGTTCGAGTTAATTCTTACCACACCTTTACCTTTCACTCTACTCCTTCGATTGTTTCCGAAGGTGATATGTTCCCTTTGCTTGGTTGTGGTGAGGATGGAGAACCAAGCTGCATCTCCGGTCATGTGGCGCGAACAACCGGAGTCCATGATCCACGTGCCCTCCAAGCCTCGATCTGTCGCCTACACATGATAAGAATGTCTCGATCGCTCAGTGCTGGGGTGAGTGAAATAATGACGAGGCATCCAGCACTGAGTGACACGAGTAGTAGGCACAGTAAAAGCAGACGGTCTACGCACATAATAATCAGAATGATGCAAGGTGTGAGGTCTACCTACATGCTGTGAACGAACAACATGTGGAGGTCTCCTACTCTAACGAGGTACAAATCTGCTAGCCTGAGGTCTACCACCATATGGAACATGGTGAAGACCTCGAGGAGCAAAACCTCTCCGAGAAGTACGAGGAGCCTCAAAAGCAGGACGATAGTACATCTCAGACTCATGCATTCCTAAAGATGGGTAATGCATGTCCTGATAACTCATCGCCTGTGCGCGTCGCTCATCCTTGATGCGACGAAAACAGAACCCAACCAAATGACCTGCCCGCTGACAATAAGAACAATGGAACACTCTCCTAGGGGCACTCTCATGGGTCACAGGAGCAACTCTCACAGACTCCTTGGGTTTCTTCTGTGTGGTTTTCTTGGGAGGGATTTTCTTGGCAGGAGGTGTGGTTTTCTTTGGTGGATGGGTAGGCTTTTTGGCTGATGGGGTGTCCAACAGAGCTCTCTCTTTCTCTAGGGTGGTGGGAGAGGTAAAAACAGTTTTGGACTTACTGTCTGAAGGTATCCTCTCAAAACCCAAACCTAGAGCTACCCCTGCTCTGTCAGCACACAACTTGGTCTTGGCCAAGAGCAAATCCATCCTACCCTTTCCCTCAGTGCATTTATTAACCACAGAAAGGAGGTATTCATTTTCTGACATGAGGTTCTCAGCCTGCTCTCTAACAGTGCCTAGCTGGTCCTTAAGGGTAATGCAAGTGTCACAAACAGGTTGCACATCCTTAGAACTACCGGCCCTCTCCAATCTAGCCTCTAAATCATGAACATGCTTATCACGTAAATTAATGCTATCGCGCAATAATGAACAGTTCATGCAATCAATAACATCATGAGGTCTAGAATCCACCTTCAAAAGCTGCTTCTGCGCAGTCTCAAGCTCAGAAAGAGTTTGAGCATGTACAGAACGCAACTGAGCAAGCTCACTCATGACAACAGAACAGGACTCACATTCAGCATCATCAAATTTAGACTTAAGCATGGCATATTCAGTAGAAATAGTTTCTAGCCTAAGTCTAAGGTCTTTTCTTTCTCTAGCGGCTTGCACAAGTAATCTATCCTGACCAAGAACTACTTCATTCAGCTCATCTAATTTAATTAGTAGCTGGTCAGATGATAGGTTTACCTCAGATGAGTCAAGCTCATCGCCGCTGTGATCGCTGTCGGCCATGAAGCAAAGGCCGGTGAAGTCTCGTCCCTTCTTGTCCTTCTTGTCCTCCTTCCTTGGGGACTCCTCCTCCTCAGAGCTTGACTCCTCAGTTGAGGATGTGTCAATGTTGCTGAGAGCAGCAACAAAGGCTCTGGAAGCGGCCTTGGCTACTTTCTTAGCCATCTTGCCGCGCTTGCCCTTCACAAAGGGTTTCCTCTCCTTGTGGTATTTGGGGCGCACACTCTCATCTCTCTTTTTGAGCTTAGGGCAATTAGCCTTGATGTGAGAAGTGTCACCGCATTCATAACAACCACCAAAACCACTTCTCCTCTGATCCCGTCTCTCATGATGAAAGCGGGTGAACCTCCTGGCAATGAGAGCAAGCTCATCATCAACCAGAGTGTCCACCTGCTCCTTTGTGACGGAGACCAGGGAGGACAAAGCAAAACCATCTGCAAAAACACAAGTACCAGATGTGCTTGGTTCTGCAGTGGTGCCACGGCTAGTGCTAGAAACCAATGCCAATGGCTGTGGCAAAGAGCTTCTGTGCACTGCAAGAGATGCCTTGGCAATCTCTGTGGACTTCAGCTTGCTAAAGAGTTCATCGCAGGTCAAAGTGTCATATCCTGCGGACTCCTCAATGCTGGATATCTTTACTTCCCATATGCTACGGTCAAGAGCATAGAGAAGCTTGATAGCCCTATCATGATCACTGTAAGCAAGCGTCTCGTTGGATCGCAAGTTACTCACTATCGCGTCAAAGCGAGAAAACATGGCATCTATAGATTCACCAGGTGCCTGCACAAACAGCTGATACTGTTGGTTATATGTGCTTTGGCGCCTGGCCTTGATCTGAGTAGAGCCCTCATGAAAAACAGTGAGCGTTGTCCAAATTTCTCTAGCAGTCCTCAGGTGCTGCACCCTATCGAACTCACTTCTACTCAAACCGATGAACAGTATATTTCTTGCCTTGGAATTGGCATTATACTGATCCTTCTCAGTCTGAGAGGTGCGAGTCTCCGGGATAGAGTATTGTGAGTCCACAATCTCCCAAATTGCATTTCCTTGGCTTAAAAAGTAAGCCTCCATGCGCACCTTCCAGTATGCAAAATCTGTCCCATCGAACAGAGGAATTTTACTGTCTCTATCCATGTCGCCAACAGATCACAAAACCGGTTAAGGTCAACTGGTGATCTTAACCTGCTCTGATACTAATTGTTGGACCGGAAACGGCGACCAGAGGGGGGGTGAATGGGAGCTTTTAAAAATTCGGTCTAAAAACTTAGCCTATGGTTCAGTTGTCTTCTGCGGAACAGGCTTCGAACACTACCTTCGAATGTCTGGTTCGGAGGTACTTTGACAGCTCCGAACACAAGCTTCGCAGGGGCAAAAGTTCGAAGCCAAGAAGACTTCGCTCCACTTACAACCCTCGGAAATCTACTCTGCTAAGTCAGTGCAGGCTCCGCACACGGGGTGCTTCGAGCAGGCTTCGCACTTCACCCTTCGCAAGAGTGGACAGCCCTCTGAGGACTACGACCAAGTACTTGGCGGCAGCAACTGGTGCTGGGCTTCGTACACGAAGGTCTTCACGCACACAAACAGACTACGCTAAGGGCTACGACACAAGAAGCAAAACGGGCCTCGATCAGGGCTTCGCTAGTAAGCTGTGAGGTCTGGCCTCAAGTTACACAGAGCGACAGCACACTGAAAAACACACTGCGCACAAAACACCCTTCGCCTAGACAGGCTTCGGTGCACTAAACTAGCGAGGTATGTAACGCGAGCTCAAGCAAAAAGCACACAGAAGCAGGGCTTCGCCGCTTGAACAAGGAACACAAAATGAATTGAACTCTGGATGAATACAGCGAGGTATGTGGCTACAGGAGCTCAACAGTAGATGCTCAAAGTGTTAAATGTTACCTACCGAGCCCCCATATTTATAGCCCACAGTTCACCCAAAGGAAATGACTACTTTACCCCTAGGGTTTACAAATGATTTTGACTCTACAGAACTAAGGGGTACAAAAGGTAGTCCACCTTTATTCTGGAGGCTTGTCTGTTAGCTTTGCAGAGAGGACAGTGTCAGCCTTTTACAGAACAGACAGTGTCAGCCTTTGCAGTCTTTGACGTTCTGGAATCCTCCCTCCGCACGCGAGGGTGCGGTAGCTTCGGCGAGAAGCCTTGAGCCTGTTGGCCTTCGCTTCACCGAAGTCAGTCTCCGATACAGTGACGGTTTTGAGCCGAAGCCGTCAAAGCTCCTTGGGCCTTCGCACCAACACCTCCGGAGTGGACCACCTTGGCTTCGCAGCTTCACTCAGCTCGAACTCCGTCAGTCCGTGTACCGAAGCCATGCAGGCCGAAGCACCTCAAGTCAACCTTGCTCCGGAGCTAGCCTTGCTCCGAAGCCTTCCACCCTCCGAAGCCCCACCTTCGGAGTACCACCCTTCGAAGTCCCTCCTTCGTTCAAGGCCTCCGCATGAAGCATTCCATGAGCCCTTCGTCGCAGTGCCTCTCCCCGAGCACACTCCTCGACGAGCCTCACCCGGACCATGCCTTCGATGCGCCTCGACTTCTGAGACCTTCGTCGGGTACCTTCGAATGTCTCCCTCCGGAGCACACTTCGAATTCCTTGCCTCCGCAGAGGACTTGATCCACCAACTCCGAAGTCACTCCATTCGGAGTACCTTCGAAGTGCCTCACCTCCGAGGACTTTGTCTCGGAGCACCTTCAGCCGGAGCCACGCTCCGCACTCTCTGCCTTCACCTGGCACGCCTCGACCCGAGGACCAACCCGGACCACCTTCGCAGCCACCGTGACGGAGCTCCCTGCTCCCCTGGCATCAAGCCTCCTGCTTGACCTAGGTTCACCTGCTACGTTCGTCCGTCGCCTCCGAAGTCCCTGCGCACCACAGACAAACAGACAAGTGTATCCAGTACTCCGGAGACCTCTCCGGGTTAGCAACCTCCGGCACACACTCCGGTGTACCGCCCAAAGTACCGAAGCCGCTTCGGTACACACCCAGTCATCGTGTACTGTCGGACCCCTCCGACAAGCACACTCCGCTGCACAGCTGCAGCAAGCAAACACCGAACACCCTTCGGTAAAACCACCTCTGAAACCCCTCCGGAGGTACCCTCCTCTGAAACCCCTCCGGAGGTACCCTCCTCCGAACACCTTCGGAGGTACCCTTCGAACAGAGGGTAAAAATCCTGTCAATCACTCATCACAAACACTGAAACCAACCCTTGGTTTCTCAGTTACATTGTTTGCAAGTTTGGTTGCCACGTGGCGACGACAAAACCAGCATTGTAGTGTAAGGTTGTGTTGATATTAGTGATATAAATAAGCCATATCCGTTCATTTATTTTTTCAACTATTTTTTTAAATCTATGGTGCAAACAAACAAAATTGTATTATTATTTCTATGGTCATATCCATATGTTATTATAATTACTATTTTTAGTGCCATATATTATTTAGACATAAGGAAAGATGGTGTTACATACATTTATGTATCATGTATTGCTAGTGTCAATGCCATGCACCTTGTAGTACATTTCACTGCTACGAGTAAATGATCTTCACATAAACCCTAAAACCACTCATTATAGGGCTCCTTTTAACATTTTTTAAAATATTTTTAGAAGATTTAGTGTGATTCCTATAAAAATTATGTAAAATTCATGTATTCCGAAAAAAAACCTTAAACATGCTAATTTTACAGTGCATACAGCTAATGTGCACAAAAGCTCATTGCAAGCTTGCAACTGTGGATGGGAAACCACTAGAATGATGTTTTATTTTGATAGTTACCCTACACACAAAAATGTATTCTTTTGGAGAAGAAAAACGGAGTTGATAATTGAAATGCAATGTAAGCATGTGGCTAATCGCATCTACTGTAAGTAACACATTTAATTTCATCTTTGCTATGAACGCATTTTAGATGGAAAAGGTCATAATGGCGATGTTTGTAATCCCCATAAAAAATAGGACAAGGATGTATCTAAGCGTATTGACAATCGCCCGTAGGCAACATATTGAAATTTCATGTTTCATGGGAACAATCTGTTGGATTTAGGTGGGCTTGTCCCATTTTGATTTATTCAATAATATGTTAAATGCAAAGGTCCACAATAATGCTACGATGCACTAAAACTTTTAGTCTTATATTGAATGTTCACATGTCTTTTGCTCAACTTAAATAGATGGACTGATTGTGTGTCTATTGAGAAGTCGAGATAGGCTAAGGGCATGCATGGCGACAATAATGGAACCGTGTTTTGCCACTGCGTCGCGCCACCCTAAATATTACGATGACTATTGGCCTTCTGTCTCCCTATTCATAAGAGATCTTAATCGCGAGACCGTTGTCCTTCCGTCTCTCTCTTCACGAGAGATCTTAATCGCGAGAGCGTTAGCCTTCCATCTCCCTATTCATGAGAGATCTTAATCGCAAGACCGTTGTTCTTCCGTCTCCCTATTCATGAGAGATCTTTATTGTGGTGACTGTTGGCTTTCCATCTCTCTTTGCATGAGAGCTATATAAAGGGGGTAGTAGCTAGACAGAACATTCTTTCTCTTCTTCCATGCGTCGTTGCCTCAAACCAGCCCCATCCCAACCTTCTACGCGCAAAGAGAGTTGGGAGAGCGGGCCTCCGAAACCACGCTCGTGATCGAGACACCTGCCGGGTGTGCGGGCGATCAGGTTTTTGGGGGAGCGTCTTCACGACTGCTCGCTCCTTCCGGTGGTCGCTGTCATCCCTGCGCACATCCTGGTGGTCGCAGTTGTGTACATCTTCTTCCGTAGACGTTCATGGGACTGCACTATGAACAACGTCCTGCATCAAGCCCCGATCGACTACATCAAGCAACACGTTATGACGACTAATGTGAATGGAGAAACCGATGCCTTGAGCATGGGTCCCTCAACTGGGTACATCCTAGCAACCTTTGTGTTCTATTTCTTTAACTATATCGTCTTATGTTTGATGATAAGTATATTTCAAGCTACTGCTTTGAGTAGTTTACATGTGCACATATCTGTCGTCATAATAATCACATGCTATTTATGGATTAAATTTAACATGAAAATGCCTAAATTCCTAACAATCCAAAAACATGATTTTAGGCATTTTCTGTTAGTGGTTTTGCTGCTGTGTTGAAGTCGAATGCTTTTGACGGTACGTGCTATAAGAGATGGCACAATAAGATGGTCTTATGGTTGACAGCTATGAATTGTTTTTACGTGGCACAAGGCAAGCCTGGATATTTGGCCTCAGGTAGTTCTGAGGAAGAGACATTTGATGCGTTTCCTCAAGGATAGGCCTTTAAGGCTGCTGATAACTTTTTCAGAGGTGCCATGATTAGTGCAATTGATGAAAAATACCAAGACTCTTACCTAACCTTCAAAACTGGCAAAGAGTTATGGGATGCGCTTAAGGAAATGTTCGGTGTTTCTGATGCTGGTAGTGAGTTGTATGTGATGGAGTAGTTCTACGACTACAAGATGGATGAAAACCGTCCTGTAGTCGAATAAAATCATGAGATACAAGCTCTGACAAAAGAACTCGAACAATTTTCTTGTGTGCCACCTTCTTGGAGGGATTTTGCAACCTCTCTAAAGCATAAGAGACAAGAGTTCACCGTGGCTAAACTCATTGGTACTCTTGATGTTGAGGAGAGGGCGAGGGCAAAGGACACATGCGGGAAAGGAATTGAGTCTTCCGGTGCTAATATGGTGCAGAAGAAAAATTGCAATAAAGTATCTCGTAACAACAACAAGAAGAAGAACAAGCAAGAGAACGTCAAGCCTAAACAAACAACCACATTTAAGAAGAAAAAGGACAACAAAGAAGGTGGATGCTTTGTTTGTGGGAGCACTGAGCACTGGGCGGGTGCGTGCCCAGACCGCAAATTTAAGCATGAGAAGAAATCAACTAACATGGTGATATGTGAGACCGGTGGAGGAACACCAGGGTATGGTAATTATTTATCTACTATTCTTTCAGTTTGTCACTCGTCTGAGTGGTGGATTGACACTGGTGCTAATATTTATGTGTGTGCTGATATTTCTTTGTTTTTTTCTTATCAGGTTGTTGGGACTAGATCCTTGCTGATGGGAAACTGATCATCTGCGCGTGTTCTTGGTGTTGGTACGGTCATTTTGAAGTTTAATTCGGGAAAGATGATGCCATTGAAGAACATGCAGCATGTCCCCTCCATAAAAAAGAATCTAGTTAGCGGCTCTCAAGTGTGTCGAGATGGTTACAAACTTATGTTTAAATCCAATAAGTGTGTACTTTCGAAGTATGGTACGTTTGTTGGTAAAGGTTATGAGTGCGGAGTCTTGTTCCTCTTATCATTACATGATGTTTGTAATAATGTTGTGAACAATGTTATTTCTAATGAGTCGAATGTTTGGCATTCACGACTGTGTCTTGTTAACTTTGGTGTTCTATCGCGGCTAGCAAAGTTAAATTTAATCCCAAAATTTGATTTAGTCAAAACTTCTAAGTGTCATGTGTGTGTGCAATCTAAGCAACCTCACAAGCCTCACAAGGCTGCAGAGGCGAGGAACTTGGCACCACTGGATTTAATTCATTCCGATTTATGTGAGATGAACGGAATATTGACTAAAGGTGGCAAACATTATTTTATCACATTTATATATGACTCCACTAGATTTTGTTATGTGTATTTGTTGAAATCAAAAGATGAAGTGTTTTATTATTTTCAAACTTATAAAGCTGAAGTTGAGAACCAACTTGAGAGGAAAATTAAACGGTTACTGTGTGATTGCGGTGGAGTGTATTTTCCAACAAAATTTTCTGATTTTTGTGCAGAACACATGATTATTCATGAGAGGACACCACCATATTCCCCACAATCCAATGGGATTGCCGAAAGAAAGAACCGTACTCTAACTGATTTGGTTAATGCCATGTTAGAGACTTTGGGTCTATATAAGGAATGGTGGGGTGAGGCGATTTTGACTACATGTCATGTCCTGAATAAAGTTCCCACAAAAGACAAGAAAATTACACCATTCGAGGAATGAGAAAAGAAAAAGTTAAATCTCTCATATTTGCATTCTTGGGGTTGTTTGGCCAAGGTGAATGTGCCAATCAACAAGCAACTCAAATTAGGACATAAAATTGTTGATTGTGTTTTCCTTGGTTATGCTTTCCACAGTGTTGGATATAGGTTCCTAATCATAAACTCTGGGGTACCAGACATGTTGGTTGGCATAATCATGGAATCTAGAGACGCTACATTTTTTGAGAGTGATTTTCCTATGAAAGTTACACATGACACATCTAGCACTGCACCTTAAATACCCCATGAGCATTTTATTCTGATAGAACACATTGAGGAACCTCATATGCACAATCATGAGGAGGATGACAATATAGCAACTCGAAAGAGTAAGAGACAAAAGATCACAAAATCTTTTGGTGATGATTATATTGTGTACCTTGTGGATGACACACCAAGAACTATTGAAGATGCATATTCTTCTCCTGATGCTGACTTGTGGAAGGAAGCAATAAGGAGTGAGATGGATTCTATTATGTCTAATGGTACTTGGGAAGTCGTTAAACATCCTTATGGGTGCAAACCCATTGGAAGTAAATGGGTGTTCAAGAAAAAGCTTAGGCCTGATGGTACGATTGAGAGGTACAAGACAAGGCTTGTGATTAAAAGCTATTCACAGAGGGAAGGTGAAGATTTCTTTGATGCATATTGTTGGGGGAAAATATCTCATCTTCGGGGTTATTGCCGAAGCAGCATAAAGACAGTCAACCAGTTCGAAGAATGTCCGAAGACCATCTTCGAAGATGCCCAGAACCTCGTTCGAAGCCCGAAGACAGGCACTGGTTCGAAGTATGTCTTCGAACCAAAGCCCTTCAGGATCTTTTCTGCCAGCTAAGATGGAAGACTTATCTTCTATCCTATTAGATTAGTCTTTTACCATTTTAGCCCTATTAAGGGAACCGAATAGTTTCCTTAATGTCGGTTGTAATAGAGGGGTAAATAGGTCTTTTCCTTAATGTTTAGGCCTATAAATACCCCCCATTTCACCCTGTAATAGGGACCGAATACAAGTGATTCAATATACACTTTCGAACTATTCTAAGCTATTATCCTTTCGGAGGCTTAGAACAGTTTGCTTCACAAACACTTCGTTTGTTAGTTTCTTTTCTACAGAAACCTGTTAGCGTAATCTTTTACGCCAACAGTTGGCGCCGTCCGTGGGGAACCTAGTCCAAAAAACTTCGTTCTCTACCAACTTCTTACATCATGCCTCCTAAGCGGAGCACACCTCGCAATCCCACTCGGAGGTCCTCTCGGATCTCCGGAGAGATACCCTTCGACACAGTCGAAGTCGGAGGGTCTTCGACTATCCCTCCACCTCAAACTCCGCAAGGGGCTTCTATCCCTCGAGGATACGAAACCTCTCCGCCAACCCCTTCCATACTCCGACCGTCCGGAGTCATTCCACCACCCTCCATTCCGATTCGAACTGATCATACCAGTTCTCAAGACCCGGAAGGTCCTTCCGGAGGAGATGAAGATAGCCTTGAAGACATGGCCACTCAAATGGCCAACCTTCAAGCCGAGGTAGCGAGGTGGCGACAAGAGGCTGCGAACAGGCTTCGCTCTCAAGCCACCCCTGCTATCCCCGAAGTGCCCGAAGACGACGATCTTGGTTATCCCGAAGCCCCAGAGAACGCCTCTTACGATAATGAATCTCCGTTGCATCCTGAGCTGCAGAAGGTTCGCTTCGATCCAAAGTTCAAAACTTCGAAGCTCTGCAAGTATGCCGGAGACGAAGATCCCAGTGAGTTCGCACGTTCTTATGCCCTAGCGATTGAAGCTAGCGGCGGAGACAGAGAAACTATGGCGAAGTGCTTCCCGTTAGCTCTTCAAGGAGTGGCGTTGAGATGGTTCTGGTCTTTAAAGCCAGGATCAATCAATTCGTGGTCACAGTTGAAGAGGAAGTTTATAAGTAACTTTCAGGGCACCTTCGTGCCCCCCATGTCGACAGGAAGCCTTTTCCAAGTGAAACAACTCCCCGGACAAACATTGAGGCAGTACTTCAAGCGCTTCGCTCACACGAAGTCGCAAATTCGGGGGTTGTCCACATCCTCAGTGGTTGATGCGGCTCGGGAAGGCGTCAGTCATAAAGGCCTTCTGGATAAACTGCATCGGAAGAGCATCACCACAGTATCACAGCTGATGTCATACTTCGAGGAGTATGCAAGGTCAGAAGAGGGTTGGCTTCGGAGGTCTGCTGCTACTTCGACAGTATTGCAAGAAGTTAAGCAGAGGTGAAGACTTCGGCACAGCCGCAAGAACCAGTCTTCGAAGTGCAACATGATCGAAGAAGAGGGCAAAAGCACCCTCGCTCTGAAGTCTTGAACATTGCACCCCCACAGAAGTTTGCACCAAGAGCTCCACAGTCTGCGGGGAACAAGTCCAGCGGCTGGAGGCCGCCAGGGAAAACGGCTGGCAAGGGCCAGACCCTTTTTTGCTGTATTCATGGAGAGAATCGAAGCCATGCAACTGACACTTGCAAGGCTATCCTTACCCTAAGGGGAGAATACTTGGAAAGAACTTCGGGTCGAGGCAGTACCGACCGAAGTCCAGCAGCAGCGCGCCCAGACCCGGTCCAGGCTGTGGCGCGGATAGAAAATTTTGATGCTGCAAGGCACCCTCCGGTGGCCAATGTTATGCCACCTCCGAAGCAAGAGGAAGGGCAAGATAGAGGAAAGAGAGTAGTTCTCCCTATCTCCGGAGGAGGTACCCTCGGAAGCATGTCCAAGAGACAGCGAAGAGAGTACGTTCGAGAAGTAGGCCATATTGGGACTTCGTCATCTGCAGCTGCAATGCCGGAGTGGTCTCATGTTCCAATATCTTTCTTTGCGGAGGATGCAGCTGGTATTAAGTTCCCGCATGCAGATCCATTGGTTATCACTGCTGATATTGCAGGGACTGAAGTCCGAAGGGTGCTAATTGACGGAGGTAGTTCAGCAGATATTATCTTTGTACAAGCCTTCGATCAGTTATGCATTTCCCGGAAGCATCTCCTCCCAGCGGCTCGTCCTCTGCAAGGCTTCACAGGACCTCCGCTTGATGCACTCGGCCAGATAGGCTTGGAAGTAACCTTCGGAGAAGGTTTACTAGCCCGAACTGAAGAAGTTATCTTTGATGTGGTAGATGCCCCGTATGCTTATAATGTCATCTTCGGACGGGGCATGTTGAATCAGTTCGGAGCTGTGGCGCATCACAACTACTTGTGCATGAAGATGCCCACACAAGCAGGAGTCCTGACAATCTTCGGAGATCAACCCATGGCTCGGAGGGCAGAATATGGTCACGGTCCTCCTCTTGATCCGAGGCAAGTAAACAGCGTCCAAGATAATGAAGAAATTTTTTCAGCCTCCTCCGAAGCTTCGAAGAAGTCATTTCCAAGACCAAGTCCCGAAGGAGAGATTGCAACGAAGATCATTGTCAAAGATGGTAAAGAATACACTTTTCAATTTGGTAAAGATTTACCTCCTGAAGTTGCAACTTCCTTGGAAAAGGTCGTAGAAGAAAATTTGGATGTCTTCGCTTGGTCTGACGAAGATATCACCGGAGTCGATCGGGATATTATTGAGCACAGTTTGCTTGTAAACCCGAAGGCCCGGCCTGTTCGACAAGGACTCCGGAAGATGTCCGCAGAGAGAGCTGCTCTAGCTAAGGACGAAGTTGAAAAACTGTTGAAGGCTGGGATTATCAGAGAAGTGGCCCATACAGAATGGTTAGCCAACCCAGTCTTCGTCAGGAAGAAGTCTTCCGGGAAGTGGCGCATGTGCATGATTTCACATCTCTGAATAAAGCGTGCCCACGTGACCCCTACCCCATGCCCCGAATTGATCAACTAGTTGACTCCACTGCAGGTTCGGAGTTACTAAGCTTCCTTGACGCGTATTCTGGTTATCATCAAATATGGTTGAAGCGCGAAGATGAAATCAAGACGAGCTTTGTAACCCCTTCGGGAGTCTTTTGCTATGTAAGAATGCCCTTCGGCCTAAGAAATGCCGGAGCTACTTTTTCAAGATTAGTTGCTAAGGCTCTAGGTCATCAACTAGGTCGCAATGTGGAGGCCTATATGGATGATATTGTAATAAAGAGTGCTTTAAAGCACCAACATAGCCTAGACTTAGCAGAAACATTCAATAGCCTTCGGGCATGTGGGATCCGTCTTAACCCCGAAAAATGTATATTCGGAGCTAAGGCTGGAAAGTTGTTAGGGTACTTAGTTTCAAGCAGGGGAATTGAAGCTAGCCCTACTCAAATAACTGCGCTGCAGAAGATGGCTCCTCCGGAGAATTTAAAGCAAGTGCAAAAGCTGACTGGACGTCTGGCCGCACTTAGCAGGTTTTTATCAAGGTCTGCGGAGAGGAGCTTGCCAATATGTAAAGCTTTGAAAGGGTCCGAAGATTTTGCATGGACACCGGAGTGTCAGAAAAGCTTCGAAGATATTAAAGATTATCTCAGCAATCTTGCTACACTCACGGTGCCTGTTGCGGACGAAACCCTACTCCTGTATCTTACAGCTACAGGTGCAGCTGTCAGCGCAGTCCTTGTCAGAGAAGCGGATATCAATGGGAAGTTGGTCCAAATCCTGTCTATTTTGTATCCGAAGCATTGTCAGGAGCGAAGACAAGATACTCCGAACTTGAGAAGTTCGTTTATGCTCTGATAATGGCTTCGAGGAAGCTAAGACATTATTTTTTGGCTCATAATGTAATTGTACCAACTTCGTATCCTTTAGGAGATATGCTCTGAAGCAAAGACTCCACTGGAAGGATTGGAAAGTGGGCAGTCGAGCTAGCACCCTTCGGCATATCTTTCCTGGCAAGGACAGCTATTAAATCCCAAGTCCTAGCAGACTTCGTAGCAGAGTGGACTCCACCTGCGAAGTTAACTCCGGAGAAATCAGATGACGGAGTTTGGATTATTTACTCCGATGGGGCTTTCCAAGCATCCGGAGCAGGAATTGGGCAGTATTGATTTCACCGTCAGGGCAAAGAGCAATGTACTCCGCAAGACTCAACTTTAAGTCTACCAATAATATAGCGGAGTACGAAGGGATTTATTGGGACTTCGGAAAGCACGTGCTCTAGGGGCTACAAGGATAATTATAAAAACAGATTCTCAGATAGTAGCAGGGCACGTAGACAAAGTTTTCAAGTCCGACATCCACAGCTTGCAAAGTATTTAGAAGAAATCCGCAAGATCGAAGCACACTTCAAGGGTATTTCCATTCGGAGTATACCAAGAGCTGAAAACGTGCAAGCGGACATTCTAGCGAAGGCTGCAGCCGGAGCTGTGGATGTGCCTGACGAAGCTTTCTATGAGGAGCTCAATGTACCTTCGGTGCCACAAATTGCCTCTGCGGAGATTCTTTGCATTCCTAGTGCAGATTGGAAAGATTCGATCATAGAACTCTTGCAAGGAGGAACAAATTTGCCCGAAGAGCCCCAATTGTCAAGATTAAAGCTCAGAGCAAGAAACTATCAGTTAATCAACGGTATATTATACAAGGCCGGAGTATGTTCCCCTCTACTCCGATGTATATCTCAAGCCGAAGGCCAAGAAATTCTTCGAGAAATTCACGAAGGCCTTTGTGGAAGCCATTTAGCCCCTAGAGCTCTGGCAGGAAAAACACTTCGCCAGGGGCTTTATTGGCCCACAATAACAGCTGATGCGGAGAGCTTGGTCCGCACTTGTCAAGGATGCCAGTGGATGGGTCGACGGAGTCATCGCCCACCAACAGCTCTTCAAGTCATTGCTCCGGTATGGCCTATGGCCAGATGGGGTATGGATCTAATTGGTCCCTTTCCGTTAGCAAAGGGAAATCTGAAGTTCGCAGTGGTAGCTATTGAATATTTTTCTAAGTGGGTAGAAGC
Organism: Zizania palustris; assembly: GCA_019279435.1. NCBI lineage: Eukaryota > Viridiplantae > Streptophyta > Magnoliopsida > Poales > Poaceae > Zizania > Zizania palustris. The sequence continues at coordinate 18,469,996 of JAAALK010000082.1, read as the reverse complement.
AGAGCCCTTAACAGCTATCACTTCGAACAATGTACAGAAATTCTTCTGGAAGAACATTATTTGCCGGTTCGGAGTGCCTAGATATCTCACAGTTGATAATGGAACACAGTTCGACGCACAACCCTTCAGGAAGTTTTGCGAAGACCTAGGCATTCAACTATGTTTTGCTGCAGTGAGACATCCTTAGTCGAATGGAGCCGTTGAGCGAGCCAATGGAAATATTTTATTAGGGCTAAATCGAAGAATAGTAGGATTATCAAAGGGACTGTGGACCGAAGAGCTTCCGAAGATTCTGTGGTCCATTCGGACTACGCAAACAAGGTCCACAGGTTTTACTCGTTCAGACTGCTATTCGGAGATGAAGCTATGACTCCAACGGACTCAA